>OY744521.1:199043437-199055937 GCA_963556195.1 Sepiola atlantica | reverse complement strand
ACAAGAAACTCGCAAAAACTGGGTCAAGATCGATATAAGTACCGAAAATGTAAACAAAATATATGAGAAACTCTGAAATAATCACTATATCAACTACTGACTAGTAAATAAACCAGTCAAAATGGCAGTCGTTTTTTTTTTTGCCAAAAGACAATTCACTTATTAATGAGTAAAATGTATAATAACTTTGTGAGATGTGTCACAATTGTTATAAAATTTGTTTTATTCTGCTTCTATTACCATTTAAGCCTACAATAAAGATATTGTTGAGAGTTTTTGCTTCATAAAAATACAATGCGTTTTGTTCAGATTAAACATCATGTGAAGAGAAACAATTTATATTGTCATGTTTAATTGTTAACCTTCATTATAATCTCTATATTATTAAGAGGTGATGGTGTTTTTGGAGTGTGTCTGTTCGTAAGCAAATAGAAACATGTGATTGGTTAATAAAAAAGGAATAGACAAGGTACACATTACCAAGGAAACGCAGAGAGAGAGGGAGGGAGGGGGGGGGAGAAATGTTGTTAAATGTAAAATCCTTTTCATAGATGATTGACTTCGAGTTTTTTTACACTTGCCTTACCCGAGTTCGAATCTCACGTAAGTCTAAAGAATTTATTTTTAACTAGATACGTGTTTTATAAATTTAAAGAAATTAACATAACATAATAAAATAGAAACATTACATGAATATTTTTTGAAAACTAAGTAACTTTTTTTTTGATAACTTAATTTTAATCTTCGTAAGGAGACATAAAAGTGGTGCAAAACTGTTCTATTCGGGGGGGGGGTAAATTTTACCAGTCCTATGACATGTATTCTACTAATATGATATTATCCACTGTTGCTCCTTCGTTCTTTGATAATCCGTCGACATCAGTGTCAACAGAACTCCCTTGTAACTAGTGTAGCAGTTACCTCCTCCTTTCAAAACATAACTACACCGGTTTGCCGGTAGGTGTCGCTTTTTCACCGACAGGTGGCGCTGAAAACGACACCAGAGTTATCTGCCATTCGGACTATAAAAACCGTTGCAAACGGAAAATCCATCTCTCTCTCTTTCACCGACCAGCCTCGGCAGAACAACGCTGGCACCAGCGCTCCGTCTCTCTCTCTCTCTCTCTCTCTCTCTCTCTTCTCTGGTCGACAGAACGGCGCTAATACACTAGCGCTTCGTCTCACGCGTTTCTCTTCAAATGGCATCGGCATAACAACTATCAACACACGTGGTCAAACAACGGTAAGAGTTCTCAACTCATTTTCTTTGTGTACGGCTTTCAAAGACTTTCCTCTCGCCGGATTCATTTCTTCTTATACCTTTTTCAAGAACTGTTTTTCCATCGACACACATGCATACATCACACACTTCATCATTCCACGTACACACACGTTCAATAAACCTTATTGGAACTACCTCATTTTGTTTAATTATTACTCTGTCTTTTGCATGCAACATTGCTTGATTTACTGAACACGTCCATAATCGGGGGAACACGACCCTCGATCCTAACACTAGTAATGCTAAAATAGAAGTGTCATGGCTCTATAGAACATTTCATTCTTACTTATTTCCTTCTTGATGCCATTTCTTTCATCTTGTCGGTGTCGCCCCCATTTCAAGCTAATTTGTCTCATCAGAGGGAACCCAGGTCGGATATACCAGACAAGTTTTTCCTATCGGATCCCTAAAATACCATCATGACTGATTTGACAAAACCCTACTCAAAAAGTCAGTTCTATAAGTTTTTGTCTATTAAACGAGATCTTATATTCGTGTCAGACATCTTTGAGACTGATTTAATCAATCTGACGTCACGCATTTTATCTCACGCAAATAAATTTCCTTCTTATCTCTTCCCCGGGACTCTCTCCAACCTTTATTAATTTCAAAATATTTGAACTTTTTAACTTCTCTTTCAGCTAATTTGAACTTTTGCCCTTTTTTCTTCCTTCTTGTTAATGGTATTTTTCCGATAACACTTTTTTTATCTTGGTTTAGCTTTTCTTTCTACTGTTTCAAGTCTTCTGTTTATTCTCCCATCCTCTGTTGGTTAATTTACTGACTTCAAGTTAGAAGTTAATAGCAAGAAAACATACGAGTTCTCATGCCCACCCTATCTATGATATAGGGCCCTCACTAGAAGATAAGTCTTTATTAAAAAAAAACGATTTATACGTTTTCCTTTTTATAACTTTCCAGTTTTAGACGTTTTTTTTCTTATTTCTTTTTTAACTTCATCGATTCAGACGTTACTTTATATGAATATTAGTGCAAACACTGGCGAAGAATATTTTTTCCCGTCATTTTTGACGGAAGTGTACACTTATTTGTGGAATAAATTGTAGCAAACTATGTTATTATATTGCTAATAACATGGTACAAGAATAAAAAATGAAAATTGGTTGGTCAGAAGCAACGTTTGATTTGTTAGTTTAAAGGCTATTTGGGTCTAACTTTGAAAATCGGACAAGATAACTTTATATGTCAGGTAGACGTTCATTTGATAAGACAAAATTGTAGTTTTGTACATAAAACTATTCTCAAAATATAACTATATATACGCTTATTCGAAAGTTTTTTCAATAAATTATTTACAATATCATTTTAAATCATTTGAGAAGGGTTGATATGTCGTAAAACTGACAAGCAACCAATGCAATCAATGAATCATTTGTGTTGATATGTTGTAAAACAAACAAAATAGGGTTCAAAAATGGATGGTCACACTTAATGCTACCAAAACAAAGCTACTTTCCTTCAACAACTATAAGAAACCTTTCCAACCACCGATTGTCATGGCTGATAGTAGCCTACCCAAGAGTTCAACGTTTAAACTCCTCGAGATGACATCCTCAGGCAACATGAATTAGAATAAGTACATAGAAAATGCTACCAAGTCTGAGGCAAAAATGGTAAGCTCTCTCTACTAGACTAGAAAACTTCTCACATCTGTCACTATCCTAGATCTCTATAAAGCTGCCACATAGAGTACTGTTTCTACCTCTTGGATAGGCTGCAAAAAAGAATTTATAACCTAATAGGTCTAGCACTGTCTGTCAAGCTGCACCCCCTGTCACATCGCCACAGTTGCATCCCTGTGCTTGTTTTACAAGTACTTCTATGGAATGTGCTCCCATGAAATTACTGCACTTGTACCCCGCAACGTAAATACCAATCATCCACCACACTAGCAGCAAAATCACACCCCTTCATTGTAGAGGTCCCTCGGTGCTGGAAAATTTTCTACTCTAATAGCTTCTTTCCTTGGACCACTTGCCTTTGGAATTCCCTCCCTGTTTCCTGTTTCCCTGACCGTATCAACATGCAGAAATTTAAATATAATGTGGACAAACATCTTGTTGTCTAACTCTCCACCTAGGTTACCCCCTTATAAATCTGTCCCCTATCACAGTACCTCTTACGCTTCAGTGGCAATATGCCTTGTCTAGGGGGAAGCAAAAGTAAAAAAAATCAAAAATCAAATAAGTCAGAGAATTATTCAATTTGAATGAAATTTTCAGCATATATTCAATAAAGTATATATTCTATGAAGAATAAACGTTTTCAAATTTAACATCATTGCGATTTTACTCAGATCACTTGCCTGTAGAATTCCCTTCCTGTTCCCTGTTTCCCGACCCTATCAACATGCAATTTACAATTTAACATCATAGCGATTTTCAAAGAAGTGAAAGTTTGACAGGATTTTAGTTTGGGTCAGATTAACACACATGTGCAGTAACGTTTTTTTTAATAAATGTTCTTACTGCTAAAAGTGACTCTGTATAATTCTTGGCCTTCGGGCAGAGATCAAAGTGTCGCATTTGTTCTGACCTCAGTCCGAGAAGGAGCGAGGCTTCTTGACTGGATCAATTTTTATTTTTTGTCTCATCCAGAGAGCCTCGTTTTGGGGATCTGGATATCTCCCACATAAAAAAAAAACAACCTTGTGACTAACTTTGCCTTCGTTGGGAGGCAAGTAAATAGAGACTTTGAATAATTGTTTTCAACAAGAATTTTAAAGAAGGGGGCAAAAAATAAAACTAAGGACGCTTCCAAAGAACTGCTGAAACTATCTCCTCCTCTCTCGTTTAAGAGACTTGTGGGGAGGGGGTAGGTACTACATGCTCTGAGTTCATGTTTATTCAATAAGTTTTAATTGTAAAAGTGAGAAATGGCCGTGATGAAGTAGACCAGCATAGACTGACGACGTGCTGTGTTCGAATCCATTTGGATCTATATCACCATTTTCACGTGGTCCCTCCTGTGAGTACCTGATTCTAAAAAAGGAATCAGGGAAACCAATGCTAACAACAGAATCAAGCTGGTTAAAAAACAAACTTAGCATTCTGATTCATGTAAGAAGAAGAAGATGAAGAAAAAGCAAATGCTATTTGTGTGGATTTCATTACGGTTATTTCATTACGGTTATTTCATTACGGTTATTTCCCGGGGTGTGTGAGCTAGTTTAAATATTCAGGTGTTCCTGCTGTTTAGCGCATGCCATGGGAAGTATCTTCATGGAAGTGGATATCGGCGTTAACTGACGATTTGGCATGCCGTGTTCAAATTCTGTCAGATTCATAGCATCACGTTCACTACAGATGTTAGCGACCTTTATGAGGTCCCTCGTGAGAGTACCTTATTCTATGAAAGGAACCGAGGAAACCAATGCGAGAAACAGAATCAAACAAGTTAATAAAAAACATAACATGTTGATTCATACAAAAAGGAGAACAATGGTAAAAGAAGAGTATTTGCCCTTTGCAAAAATTTTAGCCCAATCGGATTATTAGTTTACAAATTACAGTTATTTAACTTAAGCTGCTGTTGCAAATTTTCAAAACAATGGAAAAATCTGCATTTCGTGTGTTGATAAAGCATTGCTTTCTGATGAGAAAAAATACTGTTCAAGCAAGACAATGGCTTGCTAAGTATTATCCGTGCTCTGCTCCCTCAGAAATAATGGTTAAGAGGTGGTATGCTGACTTTAAGCGCGTTCGTATAGACACAAATGATGCCGAATGCCCAGATCGTCCAAATTTGGCAGTTGTTCTGGAAAACATAAAAAAGTCCACAAACTCGTTTGGGCCGATTGTAAATTAAAGTTGTGTGTGATAACAGAGGAGTTGAAGATATGAGGAGGCGAAAGTGCATTCACCATTTTGAATGAAAATTTGTCAATGAGAAAGCTGTGTTCAAAGTGTGTGCCGCGTTTGCTCACATTCAATCAAAAACAACAAAGTGTCCATGATTCAGAGCTTTGTTTGCCACTGTTTTTGCATCAATATGTAATCATGGATGAAACATGGATCCACCCCTTCACTCTTGAGTAAAATCGGCTGTCAGCTAAATGGATAGTCTTTTTGTATTTTGGAATGCACATTATATAGCATTATTGGTGCGATTAAAGCAAGAAATCGCCAAAAAACGGCTACAAATGAAGAAGAAAAAGTGTTCTTTCACCAAGACAATGCACCGTGTCACAAGTCGATTGCTACGATGGCAAAACTAGATGAAGTACACTTTGAATTGCTTCTGCACTCACCCTATTCTCCAGATCTGGCCCCAGCGACTACTGACTGTTTGCAAACCTCAAAAGAATGCTCCAGAGAAACAGATTTTGCTGCAATGAAAAGGTTGTTTTGAAAACGGAGCCGTATTTTGAGGCCAAAGACAAATCGTTCCACACAAAAAAAGTATCGAATTGTTAGAGAAGCGTTGAGATCAGTATATCACCCTAGAAGGAGACTATGTTGATGAATAAAATCGAATTTTTTTTTTTTTTTGTTAGGCCTGGGACTTATTGAGTGATCTGTTATACCCTAACCCTAACCCTAATCACTGAAACTTGTGTTCTCTTCTTTGTTTGGTTGCCAGGCAGACTTCTGTTTGCTCCTATTTCTTTGCACATCTATCGACTTGCCGAACATTATACTACATCTATATATTATTTAAGAATTATACCCGGCACTTTTCCCTCATTCTGCTGGACATGATTATTTTAATGGAAAAACAGTTCAATAACACGGACTCTTCGCATCATCTCTAATTGTCTTTATGTATCCAGCCGAATATCTTATTTGCCTTTGAATATGTTGGAAGATCATCCGAACCTCCTGTGGGTAACTGAAACGCTCATTTTAAAAGCCATTTGTATCTATCATCTTTTCTCTTTTATTTACTTAGCGAGATGATTTCATTTTGTTAGACCGAGATTGGATTCATTTTTCAGACACGTTGTTTGTATAGTTATAAAGCAAAAAGAAGAGAAAACGTTATTAAATGTATCTTATGGTCATAGAAATGCATCAATTATTTGGTGATGTTCTTTTTTCCTCTTTCGGGGAGATAATTTGTGTAAAGAACGCATATAAATGATAGCAAGCTCAATTACAACAGTCGATTACGACAGACAGTGGACAACATTAGAGTGGGTCAGTTTCAACTGAATGTTTCCGTTTTACTCTCATTTTCTTTTATTCAAAAACTAGCTGAAGTTCCTCACGGCAGATGTTCAGGTTTACATAAACATAAATCAAGACATATTTTATTGATAACTAGCTGAAACTACCCGGCGTTGCCCGGGAGTGGTTTAAGATGATTGAGTATACATAATTATTATAACAAGCCGCGCATGCATGGTCCCCCTCTGTATGTGACTCGGTGTGGCGAGTGTAAAATGCAATAAATTTGGGCAATTTGGGGCATTTTTGACCCTCCTTTGATCCCCTGGGGGCACGAACCAGAATTTTTTTGAGGTCAAGGATGCTCATTTTACATCCAGAACAATTGCCTCTACATTTTGGCCAAGTTTCAGAAAAATTGAATGGATGGATCAAACGTTATGGGAGAAAAGGGTCATTTTTTGCCATTTTGGGGGCTTTTGACACCCTGGGGGCGCGAACCAGATTTTTTTCAAGATCAGTGATACTTATTTTCTATTAGAAACAATTGCCTCCACATTTTGGCCAAGTGTCAGAGAAATTGAATGGATAGATGAAAAGTTATGGGGCAAAAAATGTCATTTTTGCCATTTCGGGGCCTTTTGACACCCTAGGGGGCTAACCAAATGTCACTTTCTAACCTGACCAAAGTTACAACTTCATGCAAAATTTCAGAGAAATTCAATGGATGGTTGCGGAGAAAAATTCGAACGGACAGACGGACATGCCTCAAAACATAAGTCCCCCAATTTATAAAATCGGGGGACCAATTAACATTTAGGGACCTCCCAAGCGAATCATAGAATCGTGATATGTCATTAGTTTGTGTGTTGATTAAAACTATGTACAACTGAGTTCAATTGTTTTTATTTGTGTTTTTAAATCTCCCCAAAATAAAGTTATGTGTATAGGAATTTCTTTCAAAGAAAAATAGTTTATTTAAAGATCAAATCATCGAACTGGGAAAATTACTCATCTTTATTTTAAGAAATAAGTACAAAAATCCGGGTTTTCTCCAGCAGGGATTTGTTACTTCTCCTACATTCACAAAAATGAGCATTGTAATGATTATAATTTAAATATCTACGGATGGCCAACTGAACATTTTAAAGAAAAAATTAAGAATTTCATGAAATTAAATATAAATATATTAAATGACTGATGTAAGTAACGTTTTTTTTTTTTGCTATTATTTTGTTTTGTTAGCTTTTGACTTAAATTTTATATATAATGAAAATCAAACAAAAAATGAACATTGAAAAATCATTATTAATGATTAACAATATCTTTTAGTATTATTTGTCAATTAAAAATAAATGAGGAACATTTCAAAGTAACGGCCATTGGTCTCCTTTGAGATTTAGATGGCAATAAGCCTCCCCAAGGTCCCAGTGGAGGTTTGGTTAGTGCTCTTCCTCCTCGGTCTTCCCATCCTCCGTGACCCTTCACGACTATTTTGTGAGGTATCAGCCGAAGTTGTTGCCATCTCTTTTTTGGGGGGGGGAGGGGAGGGGCACAGTTTATCAAATTTTTTATTATTTTATTACCTTTGCTCACCCTAAACAAAACATATTCCCACTGAAGGGGCTACTGTGATGAGCGCCAGATTTATAGGGTGTAACGTAGGTGGGGAGTTGGGCAACAAGATATATGGTTGTTGGCAACGTGGTTCCTCCTGTATGTAAATGGTTCCAGAAAAATTGGACAAACCAAAGTCAACAATAGAATCCAACCGGTCAAAAAGTCGTAGCATGCTGATTTATATGCTTGTTTTTGCTGCCACTCTTTGTCTTTCCGTGGACGTAGAAATGGATTCTTAACCATTACGCATTACCGTCATCAACCACTTTTATTCATATTATTGATGCAACACGGGCCATTCTCTTTGTCAACATGTATTCATTTGGAACCATTTTCTTAAACAAACCTGAACACACTTTTCTCGCCTGCAATCAATCAGCCAACGATGAAAAAGAAGGAAGTGACCCAGGATGTAATAATCAATGGAAGCAGGAAATTATGAAAGTAATAATAATCATGTGGCTAATGTGTTTTTCCTATGTAACACCGTCACTTTGCTAGCATAACATCTATATATTAACGAGTGTATACCGTACGTCATAAATGACAGAAAAAATTATGAAAGTAATAATAATCATGTGGCTAATGTGTTTCTCCTATGTAACACCGTCACTTTGCTAGCATAACATCTATATATTAACGAGTGTATACCGTACGTCATAAATGACAGAAAAAATTATGAAAGTAATAATAATCATGTGGCTAATGTGTTTCTCCTATGTAACACCGTCACTTTGCTAGCATAACATCTATATATTAACGAGTGTATACCGTACGTCATAAATGACAGAAAAAATTATGAAAGTAATAATAATCATGTGGCTAATGTGTTTCTCCTATGTAAGACCGTCACTTTGCTAGCATAACATCTATATATTAACGAGTGTATACCGTACGTCATAAATGACAGAAAAAATTATGAAAGTAATAATAATCATGTGGCTAATGTGTTTCTCCTATGTAACACCGTCACTTTGCTAGCATAACATCTATATATTAACGAGTGTATACCGTACGTCATAAATGACAGAAAAAATTATGAAAGTAATAATAATCATGTGGCTAATGTGTTTCTCCTATGTAACACCGTCACTTTGCTAGCATAACATCTATATATTAACGAGTGTATACCGTACGTCATAAATGACAGAAAAAATTATGAAAGTAATAATAATCATGTGGCTAATGTGTTTCTCCTATGTAACACCGTCACTTTGCTAGCATAACATCTATATATTAACGAGTGTATACCGTACGTCATAAATGACAGAAAAAATTATGAAAGTAATAATAATCATGTGGCTAATGTGTTTCTCCTATGTAACACCGTCACTTTGCTAGCATAACATCTATATATTAACGAGTGTATACCGTACGTCATAAATGACAGAAAAAATTATGAAAGTAATAATAATCATGTGGCTAATGTGTTTCTCCTATGTAACACCGTCACTTTGCTAGCATAACATCTATATATTAACGAGTGTATACCGTACGTCATGAATGACAGAAAAAATTATGAAAGTAATAATAATCATGTGGCTAATGTGTTTCTCCTATGTAACACCGTCACTTTGCTAGCATAACATCTATATATTAACGAGTGTATACCGTACGTCATAAATGACAGAAAAAATTATGAAAGTAATAATAATCATGTGGCTAATGTGTTTCTCCTATGTAACACCGTCACTTTGCTAGCATAACATCTATATATTAACGAGTGTATACCGTACGTCATAAATGACAGAAAAAATTATGAAAGTAATAATAATCATGTGGCTAATGTGTTTCTCCTATGTAACACCGTCACTTTGCTAGCATAACATCTATATATTAACGAGTGTATACCGTACGTCATAAATGACAGAAAAAATTATGAAAGTAATAATAATCATGTGGCTAATGTGTTTCTCCTATGTAACACCGTCACTTTGCTAGCATAACATCTATATATTAACGAGTGTATACCGTACGTCATAAATGACAGAAAAAATTATGAAAGTAATAATAATCATGTGGCTAATGTGTTTCTCCTATGTAAGACCGTCACTTTGCTAGCATAACATCTATATATTAACGAGTGTATACCGTACGTCATAAATGACAGAAAAAATTATGAAAGTAATAATAATCATGTGGCTAATGTGTTTCTCCTATGTAAGACCGTCACTTTGCTAGCATAACATCTATATATTAACGAGTGTATACCGTCCGTCATAAATGACAGAAAAAATTATGAAAGTAATAATAATCATGTGGCTAATGTGTTTCTCCTATGTAACACCGTCACTTTGCTAGCATAACATCTATATATTAACGAGTGTATACCGTACGTCATAAATGACAGAAAAAATTATGAAAGTAATAATAATCATGTGGCTAATGTGTTTCTCCTATGTAACACCGTCACTTTGCTAGCATTACATCTATATATTAACGAGTGTATACCGTCCGTCATAAATGACAGAACAAATTATGAAAGTAATAATAATCATGTGGCTAATGTGTTTCTCCTATGTAACACCGTCACTTTGCTAGCATAACATCTATATATTAACGAGTGTATACCGTCCGTCATAAATGACAGAACAAATTATGAAAGTAATAATAATCATGTGGCTAATGTGTTTCTCCTATGTAACACCGTCACTTTGCTAGCATAACATCTATATATTAACGAGTGTATACCGTCCGTCATAAATGACAGAATAAATTATGAAAGTAATAATAATCATGTGGCTAATGTGTTTCTCCTATGTAACACCGTCACTTTGCTAGCATAACATCTATATATTAACGAGTGTATACCGTCCGTCATAAATGACAGAAAAAATTATGAAAGTAATAATAATCATGTGGCTAATGTGTTTCTCCTATGTAACACCGTCACTTTGCTAGCATAACATCTATATATTAACGAGTGTATACCGTCCGTCATAAATGACAGAACAAATTATGAAAGTAATAATAATCATGTGGCTAATGTGTTTCTTCTATGTAACACCGTCACTTTGCTAGCATAACATCTATATATTAACGAGTGTATACCGTCCGTCATAAATGACAGAAAAAATTATGAAAGTAATAATAATCATGTGGCTAATGTGTTTCTCCTATGTAACACCGTCACTTTGCTAGCATAACATCTATATATTAACGAGTGTATACCGTCCGTCATAAATGACAGAAAAAATTATGAAAGTAATAATAATCATGTGGCTAATGTGTTTCTCCTATGTAACACCGTCACTTTGCTAGCATAACATCTATATATTAACGAGTGTATACCGTCCGTCATAAATGACAGAAAAAATTATGAAAGTAATAATAATCATGTGGCTAATGTGTTTCTTCTATGTAACACCGTCACTTTGCTAGCATAACATCTATATATTAACGAGTGTATACCGTCCGTCATAAATGACAGAACAAATTATGAAAGTAATAATAATCATGTGGCTAATGTGTTTCTTCTATGTAACACCGTCACTTTGCTAGCATAACATCTATATATTAACGAGTGTATACCGTCCGTCATAAATGACAGAAAAAATTATGAAAGTAATAATAATCATGTGGCTAATGTGTTTCTCCTATGTAACACCGTCACTTTGCTAGCATAACATCTATATATTAACGAGTGTATACCGTCCGTCATAAATGACAGAAAAAATTATGAAAGTAATAATAATCATGTGGCTAATGTGTTTCTCCTATGTAACACCGTCACTTTGCTAGCATAACATCTATATATTAACGAGTGTATACCGTCCGTCATAAATGACAGAACAAATTATGAAAGTAATAATAATCATGTGGCTAATGTGTTTCTTCTATGTAACACCGTCACTTTGCTAGCATAACATCTATATATTAACGAGTGTATACCGTCCGTCATAAATGACAGAAAAAATTATGAAAGTAATAATAATCATGTGGCTAATGTGTTTCTCCTATGTAACACCGTCACTTTGCTAGCATAACATCTATATATTAACGAGTGTATACCGTCCGTCATAAATGACAGAACAAATTATGAAAGTAATAATAATCATGTGGCTAATGTGTTTCTCCTATGTAACACCGTCACTTTGCTAGCATAACATCTATATATTAACGAGTGTATACCGTCCGTCATAAATGACAGAACAAATTATGAAAGTAATAATAATCATGTGGCTAATGTGTTTCTCCTATGTAACACCGTCACTTTGCTAGCATAACATCTATATATTAACGAGTGTATACCGTCCGTCATAAATGACAGAACAAATTATGAAAGTAATAATAATCATGTGGCTAATGTGTTTCTTCTATGTAACACCGTCACTTTGCTAGCATAACATCTATATATTAACGAGTGTATACCGTCCGTCATAAATGACAGAAAAAATTATAAAAGTAATAATAATCATGTGGCTAATGTGTTTCTCCTATGTAACACCGTCACTTTGCTAGCATAACAT
>OY744521.1:198865937-199038437 GCA_963556195.1 Sepiola atlantica | reverse complement strand
ATCCAAAAAGTTAACCTGATGGATGAATAAGTAGAATCAAAAGTTCATTCGTCTATCGCTCCAAAAAGAAGGTTTCAAAATAGTTATGAAAAAATCCAAAAAGTTAACCTGATGGATGAATAAGTAGAATCAAAAGTTCATTCGTCTATCGCTCCAAAAAGAAGGTTTCAAAATAGTTATGAAAAAATCCAAAAAGTTAACCTGATGGATGAATAAGTAGAATCAAAAGTTCATTCGTCCATCGCTCCAAAAAGAAGGTTTAAAAATAGTTATGAAAAAATCCAAAAAGTTAACCTGATGGATGAATAAGTAGAATCAAAAGTTCATTCGTCTATAGCTCCAAAAAGAAGGTTTCAAAATAGTTATGAAAAAATCCAAAAAGTTAACCTGATGGATGAATAAGTAGAATCAAAAGTTCATTCGTCCATCGCTCCAAAAAGAAGGTTTAAAAATAGTTATGAAAAAATCCAAAAAGTTAACCTGATGGATGAATAAGTAGAATCAAAAGTTCATTCGTCTATCGCTCCAAAAAAGAAGGTTTCAAAATAGTTATGAAAAAATCCAAAAAGTTAACCTGATGGATGAATAAGTAGAATCAAAAGTTCATTCGTCTATCGCTCCAAAAAGAAGGTTTCAAAATAGTTATGAAAAAATCCAAAAAGTTAACCTGATGGATGGATAAGTAGAATCAAAAGTTCATTCGTCCATCGCTCCAAAAAAGAAGGTTTCAAAATAGTTATGAAAATATCCAAAAAGTTAACCTGATGGATGAATAAGTAGAATCAAAAGTTCATTCGTCTATCGCTCCAAAAAGAAGGTTTCAAAATAGTTATGAAAAAATCCAAAAAGTTAACCTGATGGATGAATAAGTAGAATCAAAAGTTCATTCGTCTATCGCTCCAAAAAGAAGGTTTCAAAATAGTTATGAAAAAATCCAAAAAGTTAACCTGATGGATGAATAAGTAGAATCAAAAGTTCATTCGTCTATCGCTCCAAAAAGAAGGTTTCAAAATAGTTATGAAAAAATCCAAAAAGTTAACCTGATGGATGAATAAGTAGAATCAAAAGTTCATTCGTCCATCGCTCCAAAAAGAAGGTTTCAAAATAGTTATGAAAAAATCCAAAAAGTTAACCTGATGGATGAATAAGTAGAATCAAAAGTTCATTCGTCTATCGCTCCAAAAAGAAGGTTTCAAAATAGTTATGAAAAAATCCAAAAAGTTAACCTGATGGATGAATAAGTAGAATCAAAAGTTCATTCGTCTATCGCTCCAAAAAGAAGGTTTCAAAATAGTTATGAAAAAATCCAAAAAGTTAACCTGATGGATGAATAAGTAGAATCAAAAGTTCATTCGTCTATCGCTCCAAAAAGAAGGTTTCAAAATAGTTATAAAAAAATCCAAAAAGTTAACCTGATGGATGAATAAGTAGAATCAAAAGTTCATTCGTCTATCGCTCCAAAAAGAAGGTTTCAAAATAGTTATGAAAAAATCCAAAAAGTTAACCTGATGGATGAATAAGTAGAATCAAAAGTTCATTCGTCTATCGCTCCAAAAAGAAGGTTTCAAAATAGTTATGAAAAAATCCAAAAAGTTAACCTGATGGATGAATAAGTAGAATCAAAAGTTCATTCGTCTATCGCTCCAAAAAGAAGGTTTCAAAATAGTTATGAAAAAATCCAAAAAGTTAACCTGATGGATGAATAAGTAGAATCAAAAGTTCATTCGTCTATCGCTCCAAAAAAGAAGGTTTCAAAATAGTTATGAAAAAATCCAAAAAGTTAACCTGATGGATGAATAAGTAGAATCAAAAGTTCATTCGTCCATCGCTCCAAAAAAGAAGGTTTAAAAATAGTTATGAAAAAATCCAAAAAGTTAACCTGATGGATGAATAAGTAGAATCAAAAGTTCATTCGTCCATCGCTCCAAAAAAGAAGGTTTAAAAATAGTTATGAAAAAATCCAAAAAGTTAACCTGATGGATGAATCAGTAGAATCAAAAGTTCATTCGTCTATCGCTCCAAAAAGAAGGTTTCAAAATAGTTATGAAAAAATCCAAAAAGTTAACCTGATGGATGAATAAGTAGAATCAAAAGTTCATTCGTCTATCGCTCCAAAAAGAAGGTTTCAAAATAGTTATGAAAAAATCCAAAAAGTTAACCTGATGGATGAATAAGTAGAATCAAAAGTTCATTCGTCTATCGCTCCAAAAAGAAGGTTTCAAAATAGTTATGAAAAAATCCAAAAAGTTAACCTGATGGATGAATAAGTAGAATCAAAAGTTCATTCGTCCATCGCTCCAAAAAGAAGGTTTCAAAATAGTTATGAAAAAATCCAAAAAGTTAACCTGATGGATGAATAAGTAGAATCAAAAGTTCATTCGTCTATCGCTCCAAAAAGAAGGTTTCAAAATAGTTATGAAAAAATCCAAAAAGTTAACCTGATGGATGAATAAGTAGAATCAAAAGTTCATTCGTCTATCGCTCCAAAAAGAAGGTTTCAAAATAGTTATGAAAAAATCCAAAAAGTTAACCTGATGGATGAATAAGTAGAATCAAAAGTTCATTCGTCTATCGCTCCAAAAAGAAGGTTTCAAAATAGTTATAAAAAAATCCAAAAAGTTAACCTGATGGATGAATAAGTAGAATCAAAAGTTCATTCGTCTATCGCTCCAAAAAGAAGGTTTCAAAATAGTTATGAAAAAATCCAAAAAGTTAACCTGATGGATGAATAAGTAGAATCAAAAGTTCATTCGTCTATCGCTCCAAAAAGAAGGTTTCAAAATAGTTATGAAAAAATCCAAAAAGTTAACCTGATGGATGAATAAGTAGAATCAAAAGTTCATTCGTCTATCGCTCCAAAAAGAAGGTTTCAAAATAGTTATGAAAAAATCCAAAAAGTTAACCTGATGGATGAATAAGTAGAATCAAAAGTTCATTCGTCTATCGCTCCAAAAAAGAAGGTTTCAAAATAGTTATGAAAAAATCCAAAAAGTTAACCTGATGGATGAATAAGTAGAATCAAAAGTTCATTCGTCCATCGCTCCAAAAAAGAAGGTTTAAAAATAGTTATGAAAAAATCCAAAAAGTTAACCTGATGGATGAATAAGTAGAATCAAAAGTTCATTCGTCCATCGCTCCAAAAAAGAAGGTTTAAAAATAGTTATGAAAAAATCCAAAAAGTTAACCTGATGGATGAATAAGTAGAATCAAAAGTTCATTCGTCCATCGCTTCAAAAAGAAGGTTTAAAAATAGTTATGAAAAAATCCAAAAAGTTAACCTGATGGATGAATAAGTAGAATCAAAAGTTCATTCGTCTATCGCTCCAAAAAGAAGGTTTCAAAATAGTTATGAAAAAATCCAAAAAGTTAACCTGATGGATGAATAAGTAGAATCAAAAGTTCATTCGTCTATCGCTCCAAAAAGAAGGTTTCAAAATAGTTATGAAAAAATCCAAAAAGTTAACCTGATGGATGAATAAGTAGAATCAAAAGTTCATTCGTCTATCGCTCCAAAAAGAAGGTTTCAAAATAGTTATGAAAAAATCCAAAAAGTTAACCTGATGGATGAATAAGTAGAATCAAAAGTTCATTTGTCTATCGCTCCAAAAAGAAGGTTTCAAAATAGTTATGAAAAAATCCAAAAAGTTAACCTGATGGATGAATAAGTAGAATCAAAAGTTCATTCGTCCATCGCTCCAAAAAGAAGGTTTAAAAATAGTTATGAAAAAATCCAAAAAGTTAACCTGATGGAGGAATAAGTAGAATCAAAAGTTCATTCGTCTATAGCTCCAAAAAGAAGGTTTCAAAATAGTTATGAAAAAATCCAAAAAGTTAACCTGATGGATGAATAAGTAGAATCAAAAGTTCATTCGTCTATCGCTCCAAAAAGAAGGTTTAAAAATAGTTATGAAAAAATCCAAAAAGTTAACCTGATGGATGAATAAGTAGAATCAAAAGTTCATTCGTCTATCGCTCCAAAAAAGAAGGTTTCAAAATAGTTATGAAAAAATCCAAAAAGTTAACCTGATGGATGAATAAGTAGAATCAAAAGTTCATTCGTCCATCGCTCCAAAAAGAAGGTTTAAAAATAGTTATGAAAAAATCCAAAAAGTTAACCTGATGGATGAATAAGTAGAATCAAAAGTTCATTTGTCCATCGCTCCAAAAAGAAGGTTTAAAAATAGTTATGAAAAAATCCAAAAAGTTAACCTGATGGATGAATAAGTAGAATCAAAAGTTCATTCGTCTATCGCTCCAAAAAGAAGGTTTCAAAATAGTTATGAAAAAATCCAAAAAGTTAACCTGATGGATGAATAAGTAGAATCAAAAGTTCATTCGTCCATCGCTCCAAAAAGAAGGTTTAAAAATAGTTATGAAAAAATCCAAAAAGTTAACCTGATGGATGAATAAGTAGAATCAAAAGTTCATTCGTCTATAGCTCCAAAAAGAAGGTTTCAAAATAGTTATGAAAAAATCCAAAAAGTTAACCTGATGGATGAATAAGTAGAATCAAAAGTTCATTCGTCTATCGCTCCAAAAAGAAGGTTTAAAAATAGTTATGAAAAAATCCAAAAAGTTAACCTGATGGATGAATAAGTAGAATCAAAAGTTCATTCGTCTATCGCTCCAAAAAAGAAGGTTTCAAAATAGTTATGAAAAAATCCAAAAAGTTAACCTGATGGATGAATAAGTAGAATCAAAAGTTCATTCGTCTATCGCTCCAAAAAGAAGGTTTAAAAATAGTTATGAAAAAATCCAAAAAGTTAACCTGATGGATGAATAAGTAGAATCAAAAGTTCATTCGTCCATCGCTCCAAAAAGAAGGTTTCAAAATAGTTATGAAAAAATCCAAAAAGTTAACCTGATGGATTAATAAGTAGAATCAAAAGTTCATTTGTCCATCGCTCCAAAAAGAAGGTTTAAAAATAGTTATGAAAAAATCCAAAAAGTTAACCTGATGGATGAATAAGTAGAATCAAAAGTTCATTCGTCTATCGCTCCAAAAAGAAGGTTTCAAAATAGTTATGAAAAAATCCAAAAAGTTAACCTGATGGATGAATAAGTAGAATCAAAAGTTCATTCGTCTATCGCTCCAAAAAGAAGGTTTCAAAATAGTTATGAAAAAATCCAAAAAGTTAACCTGATGGATGAATAAGTAGAATCAAAAGTTCATTCGTCCATCGCTCCAAAAAGAAGGTTTCAAAATAGTTATGAAAAAATCCAAAAAGTTAACCTGATGGATTAATAAGTAGAATCAAAAGTTCATTTGTCCATCGCTCCAAAAAGAAGGTTTCAAAATAGTTATGAAAAAATCCAAAAAGTTAACCTGATGGATGAATAAGTAGAATCAAAAGTTCATTCGTCTATCGCTCCAAAAAAGAAGGTTTCAAAATAGTTATGAAAAAATCCAAAAAGTTAACCTGATGGATGAATAAGTAGAATCAAAAGTTCATTCGTCTATCGCTCCAAAAAGAAGGTTTCAAAATAGTTATGAAAAAATCCAAAAAGTTAACCTGATGGATGAATAAGTAGAATCAAAAGTTCATTCGTCTATCGCTCCAAAAAGAATGTTTCAAAATAGTTATGAAAAAATCCAAAAAGTTAACCTGATGGATGAATAAGTAGAATCAAAAGTTCATTCGTCTATCGCTCCAAAAAAGAAGGTTTAAAAATAGTTATGAAAAAATCCAAAAAGTTAACCTGATGGATGAATAAGTAGAATCAAAAGTTCATTCGTCTATCGCTCCAAAAAGAAGGTTTAAAAATAGTTATGAAAAAATCCAAAAAGTTAACCTGATGGATGAATAAGTAGAATCAAAAGTTCATTCGTCTATCGCTCCAAAAAAGAAGGTTTCAAAATAGTTATGAAAAAATTCAAAAAGTTAACCTGATGGATGAATAAGTAGAATCAAAAGTTCATTCGTCTATCGCTCCAAAAAGAAGGTTTCAAAATAGTTATGAAAAAATCCAAAAAGTTAACCTGATGGATGAATAAGTAGAATCAAAAGTTCATTTGTCCATCGCTCCAAAAAGAAGGTTTCAAAATAGTTATGAAAAAATCCAAAAAGTTAACCTGATGGATGAATAAGTAGAATCAAAAGTTCATTCGTCTATAGCTCCAAAAAGAAGGTTTCAAAATAGTTATGAAAAAATCCAAAAAGTTAACCTGATGGATGAATAAGTAGAATCAAAAGTTCATTCGTCTATCGCTCCAAAAAGAAGGTTTAAAAATAGTTATGAAAAAATCCAAAAAGTTAACCTGATGGATGAATAAGTAGAATCAAAAGTTCATTCGTCTATCGCTCCAAAAGAGAAGGTTTCAAAATAGTTATGAAAAAATTCAAAAAGTTAACCTGATGGATGAATAAGTAGAATCAAAAGTTCATTCGTCTATCGCTCCAAAAAGAAGGTTTCAAAATAGTTATGAAAAAATCCAAAAAGTTAACCTGATGGATGAATAAGTAGAATCAAAAGTTCATTCGTCCATCGCTCCAAAAAGAAGGTTTCAAAATAGTTATGAAAAAATCCAAAAAGTTAACCTGATGGATTAATAAGTAGAATCAAAAGTTCATTTGTCCATCGCTCCAAAAAGAAGGTTTAAAAATAGTTATGAAAAAATCCAAAAAGTTAACCTGATGGATGAATAAGTAGAATCAAAAGTTCATTCGTCTATCGCTCCAAAAAGAAGGTTTCAAAATAGTTATGAAAAAATCCAAAAAGTTAACCTGATGGATGAATAAGTAGAATCAAAAGTTCATTCGTCTATCGCTCTAAAAAGAAGGTTTAAAAATAGTTATGAAAAAATCCAAAAAGTTAACCTGATGGATGAATAAGTAGAATCAAAAGTTCATTCGTCTATCGCTCCAAAAAGAAGGTTTCAAAATAGTTATGAAAAAATCCAAAAAGTTAATCTGATGGATGAATAAGTAGAATCAAAAGTTCATTTGTCCATCGCTCCAAAAAGAAGGTTTAAAAATAGTTATGAAAAAATCCAAAAAGTTAACCTGATGGATGAATAAGTAGAATCAAAAGTTCATTCGTCTATCGCTCCAAAAAGAAGGTTTCAAAATAGTTATGAAAAAATCCAAAAAGTTAACCTGATGGATGAATAAGTAGAATCAAAAGTTCATTCGTCTATCGCTCCAAAAAGAAGGTTTCAAAATAGTTATGAAAAAATCCAAAAAGTTAACCTGATGGATGAATAAGTAGAATCAAAAGTTCATTCGTCCATCGCTCCAAAAAGAAGGTTTCAAAATAGTTATGAAAAAATCCAAAAAGTTAACCTGATGGATGAATAAGTAGAATCAAAAGTTCATTCGTCTATCGCTCCAAAAAGAAGGTTTAAAAATAGTTATGAAAAAATCCAAAAACTCAAAAAACAAGCCGGGTGCGAATAAATACTAATTTGATGTAACAATTCTTGGACTTGTGTTTTCTAATTGAAACTCGATCCCATTGGAAATCATTTTGATCTATATAAATTTAATTTATATTGATATAATCACTATATATATATATATATGTGTGTGTGTGTGTGTGGCCTTGACATCTGATTTTCTTCTGCTTTGGAAAATTTTGTTTTTGTTTTCATTATGAGTTTGTCCCGTGGAGGTGCACTGGAGCACAGAAACAGGAATGTATTTGTGTAGACTATTCTAAATGTGTATATAAAGTTTATTTATTTATAAAGCTCTACCTTGTATTGAGCAGTTTTGAAAAAATATTGGTTTCAAGTTCATTTAATCAACATATTTGAACTTGTTTAATTAATATTACTCCTAGTAAGTTTAGTGCTATTCTACCGGATATTTTTTTTAAGCATAAACATGGAGAAATTAAATTTCGACATTTCGTTGAAGAATATTTCTACCCCAACAAATAAAATACTATAAAATCGGTCCAAGAGACTGAAGAACTAATCAGAAGGATGAGATGGAATGTGACAAGGATGACAACAAATCTATGAAAAAATAAGGCTTTAAGAGTTTGAAAACAGAGAAAAACTCAATCTTAACCAATGGATAAATACTACCAGTAGGATTAATCGGTTTAATTAAACCGAGAAAAAACCATTGTGATTTTATTCAATTCGACATGATGGATTATTACCCTTCAATTACAAAGGAGTTATTCCACAAGGCCTTGGACTTTACAATATTGCTAACCAACGAAGAAATAGATGTTATCCATGTGCCGTAAGACATTCCTAATTTGTAATAACGATCAATGGGTGAAAAAAGATTCCACGGATTCATTTAATATGGCGATGGGCTCACTGGTTTCAGCAGAGATGTTCTTATTTTGTATAAGCTAACTGAATCTAGTGTGATTAACATTAAGGATATAGGACTATATAGGGATGATGGCTTATCTATAGTTAGAAATGCTACTAATTCTACAGCTGAAAAGTCAAAAGAATTATACAGAAAACTATGAAAACTTTAGGACTTAAAGTTAAGATCACAGCAGCAAGATCACAAACTTCTTAGATGTTACGTTTAACTTCACCCAGAACACATATAAGTCATATAGGAAAGAAAATTCTGACCCGATATATGTTGATCCTAACTCAAATCAGCCCCTTCTATTATTAAGCATATTCCAATATCAATTAGCCATAGAATTTCCAACATATTCCTTTACTGAAGAAATTTTTAATAACAATAGTTACACATACAATAACGCCTTGCAAAGCAGTGGCTATATAAACACTACAATTGAGTAAAATAGCAAAAATAATAAGGGCATCAGAAGAAAAATAGAAACCGAAAGATAATTTGGTTTGCCCTCACCCCGTTTTATCTGCTAGTTAAATCCCGAATTAGACATATTTTCTTAATCTTTTAAGTCAGCATTTTCCTGCTAATATTTCTGTACATATAATATTCAATGAAAATACTATTAAACGTAGCTATAGCTGTACAGATAACTTGGAAAAATAATTACGAGTCATAATACCTAGATCCTAAACCAGGATAATAAGTATAATAACAACAATAGAATGAACAATACACAAGATAGTAATCATAACAGAAATAATGTAACTGCAGACATAAAAATAAATGTCTGCTTCAAGAAAAATGTTTGATCAAAAGTATAGTATATTAAGGAACCGTGTAGCCAGAATATAATTCAAGTCTAAATTCTTTTACATAGGTGGGGCAAGTACTAATTTTAAGGCTAGGTACAGAAAGTATAAGAAATCCTTCAATAACCTGAAAATAAAAGATAATTCCTCATTATCCAAATACATATGGTCTCTGAAGGAAAACAATAAGGTACCTGTACTGAAATGGAGCGTCCTGAAGGAGGCTTTAACTCCCATGCTACACAATCCCACATGTTTTCTTTGTCTTAATTTTAAAATAGCTACTGTTATGTTCCCTGGAAGAGATAAACTGTTGAATCAAAGAGATGAAATAGGGATTAGTTGTAGACATTTGAAATAGTTCACCCTGGATAAATATAATTGCAACCAAATGAATTCTATAAAGAAACCTTAATAAACATGTTTTTTTCTGGTTTAAAATAACAATAAAAACCTCACCAGTTAAGTATCTAACTAATATCATTATAACTCCTTTGCTAAATGTAATTAGTATTAAATAAAGTATTAGGCAAATAAATAAATAGTTAATTTTAAATAAAACCACAGTAAATAGTTATATAAGTATAGAATATAATTGATTAAATGAGATTATATTTAATAAATAAGTAAATAAATAAATAAATAGAAAGCCAATAGTAAATTGTTATAAATGAATATAATATAATAGTATTTTGAATAAAATCCGTGTCATTTTCCCTATAATATACACAGGTAAGAGTTAATTAAAGAATTTTAGAATTTTTGGAACATTCAATGCTGTATTATTCCGTTATGTAGCTTGTTTTCTATTAATGTTAGTTTGCATACGTATGATTATTTGAAATGTGCATGTTGACAATTAAATTCCTGTTGTGATCGGCTTAGTGAAATAACAAGTATAAATTTAATATGTTCGATAGATACCATTCTAAATTTCTAAGTAGATGCGTTTAATATAAATAAGATAAATAAAACCGCAGTTAATTACAATTAATGGATAAATATGGTATAATTTAGATAAGTGTACTTTAACTGTGATGCACATAATTCAGGTAAAGGAAAGTAAGTTTTGTCCGATTTGTAACGCTGTAATATCTTTTATTTTATTTTGTTTTGCTAATTTAGTGTATATCAAATTATATGTGTGTGTGTAATTATCAGTGCAAATATGTTCGTATATATATATATATATATATATATATATATATATGAATAAATATATATATATATATATATATATATATATATATATATATATATATATATATATATATATATCTGAATAAATAAAGTTTTTTTCATTTATCATTCTTATATTATAATCAAAACAGGTTACTGTTATTTAAATCAATAATACAACATTTTATTTACCTCCCCAGGAGGTTAGGCACAAGGCCAGGTTTATCTTACTCCCACAAGTAAGATGTGACTCAAGCTCGGGTCGGAAAGTGGGGTTTGAAAAGCCAGCACCTGAGAAGGTGAGCACTCTGGCCAGTAAAAATTGCCTGGGCAGCCCCGTCGGCATTCCCCGGTAGGGGCGCCTCAAGCAGTAAGCAATAAACTTACTCCTCTCCAAAGAGGGGAGGCAAAGCCTGGGAGGGTGAACCTCCTAGAACTGCACAGGACAGACCCATAGACCGGCGGAATCAAGCCCCGAAGGCCAAGACGATACCAGTTTATGGCGTGTATCAATGATACAACATTTTATTTACCTCCCCAGGAGGTTAGGCACAAGGCCAGGTTTATCTTACTCCCACAAGTAAGATGTGACCCAAGCTCGGGTCGGAAAGTGGGGTTTTAAAAGCCAGCGCCCGAGAAGGTGAGCACTCTGGCCATTAAAAATTGCCTGAGCAGCCCCGTGGCATTCCCCGGTAGGGGCGCCTCAGGCAGTAAGCAATAAACTTACTCCTCCCCAAAGAGGGGAGGCAAAGCCTGGGAGGGTGGACCTCCTAGAACTGCACAGGACAGACCCATAGATCGGCGTAAATCAAGCCCCGAAGGCCAAGACGATACCAGTCTATGGCGCGTATCAATGATACGACATATTATTTACCTCCCCAGGAGGTTAGGCACAAGGCCAAGTTTTTATCTTACTCCCACAAGTAAGATGTGACCCAAGCTCGGGTCGGGAAAGTGGGGTTTGAAAAGTCAGCGCCCGAGAAGGTGAGCACTCTGGCCATTAAAAATTGCCTGGGCAGCCCCGTCGGCATTCCCCGGTAGTGGCGCCTCAGGCAGTAAGCAATAAACTTACTCCTCCCCAAAGAGGGGAGGCAAAGCCTGGGAGGATGAACCTCCTAGAACTGCACAGGACAGACCCATAGATCGGCGTAAATCAAGCCCCGAAGGCCAAGACGATACCAGTTTATGGCGTGTATCAATCAATGATACGACATAAATCTTGATATTCTCTATATATAATGGAGATAAAAGATTAAGAGAGAATCTTTTGACGGCCTAATTATCATAACTATTTTTTAAACCATTCATAATTAATTAATGTTTAGTATTATTAATTTGGACTTGCATTAGCTTATGTTTGCTATCTATATGCAATAGTTTCGTCTATATTAACAATAATTAATTAAAGTTATTTAATAAATAAATCAGAAAAATAACTAAAACACCTTAAGTTTTAACTCCATGCACTTGCTGATGACCTTACCGAAGGTTGTGGCTTGCTCTAAGCAAGGCAGAAGTGAGAAGAGAAAGGGGGAGTGGGAGGGACAGTGTGGTTGTCTCACTCGCTCTCGCTCTCTCTCTCTCTGTCCCTTTCTCTCACCCTCTTTCTGCGGTTTTACATTTTCCATGAAAAATAACTAAATAACTTTTTTTTATTAAATGCCTAATTTATAAATTTTAACAACAAACTTATTTTTTAAATGTTTACACAGACCTTTTCAGTATTCTCATTGACAAATAAAAACAAAAGTTTAGTAGCACTGTGATCTGTCCAGATTACGAAAAAAAATAAAGATTCAGATTTTGGCATGATTGTAGATTAACATCATCCACTAAATCCCTTCCCCCCACCCAAATTTTTTTCCTACCTTTTTTAACTTGATGTAAAGAAGAAAAGAAAGAAACAATTATTTTATAATTTAAAGTGGGAAAAATGTTTGTATATAAATAAAAATTTTCGGGACAGTTTTAGGGCATTTAACTAAATTCTGTTTTGTTATGGAAGTTAAATCCGCTACTTTTTTAGGAGATTATGTGTGGTTTTATGACCCTGCCACTTGGACTTAGGGCTAGTAGTAAAAAAGACTTTGTTAAGTTCCCTTAAAAAATACAATGGCCCTGAAATGTAGGAACATTTTATCTTAAATATATATACAACTGATCCTTCATTCTAAATTCTAAAATATTTGTTTTTCTTTCTTTCTGTTTTCCATGGTGTTCACACGTAATCCCCTAAAAAAGCAGAATGTCATTTTTTTCGGGGTGGTGGGGTATTAATGGAGGGTGTTAATCTGCACATTTACCCATATTTAATTTTTTTAAATCTTATACTTTTTTATTTTAATTTTAAGCAATTGATTTTAGTTGTGTTTAACTTTCCGGTGGAAATTAAATAAATAACGTTAAAATGATCTAACTAATTAAATATCTTATTTTTATGGCATAAATAAAAATATTGAAAGTTTAGATATCATTGTAGATTTACGCCCACACACCACACCACCCCGCCCCACCCTCTATAAAATGAGATTCTACTTTTTAAGGCGATTACGTGTGAATACCCTGAAAAACTTGTCCAAAAGAGAAACAACAAAAATATTTTAGAATTTAGAATGGGGATCAGTATAGTATATAAATTTAACATAAAATAATCCCCTATTTTCATGCCATTCTAGGGTTTTATGGCAGGTTACCATTTTTTTGCCATTGAAGATGAATTCTGTGCGTTATTTTTTTTTGTGGCGATTGCATGTGGTTTTACGACCTTGCCAGTCAAACTTAGGGTTAGTTTTAAAAACATATTAACTACCCTTAACAATCTAGAATGACCATAAAAATAATCTCATTTTTAAGCGGGAATAATTTAGCTGAGGATGTTAATCTACAAATTTACCAAAGTTTATTAGACTTCCTCGGGATGATTAATTGGAAGAAATAACACATGAGTACAAATATTTGAAAAAGTTTTGTCCGTTTGTGACATGAAAAAATGCTTTGTTTTTTTTTTTCGAACAAAACAGCTGTTAGAATTTTATATGTGTACTGCGTTTATCGTTTTCCTTTTTCCTTTTTCATATATATATATATATATATATATATATGAAAAAGGAAAAAGGAAAACGATAAACGCAGCTCTATGAAGTATGTCCATGAGTCAAGTAAGTCAATATAAAGGTATATAAATAAATGTAAGGGTATCATTTTCAAATATATTGTTATGATCTCTAACCTGGTGACGACTTAGTACTTCAGCTAGTAAGCATGAAAGCAAGAAATCAACAAAGATCGGTTTAACCTAGATTTATTCCCTCTTAAATTTTCTTCAAGATGGAATCTGTCATGTGTCAAATTTGTTCAAAATGATGAACAGCAGCCATCATTTTATGCTTTTGCTTTTAGTTTCTATTGACTTTTAATTTTGATTCTATTTGCATTTTGTCGTTTATCAATCATGAACTACTTAGCAAATAGTTCTTTGAACTTTTCACTCTGGCCAAAAGCAGAAGAGGAACAAAGGAATCAGAGAAAACAGTAATTCATTATTCCAACACGACGATTCACTCTTCTGGATACGATTCATTAATTTACAAAAATAGTTTGTCATGTTTTCGTATCAATTATTTTAATCAAATATTATGTTTCAAATATTTGAGATTGTATTTATATTATATTGTATTATGTATTGTATAATTTGTATTATTTAGATTATTGGGACGGGACTACTTGGATATTATTCTCACAACGTTTCGGCCGATGTAACCTCCAGCCTTCTTCAGGTGCGTTTTGCAATCTTCATGTCGAACTCTGTACGCAATTTCGAATGGAACCCTTTATTTAACCCACAGGGTAGCTTGCTCTCGTTCCATCAGCCATGACTGGGTAGAAGTCTTAAGTAATTCGTAATTTTAGTGTTAGTATAACCGGTACTGAGGACTTTCAACCTCCAGAAGACAGTCGGTTAGAACTGATTATAACTTAGCACTTATATCCGTTGCGCTACGGATCCTTGCAGAAACTCCATACATATTGACTTCTGAGTGAATTGGTGGATCCATATTTCATCCATTGTCACAATAAATTGTTGTTATTGATTGACTATGAGCGAATGCGGCACCCACTTTGAACTCTGCTTTCTCATTGACAAATTTTCATGCTAAATGATGAATATACAGCCTTCTGATATCTTCAGTTCTTCAGCTATCTCATGCAACTTTTATTTATGATCTGTCAAATCGAGTTTGTTGAATGTTTTTATGTTTCTCGGGATAACTGCCGAATTGGAGGACCTGAGCATTCAGCCTTATTTATATCTGTACAACCATGTTTAAAGTCAGCATACCACCTCTTAACCATTGTTTTCGACGGAGCAACAATTATGAAGCCACTGCTTTGCTTGAACCGTATTTTTTCTCATCAGAAAGCAATGCTTTATCAACACATGAAATTCCGATTTTTCCATTGTTTTGAAAATTTGTAACAGTAGCTTAAGTTAAATAACTGTAATTTGTAAACTAATAATCCGATTAAGCTCGCATTTTGATATGTGTCATTTGAAGGTTAGTACTTTATAAAAAACTGGTATGGATTTCTTTTAATTACTGGTGCCATCTATATGTCAAGCGCAGGACTTATTGGATGATGTGTGATATTCTCACGTGCGAGAATTTAACTTTTTTTTCAGGGATAAAATTCCCCACGAATTCAAAACATAGTTGAAAATAAAAGTCAAAATAGGTTTATTTTACTTGAAATATTGTAAATAATGATGCCCTAATACAAGTTAAGGAATTCAGTCAAAAAGTCACTGATTAGGTACTGCATGACATGTTGAGAATCAAGTTGTTTCACACTAGGTAACAGAGATTCCTTTTCTTCCACAGTTATTCAATAGTATCTCCCAATGCTTCAGCACTTGAAGGTTGCTTTTTCATCACCCCTACATGTTTTATGGATTAAGACCGTATGTGTTTCCAGGTTAGTCAGTATCATAATTTTGTTGTGGGACAAGAAAAGAAACTCTCTGTGATGGTATGGGTATAGATATTTCCAGTTTATCCTACAGAAATGCGATATACTTAGAATCATTCATTATTGTCCCAGGAGATCAGAAATAGACTCTCCACAGTTTCAGATCTACGCATTTGAAATCATTTAGCTTGCCAGATGTGTTATGGTCGAAATTGAATAATTTTAATCAAATCTCTTGCCGGGAGGCATTCTGGTGTTTCTTTTGTACACTATAAATTGTTCAGAGTAGATTAATCTGAAAATAAGATT
The DNA here is from genome assembly GCA_963556195.1 of Sepiola atlantica. Taxonomy (NCBI): domain Eukaryota; kingdom Metazoa; phylum Mollusca; class Cephalopoda; order Sepiida; family Sepiolidae; genus Sepiola; species Sepiola atlantica. The sequence goes on along the minus strand of OY744521.1, from coordinate 199,022,893 downwards.
TTAATTCAATCTTCCGTTGTCCATTTAGGAAATGCCATATGTTTGGTGCAATTCCTATTTTTGCTGGCAAAAATAACCGCAAGTGATTTCCTATCATGAACTGGTTTATTAACTGTAAAAAAAATACTCGTTGCTTGCCAATGCAAAAACTAAATAAAATAATGAAAAAGAAGAATCTTTCTTGTTTTAATACAAAACACGTAACAGCTTAACAGAGCACCTGTCTTGTAAGCTAGACCACCAGTGTATGTCACAATTCTTGTCTAATAGTCATTTTTCAATCTGAGATGTGTGACATTATAGAAGTCTATCTTAGCATGAACCGTAAGACAAACTTCTATAATATTTTTTAACAACAAAACGGTTGTCAAACGAATAGAAAGCGAAGCACTTTTATAAACAACGAACGAAAGTTATTCATTGAAGTGACCTACACCGTTGAACGTATGTTGCCGGAAGTTAGGATAGTGTCAGAGTGAAGTAAGAAAGTTCAGCTGGCCACTGAAAGTCTTCTTGAAGCAATACATCTTCAGTGAAAACAGGAGGGAGGCAGGAGAGAAAACATCTTTCTTCGTTGGCACAGGGAAGTTCTTTGACCGCGATTCCAGAAGGGGCTGGGAGTAGTCTCTCAAGGCTCGATTGAAATTAGTACGCCCTGGAAACAGATCGGTCCCGTGTGACCAAACCACCTCACAGGGGCTGCTCTTGATGATAAAAAAAATAAATATCAATGTTTATGGCTGCTGCAGCATCACAAGCAGAACACAAGCTTAGTAGAATTCCCAACCTAAGGGGAGACAGCTTATAACAAAGAGATAGTACTGCTTCAATTTCTGTTTAATAGTCAGTTCTCTCTCCGAGACTCGTGGCATCACAACCACAACACAAGCTCAGAAGAATTCCCAAGGGGAGATAACTTTAAATAAAAACAAACTATTATTTCAATTACAATTACACTTGAATTTCATAATAGTTGTTACCTTGAGTTGGTGTGCTGATTTAAATTGTTTCAAGCCGACATTCAAACTTAGATAATTGGAAGTTCTTATCAACTAACATTTATGCATTTTTCAAACAGGTGGTCATTAATCTTCTTCAATAAACTTATTGAGAAACTTGTAGCAATAAAGTTACTCAAACGGTCGTCTGTAACATTGGTTTCCCCGTGAGTGGCCATTACTTTCCATCTTCTTAAAGATCATCATTATCAGCAGCAGCAGGATCATCATCATCATCATCATATGATAGAAAAAGAAATAAATAACGACTTGACTAGTGTTAGGTTAGTTTGGAAGCCAATTTTTAAAAGCCGTCCAACACATGCAAGGATGTAAAATAGATGTTAAACCGATGATGATGATGATGATGATGATGATGATGATGATGATGATGACGTTTATTTTTTGTTTGTTTAATTTGTTTCATGAAAACGGCATCAAACGAAAATATAGTTTACAATATGAGTACACATACTTGATAAATATGGATAATATGAGTACACATACTTGATGAATATGGATAATATGAGTACGCATACTTGATAAATATGGATAATGCTTCAAACCAAATTTTACTGTAAGAGATAAATAATGACATTTTCTTAACATCAAGCGAGCTTGAAATGGAGTTTGTCTTCGTGGTGTTGATTTCAAATCAATATTTAAGCTGTTTGATTAGAAAACTTTATACATTACAAACTTTAAACAGAGTAACCCACAAAAAAACAAAAAACAGAACACTTAGGTTTGGGTAAACATCATGTATTTACACACGCATTTTACCATGTACATATGTTTCGCAATATTATGTATTTACAGACACATTTTACCATGTACATATGTTTTGCAACATTATGTATTTACATACGCATTTTACCATGTACATATGTTTCGCAATATTATGTATTTACAGACACATTTTACCAAGTACATATGTTTCGCAACATCATGTATTTACACACACATTTTACCATGTACAGATGTTCAGCAACATTATGTATTTACAATCGCATTTTACCATGTACAGATGTTCAGCAACATTATGTATTTACACACACATTTTACCATGTACATATGTTCAGCAACATGATGTATTTACATACGCATTTTACCATGTACAGATGTTCAGCAACATTACGTATTTACACACACATTTTACCATGTACAGATGTTCAGCAACATGATGTATTTACATACGCATTTTACCATGTACAGATGTTCAGCAACATTACGTATTTACACACGCATTTTACCATGTACAGATGTTCAGCAACATTATATATTTACATACGCATTTTACCATGTACAGATGTTCAGCAACATTATGTATTTACACACGCATTTTACCATGTACAGATGTTCCGCAACATTACGTATTTACACACGCATTTTACCATGTACAGATGTTTCGCAACATAATGTATTTACATATGCATTTAACCATGTACAGATGTTCCACAACATTATGTATTTACATATGCATTTTACCATGTACAGATGTTCAGCAACATTATGTATTTACATATGCATTTTACCATGTACAGATGTTCAGCAACATGATGTATTTACACACGCATTTTACCATGTACAGATGTTCAGCAACATTATATATTTACATACGCATTTTACCATGTACATATGTTCAGCAACATGATGTATTTACATAGGCACTTTACCATGTACAGATGTTCAGCAACATTACGTATTTACACACGCATTTTACCATGTACAGATGTTCAGCAACATTATATATTTACATACGCATTTTACCATGTACAGATGTTCAGCAACATTACGTATTTACACACACATTTTACCATGTACAGATATTCTGCAACATTATGTATTTACATATGCATTTTACCATGTACAGATTTTCTGCAACATTATATATTTACATATGCATTTTACCATGTACAGATGTTCCGCAACATTATGTATTTACATATGCATTTTACCATGTACAGATTTCCCGTAACATTATGTATTTACACATTCATTTTACCATGTACAGATTTTCTGCAACATTATGCATTTACATATGCATTTTACCATGTACAGATGTTCCGCAACATTATGTATTTACACATGAATTTTACCATGTACAGAGGTTCTTCAACATAATGTATTTACATATGCATTTTACCATGTACAGATGTTTAGCAACATAATGTATTTACACACACATTTTACCATGTACAGATGTTCTGCAACATTATGTATTTACACACACATTTTACCATGTACAGATGTTCCGCAACATTCTGTATTTACACACGCATTTGACTATGTACAGATATTCGATACATTATGTATTTAAACACGAATTTTACCATGTATAGATGGTTCGCAACATTATGTATTTACATATGCATTTTACCATGTACAGATGTTTAGCAACATTATGTATTTACATATGCATTTTACCATGTACAGATGTTCCGCAACATTATGTATTTATATATGCATTTTACCATGTACAGATGTTTCGCAACATAATGTATTTACATATGCATTTTACCATGTACAGATGTTCAGCAACATGATGTATTTACATATGCATTTTACCATGTACAGATGTTCAGCAACATGATGTATTTACATATGCATTTTACCATGTACAGATGTTAAGCAACATTATGTATTTACACACGCATTTTACCATGTACAGATGTTCCGCAACATTATGTATTTACACATGAATTTTACCATGTACAGAGGTTCTTCAACATAATGTATTTACACATGCATTTTACCATGTACAGATGTTCCGCAACATAATGTATTTACACACACATTTTACCATGTACAGATGTTCTGCAACATTATGTATTTACATACACATTTTACCATGTACAGATGTTTCGCAACATAATGTATTTACACACGCATTTTTCCATGTACAGATGTTTCGCAACATAATGTATTTACATATGCATTTTACCATGTACAGATGTTTCGCAACATTATGTATTTACATATGCATTTTACCATGTACAGATGTTCAGCAACATAATGTATTTACATATGCATTTTACCATGTACAGATGTTCCACAACATTATGTATTTACATATGCATTTTACCATGTACAGATGTTCAGCAACATAATGTATTTACATATGCATTTTACCATGTACAGATGTTCAGCAACATTATGTATTTACATATGCATTTTACCATGTACAGATGTTCAGCAACATTATGTATTTACATATGCATTTTACCATGTACAGATGTTCCGCAACATTATGTATTTACATATGCATTTTACCATGTACAGATGTTCAGCAACATAATGTATTTACATATGCATTTTACCATGTACAGATGTTCAGCAACATTATGTATTTACACACACATTTTACCATGTACAGATGTTTCGCAACATTATGTATTTACATATGCATTTTACCATGTACAGATGTTCAGCAAAATTATGTATTTACATATGCATTTTACCATGTACAGATGTTCAGCAACATTATGTATTTACATATGCATTTTACCATGTACAGATGTTCAGCAACATTATGTATTTACATATGCATTTTACCATGTACAGATGTTCAGCAACATGATGTATTTACACACGCATTTTACCATGTACAGATGTTCAGCAACATTATATATTTACATACGCATTTTACCATATACAGATGTTCAGCAACATTATGTATTTACATACGCATTTTACCATGTACAGATGTTTAGCAACATTATGTATGTACACACACATTTTACCATGTACATATGTTCAGCAACATGATGTATTTACATACGCATTTTACCATGTACAGATGTTCAGCAACATTATGTATTTACACACACATTTTACCATGTACATATGTTCAGCAACATGATGTATTTACATACGCATTTTACCATGTACAGATGTTCAGCAACATTACGTATTTACACACGCATTTTACCATGTACAGATGTTCAGCAACATTATGTATTTACATATGCATTTTACCATGTACAGATGTTCCGCAACATTATGCATTTACATATGCATTTTACCATGTACAGATGTTCAGCAACATTATGTATTTACATATGCATTTTACCATGTACAGATGTTCCGCAACATTATGTATTTACATATGCATTTTACCATGTACAGATGTTCAGCAACATTATGTATTTACATATGCATTTTACCATGTACAGATGTTCAGCAAAATTATGTATTTACATATGCATTTTACCATGTACAGATGTTCCGCAACATTATGCATTTACACATGCATTTTACCATGTACAGATTTCCCGTAACATTATGTATTTACACATGAATTTTACCATGTACAGATGTTCCGCAACATAATGTATTTACACACACATTTTACCATGTACAGATGTTCTGCAACATTATGTATTTACACACACATTTTACCATGTACAGATGTTCCGCAACATTCTGTATTTACACACGCATTTGACTATGTACAGATATTCGATACATTATGTATTTAAACACGGATTTTACAATGTATAGATGGTTCGCAACATTATGTATTTACATATGCATTTTACCATGTACAGATGTTTAGCAACATTATGTATTTACATACGCATTTCACCATGTACAGATGTTCCGCAACATTATGTATTTATATATGCATTTTACCATGTACAGATGTTTCGCAACATCATGTATTTACACACGCATTTTTCCATGTACAGATGTTTCGCAACATAATGTATTTACATATGCATTTTACCATGTACAGATGTTTCGCAACATTATGTATTTACATATGCATTTTACCATGTACAGATGTTCAGCAACATAATGTATTTACATATGCATTTTACCATGTACAGATGTTCCACAACATTATGTATTTACATATGCATTTTACCATGTACAGATGTTCAGCAACATAATGTATTTACATATGCATTTTACCATGTACAGATGTTCAGCAACATTATGTATTTACATATGCATTTTACCATGTACAGATGTTCAGCAACATTATGTATTTACATATGCATTTTACCATGTACAGATGTTCCGCAACATTATGTATTTACATATGCATTTTACCATGTACAGATGTTCAGCAACATAATGTATTTACATATGCATTTTACCATGTACAGATGTTCAGCAACATTATGTATTTACACACACATTTTACCATGTACAGATGTTTCGCAACATTATGTATTTACATATGCATTTTACCATGTACAGATGTTCAGCAAAATTATGTATTTACATATGCATTTTACCATGTACAGATGTTCAGCAACATTATGTATTTACATATGCATTTTACCATGTACAGATGTTCAGCAACATTATGTATTTACATATGCATTTTACCATGTACAGATGTTCAGCAACATTATGTATTTACACATACATTTTACCATGTACAGATGTTTCGCAACATTATGTATTTACACACACATTTTACCATGTACAGATGTTCAGCAAAATTATGTATTTACATATGCATTTTACTATGTACAGATGTTCAGCAACATTATGTATTAACACACGCATTTTACCATGTACAGATGTTCTTCAACATAATGTATTTACACACACATTTTACCATGTACAGATGTTCAGCAAAATTATATTTACATATGCATTTTACCATGTACAGATGTTCAGCAACATTATGTATTTACATATGCATCTTACCATGTACAGATGTTCCGTAACATTATTTATTTACATATGCATTTTACCATGTACAGATGTTCTGCAACATTATGTATTTACACATGCATTTTACCATGTACAGATGTTCCGCAACATTCTGTATTTACACCCGCATTTGACTATGTACAGATATTCGATACATTATGTATTTAAACACGAATTTTACCATGTATAGATGGTTCGCAACATTATGTATTTACATATGCATTTTACCATGTACAGATGTTTAGCAACATTATGTATTTACATACGCATTTTACCATGTACAGATGTTCCGCAACATTATGTATTTATATATGCATTTTACCATGTACAGATGTTTCGCAACATAATGTATTTACACACGCATTTTTCCATGTACAGATGTTTCGCAACATAATGTATTTACATATGCATTTTACCATGTACAGATGTTTCGCAACATTATGTATTTACATATGCATTTTACCATGTACAGATGTTCACCAACATAATGTATTTACATATGCATTTTACCATGTACAGATGTTCCACAACATTATGTATTTACATATGCATTTTACCATGTACAGATGTTCAGCAACATAATGTATTTACATATGCATTTTACCATGTACAGATGTTCAGCAACATTATGTATTTACATATGCATTTTACCATGTACAGATGTTCAGCAACATTATGTATTTACATATGCATTTTACCATGTACAGATGTTCCGCAACATTATGTATTTACATATGCATTTTACCATGTACAGATGTTCAGCAACATAATGTATTTACATATGCATTTTACCATGTACAGATGTTCAGCAACATTATGTATTTACACACACATTTTACCATGTACAGATGTTTCGCAACATTATGTATTTACATATGCATTTTACCATGTACAGATGTTCAGCAAAATTATGTATTTACATATGCATTTTACCATGTACAGATGTTCAGCAACATTATGTATTTACATATGCATTTTACCATGTACAGATGTTCAGCAACATTATGTATTTACATATGCATTTTACCATGTACAGATGTTTAGCAACATTATGTATTTACACACACATTTTACCATGTACAGATGTTCAGCAACATTATGTATTTACACACACATTTTACCATGTACAGATGTTCAGCAAAATTATGTATTTACATATGCATTTTACTATGTACAGATGTTCAGCAACATTATGTATTAACACACGCATTTTACCATGTACAGATGTTCTTCAACATAATGTATTTACACACACATTTTACCATGTACAGATGTTCAGCAACATTATGTATTTACATATGCATTTTACCATGTACAGATGTTCCGCAACATTATGTATTTACATATGCATTTTACCATGTACAGATGTTCTGCAACATTATGTATTTACACATGTATTTTACCATGTACAGATGTTTCGCAACATTATGTATTTACACATGTATTTTACCATGTACAGATGTTTCGCAACATTATGTATTTACATATGAATTTCACCATGTACAGATGTTCCGCAACATTATGTATTTACATATGCATCTTACCATGTACAGATGTTCCGCAACATTATGTATTTACATATGCATCTTACCATGTACAGATGTTTCGCAACATTATGTATTTACATATGCATTTTACCATGTACAGATGTTCCGTAACATTATGTATTTACATATGCATTTTACCATGTACAGATGTTCTGTAACATTATTTATTTACATATGCATCTTACCATGTACAGATGTGTCGCAACATTATGTATTTACATATGAATTTCACCATGTACAGATGTTTCGCAACATTATGTATTTACATATGCATTTAACCATGTACAGATGTTCCGCAACATTATGTATTTACATATGCATCTTACCATGTACAGATGTTCAGCAACATTATGTATTTACATATGCATCTTACCATGTACAGATGTTCAGCAACATTATGTATTTACATATGCATCTTACCATGTACAGATGTGTCGCAACATTATGTATTTACATATGCATCTTACCATGTACAGATGTTTCGCAACATTATGTATTTACATATGCATTTAACCATGTACAGATGTTCCGCAACATTATGTATTTACATATGCATCTTACCATGTACAGATGTTCAGCAACATTATGTATTTACATATGCATCTTACCATGTACAGATGTTCCGCAACATTATGTATTTACATATGCATCTTACCATGTACAGATGTTTCGCAACATTATGTATTTACATATGCATTTTACCATGTACAGATGTTCCGTAACATTATGTATTTACATATGCATTTTACCATGTACAGATGTTCTGTAACATTATTTATTTACATATGCATCTTACCATGTACAGATGTGTCGCAACATTATGTATTTACATATGAATTTCACCATGTACAGATGTTTCGCAACATTATGTATTTACATATGCATTTAACCATGTACAGATGTTCCGCAACATTATGTATTTACATATGCATCTTACCATGTACAGATGTTCAGCAACATTATGTATTTACATATGCATCTTACCATGTACAGATGTTCAGCAACATTATGTATTTACATATGCATCTTACCATGTACAGATGTGTCGCAACATTATGTATTTACATATGAATTTCACCATGTACAGATGTTTCGCAACATTATGTATTTACATATGCATTTAACCATGTACAGATGTTCCGCAACATTATGTATTTACATATGCATCTTACCATGTACAGATGTTCAGCAACATTATGTATTTACATATGCATCTTACCATGTACAGATGTTCCGTAACATTATGTATTTACATATGCATTTTACCATGTACAGATGTTCTGTAACATTATTTATTTACACACGCATTTGAACATGTACAGATGTTCCGCAACCTTATGTATTTACATACGCATTTTACCATGTACAGATGGTCTGCCTATATGTAGTTAAAGTGAAATAAATTATAATAATTTTTGAATGTTTACCCATTCGTTTATTTTATTGTTGTTATCGCTTATGTTTCAATTCATGTCTGGAACATGATATAAATAAAAAATCTATGACGTCAGTCCAAAGTTATAATTATTTTTTAATGGTAATGTTTCGAACTTTTAAGAAAGTCCAAATAATTTAGTTGATTGAACCTCAGACTGCAAATCCCAAGGTTTCAGTTTCGATTTCCGGTCATGGTATCTGCTTTATTTGTTGGGAATTTATTATTTACTATTAATGCAATATTTTCCATTTCTAAAAGTAGTTAAAATCTCTATTCATATAAGATATTCTCATAATCCCTTTATATATATATATATATATATATATATATATATATATATATATATATATATATATATATATATATATATTACCCACACTTACACCTAGAAGATGTGTTTCAAAATTTATAATGATCGGTAAATTAGTTTAGGAGTGAATCCTGTACAGACAAATACATAAACATACACATAGGCCTAACTTGATATAAATAGAGATCATAAGGGAAAAATATTTGAATGGCCTAAGATGAGAATACAAGTCTACTTTAACCTTTTAGTTTATTCAAGCATTATAATAAGTTGCCGTTGAGATCAACAATAGCTGTTTCCATAAAAGTTAATTCATGAGAAGGAAGGTGGCTGATCAGTCTTATTCATGAGCTACATACACGTTGACACTGGACGAACTGGATGGAGAGCTCCTCTGGGCGCAAACATTGCAGCCATAAAAATGCCGAAATTATTCGTGTATAGATTCGCACACTTGCATAGGATCAGCAGGTAGTTGCAATCTGCCAGTAATCAAAATGTTTATTATTTTCCCTCTGTGAAGAACTTGGAAAGCGGTCAAATACTTAAGAAGATTTAGAACGAAATGTCTGAACACGCTATAAAGTATTCAAACTTATTATTCAACTGCGGACGACCAAACAGTTCAAGGCAGCGCTTAATGCATCATGGCTGCTGATCTTTGGATAATTACCCGTCACTTGAGCAGCGAAGGATGCGAGGGGATGCGTTTCTGGCATAAAACATCATCAACTGGACTTTAAATATACCTTGTGAGAAGTTTTTCACCCCAGCGCCAAATCAGGGTCTCCACGTGACCCAGCAAAAGATGTACCATAGACGCTTTGTCTCATTAAAAGAAGGGCAGCATTCTCTGTCCGTGTTTCTACTTCGTGGAAAAGCCTACACAAAGGAAGTGACGATATCTATCATATCGAGGCTTAAAGTCACCTTAGACAAACATTCAGACGGTATATAGACGTACATATCTTCTAACTGTTCGTTTACATGGCTTGTTGCACTTTGCTATATTTTGCCGATAAATTTGATTTAATTTTATTTGATTTGATATTGCATTCATTTTGTAGATTTGTGCAATCAAGGAATGATTTTTGTTTTCATTTTGTTTTATCAGGTCTTTTTAGTATTTGTTTTATATTAAATCCAGTTATTTTCATAAATCTTTTTCTAAATGTTCTTAATATTTATTCATGGTTTGCTCTAGTTAGGTTTTCAAATTAATAATTTTTATTTAAAATGTAAAAATATCCTTTATATCTATATATCTATATATCTATATATATATATATATATATATATATATATATATATATATAAAGTGGTGTACTAAAAGCGAACTTTTAGGAAAGGTAAAACCTATTGTGAAAAGTCGGTTTTCTCAACGGGCAAGCTTTTACATATTTTCCGCTGTCTTTTTTCCCATTTTAAAACACTTTCCATGATATTTCAGCCCAGGAAGTCTTTTTAATGGCGAATATTTTCCACCTCACGTTTTACTGAGCCTTGCCTGCATCCACGAACGTACCTCTTATTGGACATTTTACCCTTTGGATTCATTCTATTTTCGCCGCACCTGAAGTTGTGGCTTATTGGAATTTAACTTTGAATCCTCTCTCACAACCTCTCGTGCCTTTTAACGACCTACCTATCTACATTTCATTTTCTCCGCTGGACTTTTCGACACCGGAATTTTTAGCAATCGGACATTTGCTTGCATTCGGGCTGAGTTTTGCCCTGTGTTTCTTTCCCTACAACTTTTATTTTACTTTTTAAAATTTTAAATCTTGGCCTTTGGCAACTTATCTATCCCAGCGACTTCCTCTGATGATAAGATTTTGATCTTTGAAAAGCCTGGCTTAAGGAAAATTTAACTTGAATAAATTGCCTTTTTGCGGAATATACCTTGCTCTGAGCAATTGAATTGAAATTTGATTTGGCTTTTGCTTCTCTAATTCCTTTCCATTCTTCTTTATATATATATTCGCCGCCCTTCTCCAGCAGAACAAAATCAAGAGTAGGTCATATTTTTCTCTCATTATTAAACAAACATTTTCCTCCAACAAACAGTTTACATAAGTTTTTCAATAAAAACACCATCAAGGTCAGCTACTCAACCATGCGGCCTATAAGGAGTTACATCACCAGAGAACAAAGCACGGCAGTCGACACCGGATGCTCATGCCAAAATAAAAATTCTTGCCCCCTCGAGGGAAATTGTAAAGTTGACTCAGTTGTATACAAAGCTGTGGTTACGAGTCAAACTGATAACAGTACAGATGTATACTACGGCATGACACAAGGTTCCTTTAAACAAAGGTATTATTCACACCTATATTCCTTTAGATACAAAGATCGCGCAAACACATCTTTGGCTAAACGAATTTGGGAACTAAAAGAAGAAGGAACTCCCTTTTCTATAAATTGGAAAATCATAGAGAGAAAACCCATTTATTCACCTATATCTAATATTTGCCATTTGTGTAATGCTGAGAAGTTCCATATTTTTAAGGCCATCATGAGCCCAAACACCAGATGTTTAAATGTACGCGATGAGGTTTTTAAGGGCTGTATACATCGTAAACAAGCACTCCTTATCTATTGGATGGATCGAGTGACTTAAGCCTTCCTAGAACTCTACATACATTTTTCAGACACTTACACACTTCCACTGCAGACTTCTCATTCTACGAACCTGATCACGACCCTTTTTCCTTTCTCCATTTTTTCCCTCTTTCTTATTTAAATTTTTAAATTTTTTATATTTTTTTAATATTTTTATATTTTTTTATATTTTTATATTTTTTTATATATTTTTTTTATATATTTTTTTATATATTTTTATATTTTTAAATTTTTAATTTTTAAATTTTATTTCTCGAATCTTTATTTATTTATTTATATATTGATTTTTATTTATATATTGATTTTTATTTATATATTGATTATTGATTTTTTATTTTTTATTTATATTTATATATTGATGATTTTTTATTTACACATGCATTTGTTTGTGTGTGTGTGAGTGTGTATATAATATATATATATATGTATATATATATATATATGTATATATGTATATATGTATATATATGCATATATATATATATGTACGTGTGTGTGTGCGTATGTATGTGTGTATGTGTACATGTGTATGTGTATATTTATTTTTGATTTTTTATTTATATATTTATTTATATATTGATTGATTATTTATGGTTATATATTGATTTTTTTTATTTTTTTTTATTTATATATTGATTTTTTATTTATGTATTTGTATATATATTTTTTTATCTATATATATATATTTTTTATCTATATATGAATTTTGAATTTTTATATATTGATTTTTTATTTATATTTTGATTTTTGAATTTTTATATGATTTTTATTTATTTATATATTGATTTATTTATATTTCGATTTTTATATTTACATTTATTTTTATTTGTATTTATATTTTTATTTTTATTTTTATTTACATTTTGACTTTTGATTCTTTATTTACATATTATGATTATATTTATATATTGAATTTTTTATTTATATATTGATTTTTTTATTTTATTTTAATATTTTTTCTATGTAGAGATTTTTTATTTTTTATTTATTTATTGATTTTTTTATTTATATATATTTTATTATTTATATAGATTTTTTATTTATATTTGTTATCTATATATTGATTTATTTATATATTGATTTTTCATTTATATATTGATATTTTAATTATATATTGATTGATTTTTTATGTATATATTAATTTTTTATTTATGTATTTATATATTTATCCATATTTATATTTTTTATTTATATATTTACCTATATTTGTGTTTTTACTTTGAATTGAGAATTATTAATTGAAATGATCGAAATTCATAAAGACATATATATATATTTTATATAATGATAAATAGTTACCTCCTTTTTTTTAGATAATTTAATTAATTAGAGTTGCATACCTTAATTAATTATTTTCTACATATATATATGTGAAGATAATATATATAAATATAAAAGTAATATTTTATTATTATAAATTTAATTTTTTTATTTTTCCCCTCCTTTCTTTCTTTCTTTCTTTCTCTCTTTTCTTTCTTGCTTTACTTCTAAATATAGAATCTTTTAACGGCTTTTTCTGACCTAAGCGTTTATCGTCGGCTCTCCATTTCAAAATTCTGTGTACATAGCGTTTCTTAACAGTTAGATGTTTTTTGAAGAAATTCCATCATTTACTATTTCAGACTATGCTGAAGACGACGGAATCGGGAATTCAACCCGTTTCTTGTCAGAAACCACTGGTCCATGTCTGATTAAAATCTGTATTTAAAAATAAAAATATTACGCTCTTAATTTAATTTAATTGAGCACTCTACTGGTATTTCCCTTTTATTCTTTATTGAGTATATCTTTATTGAATATACCTTTATACTTTATATATATATATATATATATATATATATATATATATATATATATATATATATATATATATATATATATACGGAGAATTATTTCATTTAAGCAAACATTGTTGAACAATATATATATATATATATATATATATATATATATGTCCGTATTTACTTGCTTCCATACGAAAGCAAAGTTTTGGTTTTCTTCATTAAGACTTAGACATTGAGGAATTATGTCATAATGGACATGGCATTGCCTTGAATGATAGCTATGTGCTGGAACATCCAAGCAGTCTATTAGGTCTTCTTCCTTAAGTATGTATCATCTGTCCAATGCCGCATATGTATCGTGAAGTACTGAAACAATGGACCTCTGACGTTTCGATTGAAATAGGCTGTAAAAATGAAACGGTCACTTATGGAACTATATTTGTCGTTTTTTTTCTGGTTTTGATGAACTGAGCTGTGCTGCCGAGATTGACAGCAGATTCCGCAATTCTTGGACTCGTGAAAGGCTTTAAAAGCAAAGTGTGTCATGTTGTCAGGTCAGCGACCATCGCCTTTGACTAGGTCAACTAACCTAGCAGAATCGAGTTCCTTTAGTTAGTTATGTATAGTGTAGATTTATGCATATACCCGTGGATGCAGTTTCATGTCATATCCAGGACAGATTCTATTTAATCCATACATGGGATCCCGACAATTACAAACTGGAACGAATAACAACTAAAAACTCACTCCTCATTCCCCAAGGCTCCCAAAATGTGGCCTCATCACCAGAGGCTGTTTTATGTCATATCCAGGACATATGGAATGACAATCCTCTTCATAAGCCTTGTCAAATATATTTACATATAATCTCTATCTATATATAGTCATGTATGTGTATATGTTTATATATTTATATGCACAGGACTCATTCCTAAACTAATTAATCGATTATTATAGATTTTGGAACACAGCTGCTAAGAGTAAGGTGTCCAAATGGGGGATATATTTAGTTTAATTTAGTTTTATGCAAAGGGTGTAAAAAGGCCTTTCGTGAAAATTCGGATACTTTCGATTTTTGTGAAATTCTAACAATCTATCTATATACTACTAAAACTCTATTGTCTTGTATGTTTGCAATCAGCTTTCAGCTTTCCGGTTTTCAACATCCGGTTGCGCATGCGTAAATAGCATCGTCTTCCAATCTGTTATTCCAATTCCGTTGAACTCTTAATATTAACGAACGCATGAAATTTTTCATTCTGGAAATGTTTATATCGCTTTAAATATAAAACAATTACATTTAATTTCATCAAATAGTTTTTTTGTTTTCTCCACGGCTAAAAACATTCAACGGCAGGACTTTGTAAAGTTTGTCGCAGTTTCAAAAAAGCTCCTCCCTTTTAAAAAACAAAAACAAACAAACAAAACAACAACAATCATTATTAATATCAATAGCGGCGGTGAACGAAACCACCTCCCACTTTTCCTCTCACAGATTTCACCACTCCTACTCCCTCTGTTTTCGTTACGTACGCGAGACAGCCGGTTGTACCCCCTTCCTTTCTCAAATCGCCTTTATTTTTATAATCTTTTAAATGAAATTGTTAGTTGAAACTAACAATTTCATTTAAAAGATTATATATAAAAATTTGAATTTAACTATAATAAGTATTATGGTACCTGTTCAGTGCATATTTACCTATAAGTATGGCCAACCACTTATAATTCAGTAACTGTAATTAAAAAAAAACAATTATAATAAACAGAACGACGCATAGAAATCTATCTATATTCTTTTTTCAACAATTACATTTAATTTCATCAAATAGTTTTTTTGTTTTCTCCACAAGTGTCACGCACATACATGAATTCCATAGCTAATATAACAAACTGACCCAACGGGTCACGGGTGGTCTAGTATAATACTAAAACTCTATTGATCTTGTCTGTTTGCAATCAGCTTTCAGCTTTCCGGTTTTCAACATCCGGTTGCCCATGCGTAAATAGCATCGTCTTCAATCTGTTATTCCAATTCCGTTATTCTCTATTATGATTAACGAACGCATGAAATTTTTAATTCTGGAAATGTTTATATCGCTTTTAATATAAAACAATTACATTTAATTTCATCAAATAGTTTTTTTGTTTTCTCCACGGCTAAAAACATTCAACGGCAGGACTTTGTAAAGTCTGTCGCAGTTTCAAAAAAAACTCTTCCCTTTTAAAAAACAAAAACAAACAAACAAAAAAACAACAATCATTATTAATATCAGCTATAATAGCGGTCGGTGAACGAAACCACCTCCCACTTTCCCTCTCATAGATTTCACCACTCATACTCCCTCTGGTTTCGTTACGTACGCGAGAAAGCTTGCTGTACCCCCTTCCTTTCTCAAATCGCCCTTTTATTTTTCTGTACTTTCAACTAACAATTTCATTTAAAAGATTATATATAAAAATTTGAATTTAACTATAATAAGTATTATGGTACCTGTTCAGTGCATATTTACCTATAAGTATGGCCAACCACTTATAATTCAGTAACTGTAATTTAAAAAAAAAACAATTATAATAAACAGAACGACGCATAGAAATCTATCTATATTCTTTTTTCAACAATTTCATTTAATTTCATCAAATAGTTTTTTTGTTTTCTCCACGGCTAAAAACATTCAACGGCAGGACTTCGTAAAGTCTGTCGCAGTTTCAAAAAACTTCCTCCCTTTTAAAAAACAAAAACAAACAAACAAAACAACAACAATCATTATTAATATCAGCCATAATAGCGGTCGGTGAACGAAACCACCTCCCACTTTCCCTCTCATAGATTTCACCACTCCTACTCCCTCTGTTTTCGTTACGTACGCGAGAAAGCTTGCTGTACCCCCTTCCTTTCTCAAATCGCCCTTTTATTTTTCTGTACTTTCAACTAACAATTTCATTTAAAAGATGATATATAAAAATTTGAATTTAACTGTAATAAGTATTATGGTACCTGTTCAGTGCATAATTACCTATAAGTATGGCCAACCACTTATAATTCAGTAACTGTAATTAAAAAAAAAACAATTATAATAAACAGAACGACGCATAGAAATCTATCTATATTCTTTTTCCATTTTAATATACTTTCATAGAAATGCTTCTGTTATGTAAAAAAAAACTATTTTCTTTATGCCACAAGTGTCACGCTCATACATGAATTCCATAGCTAATATAACAAACTGACCCAACGGGTCACGGGTGGTCTAGTAAGTATTAAACATCAATTAATAAATATTCCCCAAATTTCGTTTTCGTTAGAATGTTTTGAAGGATTTTTAGGAGGCATAATATGAGCACAACTTCCCATTTGAAAATTGACATATTTCAAATTGGCATTGAATTTGATCCATAGTTATTAGACACCAATTAAACGAGATTCCTTGAATTTCAATTTCTTCTTAAGGCTTAGATTTGAGACATTTTCTCGAATAAAGATCATCCAATTGATTTTAATCAAAATTGGAATAAGGATTCTAGACATAAGGTTTAGTATCATTATATCTTTATTTTAATCTTCATAAAAGGATATAAAAGTGGTGCAAAACCGTTGTGTTCGGAGAATTAATTTTACACTTCCTGGGGCAGGTATTATTCTAGTTTGTATATAATTTTATAGTATATTTTGAAAATAATATCAAAAAAAAAAAGAATGGGGAGTACTTTGGTGGGAATGACTTTGCCAGAAAATTCTTTTTATTAAAACAAAAAAGAAAAAGGTGATAACCCATTTTAGTTTCTTGATCCCATCCTAATCCTCCACTGTCTACAGGAGGGGGATTGATGTGTGTTCTCTGCCTACGTTAATTGTGAAACTGCACTGGGAGGTAAGGGGGCTAACCATGTCATAATAAGCCAAGTGTTATCGAATGATCATGTCTTGAGTAAATAGAAATTGTAAAAGTAGGCAGGGAGGGTATTCAATGGCTCTCAAGAAATCAGGTTGTGTCAAAAATCACTAATTCTCACCCTGTCCCTGCCATTTTGACACAACCTAATTTCTTGAGAGACATTGAATACCCTCCCTGCATACTTTTACAATTTCTATTTATATATATGGCCTCCTCTTCCCTCTCTGTCATAAATTATGTAATTCCCCCCTCCCTACATAATTATAGATTAAATATGCTTCAAATTTTCCCCTCTCTCTAAATATGTATTAAATAGGTTGTCACTCCCTCTCTCTATAATTATATTTGAATTGTCAAGTGTGAATTCCCCCTTTTTTCAGTTTCAAAAATGTAATAATCTGGATTGGATGCTTGACAATACCACAAGGTTGAAATAAATTATTGCATCGATGATTATGTAATTTCGTGTTACTACATTTTATTTTATTCTTGCTCTGTTTATTACATTGAGCTCTCATACCCGGATTTACTCCTGGAATTATTTCATAATAACACACACAAAAAAAGAAATATATATAAATATATATGCATACAAGCAGGACCTGTGTCCCAGCGTTGCCCGGGGGGAATATAAAAGAATAATTTATGATTTAACTATCAAGTTCCAGTGTTTCTACATAATACGAACCAAACTAATCCGATTTTACAAACTAAAACTAAAACTTAGTTTAGGGTCAGGTTAGGGTTAGTTTAGGGTTTGTTTCGTGTTAGGTTTGGGTAAAAATTAAAAAAAAACAGTTTATTTTGTATTGTGTAGATTGTTCAGTAAAGTTAGTTATCGCCACTTTTACTTAACCAAACATAGGTATTTTCCATCATGGTCGAATTTTTTTTGTCAAGTAGTAGCTAATTTCAGAATTAAAAAAGCTCCCCCCCAATTTAAAATATTTAAAAAAAATTTAAATACCCACCCTCCATTTATATTTAAAACAGAAAAAACACATCAGATTATATAGGGAAGTGAAACCTGGCCAGTTGCATGGAGAGAAATGATATAAGAATGATACGATAGATGTGTGAGTGTTAAAGACAGGCTTAGTTCTGATGACCTCAGAGGAAGGTTAAATCTGGACAGTATAGGGAGATGTGTGCAGAGCAGGACACTTTAATGGTATGGTCACGTTGAATGAATGGATGAGAGTTCTTAGATTAGTAGATATATAACAATTGAACCGCTAAGCTAGAAGGTTCAGTTCATAAGGAAATCATGGGAGAATGATAAAAATAGACTTGAGAGGAAGAGGGATAAATAAAGACCTATCAGAGATAGGTTAGTTTAGAATTCATTTTCTTAAAGTTGTCCAACACATGCCAGCATATAAAACTGACGTTAAACCGAATATGATGATGATAATTAGTGTTTAACGACCTTTCAACCATTCCAGGACAATTTTTTTCTCTCCAGAATCAGACAGTTTTTACAATGTTTCTTTTTTGTGAAAATATTTTTAGAGGATAGGATTTGACTATTCATAATGTTCGAGTGATTTTGTTCAATTTTTAGATTTTGGTGTGCTTTTTTGCTTCTTTTAGGTTGTTTAAGATATTATTTGGGTCTTTCTTTCAAAGAGAGTTTTTCAAATTGTTTACTTGGTAACAAGATAATTAACATTTCTTGTCAGATGTTATTTTATTAATACTGGATTTTTTAATTAAATATTTTTATACAAATTAGTTTCTTTAAAAGAACTTATCATTTAGGTTAAAAGCTATATTTTCAAATAATGATTTTATTTTTGTTACTTTGTAATATTTGCTGCGTGTATGTGCATATTTTTTGCATTTTATTAATATGTGTTTTATTGTTAGTCCGTGATTGTAATGGTTACACCGAGGTTCATTTTCTTCTCCAAGCAGATATATGTGAGTTAGTATTGGGTGGCCGATACACATACGTGTTAATACGCTGCATTCCCTTCGATCGGTTATCATGTTTATGTGTTCTGTTCCGACTATTGGCTGATGTTTATAGAATTTGTTTTGAAAAAAGGTGTTCCATATTGCTTGCTATTTTAATTTTTATGTATTCTTTCATTTTCCTTTCAAAATTTGTATGTGGTATTTTGATATTATTTATATTCTTGTTCAGGGCTTCTTTGGTCAATTTATCTGCCTTTTCATTCCCTTGAAACATTTACTGACAAGATAAACAGCTTGTAAAAGAGAAAATTACAAATGAAGAACTCCACAGGAAAACGAAGCTTTGTGAAAGAAGAAAGATATATAAGCAAGAAAAAACGGAAATAAATTCAATAAAGATAAACAACAACATTTAATAGTGTCCCAAATGATGTCGGTCTCAACAGAGCTGAGAGGGAGAAGAGAACTAGATACCAAGTTGATTCCGACCCAGAAAACAGCAATTCTTCCCCCTTTGCAGGAAACATCGCTCATGAAATGTGAGTGTTACATACCACTTCCAATTAATTACCTTGGCCGGATCTTCTCATCGTTGATAGCTCTGCCGTGGGTTTTTCTTCCTTCGTCTAGTGGCCTTCTGTTTGCTGGCATGGAGCATCGGTCACCTGAAACTGAAAACTCTCCTCACGGTAAAGAAAGGACTTTAACGATAATCTCAGAGAGTTGTGAACGATTTATTGGTCTGAATATTCTTTGACTCGGAGAGAGTGGTCATCTAATGTTGCTTCTTCTTTTCTTCTTGTCGTATCTGCTAACTTCTAAATTCTGTAGACGGGGCGAGATGTCGATCTTCTGTCTCATTTTTTAGAGACGCAGTCTTAACTTATTTGTCTACATCGTTAGACAATTTCGTCCGCTTTCTCTCACGACGATCTTGTCGCTTTGAGCTCCCATGATGGACTGATCCATTTCCCGTTTTCGACAACAACAAGTGATGTCACCGTCCTTTTTCCTGTCATACAAATCATAACCAGAGCTGGCCTGACCTTTATTGAACCTCAACTTTTGAAGTCGGCCAGGTTTCACCGGTTGTTATGACTTCTTGGAATTACTCATTTTGAGAACAAATCTATTTGTCCCAAAATGGATGTCATTTCGACCTGTACTTAACTCGAACACAGTTCACCCCTCTCACAATCAACGCTTTTAGGCATACAGGGCTCCTCATAATATAACATGAGGACTAAAGGACAAAATAAGAGAAGCGAGAGTTACGAGGCTGTCGAAAGTAAACCTATGGTCCACTTTCTACTCTCCTTGAATATTTCAGCATATTTTATATATTTAGCATATTTTTGCTAATAATAATAATAATAATAATAATAATAATAATATAATCCGGCATAAATTTTTCAGACAAAAACGGGAGGGGAACCTATCGTGTATCCCCCGGCTGTCAAAGATTAGCCTTTACAACTTGTAGTTAAGTAACATATATATATATATATATATATATATATATATATATATATATATATAATTTTTTTTTTTATCTGTGTGATAGTGCACATTCCACCTCATGAAAAGGAGATAAACGCTATCCCTGTGACAGGAGTACAGGCAAACTAAACCTGGGCCCGGTGTAGCCACATACACCAACATATGAGTAATGTACAACAATAACAATGAAACCCGTGGGACTCAGATGAAAGATCTGAGTGTCATGATGGGCAGGTGTTCCCTTGATGGCCAACATGGGGGACCCGGTCTGCATCCTGCGAATGTTGGCTCCTTTAATTTCAGGAACAAAACTACGGACAAAAAACAGGTAAGTAACCTCTCCAATTCCAGTTATGACAAGAACACAGACCCAACACAAAAAACAGAAATGAAAAAAAAACTAAAAAATATAGAAAGAAATGGATCACAAAGGAGAACAGACTAGTGATGGAATGCTACTACAAAAGTCGTCACCCCACAGAAAGAGGCTACCGGAAACGATTGAAACATCTTTGGGACACTGCTACTGGCTACTATACAACAGAACAAAGGATAGCAGACCAAGCAAAACAGATCCTCAAGAGAGGATGGTTCTCGGAGATGGAACTGACGGAAATCAAACAGAAGAATGGAACAGAACAAGAAACACCGCCTGACGAAACCCCCCAGGAAGATGACAGACAAAACATAAACCCAGTAACGGAAGAGGTCGAAGACTACGAAATCACAGAACTCACCGAAGTAGAATTCACCGAGGAAGAAATAAGAGAAGTGGAAAACATCAAACGATACATGTCTGAGAACAAAACAAATCTCCCATCTCTAAGGAACGAAGATTGGAAGAAGTTGAAAGCTGAAACAGAGACAGTAAACAAGGTACTCGCGTACATCCCAACAGACACCATCACAGACCTAAACAACTTGATATATGCGGGGGCAAAATCAGTAAGTATGAAAAAAAAGCCTAGCCAAAAGAAAGGACCGACGAAACCTGGATGGGAAATCAGACTGGAAACCCAGATAACCAAACTCCGAAAAGAAGCTTACACTGTAAACAGGATGAAAGAAAATAGGAAAGAATGGAAGAGCAGAAATCCGGTCGACAAGGAAAAAATGAATAAGAAACATGAAGAATTAAAACAAAAGATAGCAGCAATAGAGGGAAGACTGAGACGATATAGATACAAATCAGAACAGCAAAAACAGAACAGGACCTTTGAAAACAATGAAAGCCAGTTTTACAAAAACGTAAACGAAGAACGAATAATATCAGAACATCCTGACCCGACAGAGACAAAACACTTCTGGAGCAAGATATGGGAAAATCCTAAAACACACAACAAAAATGCCAAGTAGTTAAAAAACATGAAAAATGAATTACAGGAAATAGAAGAAGGAACAGAAACAGAGATTACTAAAGAAACCATTAAGGACTCCCTAAGGAAAATGGCAAACTGGAAAGCATCAGGTCATGATGGAATACATGTATATTGGTTTAAAAAATTCACAACCCTACATGAAAGACTGACGCAGAAACTGAGAGGATGTATCCACAAAACAGACATACCAATGTGGATGACCAAAGGAAGGACAACGCTTATACAAAAAGATGCCAAAAAAGGAACGACCCCAAGCAACTACAGACCAATGACCTGTTTACCAACAATGTGGAAAATCCTGACGGCACAACTGAGAGAACAAATCTACCAGTCCCTAAACAAACGTGGACTACTCCCCGAAGAACAAAAAGGATGCCGTAAAGGGAAAAGAGGGACGCATGACCTCCTATACATCGATCAAAGGTACTGAAGGAGGTAAAAAACAGGAAAAAGAACATATCCATGGCATGGATTGACTACAAAAAAACTTACGACAGAATCCCTCAAGCATGGATAATTGAATGTTTGAAAATATACAAAATACCTGAAAGGATGATTAATCTTATTAAGAAAGCAATGGAAACATGGAGACTGGAACTGACAGCCGGAGGACAACAGCTGACTGAGATAAAGATACAGAGTGGCATCTTCCAAGGAGACTCCCTATCACCACTACTGTTCATAATAGCTATGATGCTACTTAACTACATACTCAGAAAATGTGATGCCGGATACAAGTTTACAGACACAGAACTAAGAGTAAACCACCTGATGTACATGGATGACCTAAAACTATTTGCAAAAAGCAAAAAGGAACTGGAAAAACTGATAAATATGACCAGAATCTTCAGCCAGGACATCCAAATGGAATTCGGAATGGAAAAGTGTGCACTACTAGAAATAAAAAAAGGAAAACTGGAGATAACAGAGAACATAGAACTCCCCACCCAAGAGGAAATGAGGGCGCTAGACGAACAGGATAGTTACAAATATCTTGGAGTTCTGAAGGCAGACGCCATCAAATCTATGGAAATGAAAGAGAAGATTGGAAAAGAATATTTACGAAGAACAAGAAAACTCCTAGAAACGAAATTATATAGCAGGAATCTAGTAAAAGGAATAAACACCTGGTCAGTAGCACTAATAGGATACTCTGGACCATTCATAGGCTGTACCAAAGAGGAACTCAGGCACCTGGACCAGAGGACACGAAAATTAATGACCATGCACAATGCACTACATCCAAAAGACGATACGGACAGACTCTACATGAAAAGAAACGAAGGGGGAAGAGGACTGGTAAATATAGAAGAGTGTGTGGAAGACTCAAAAAAAGAGCTGGAAAATACATAAGTCAACACAGGGAAATCCTTATCACTGCAGCAAGGAACAACTCGGGAAGCACCGAAACCAGAAACAAAACGGCAAGAAAAGAAAAGTGGGAAGAAAAATACTACACGGACATTTCAGAAGACTGACAAGAGAAGAAACCAACGAAAACAGCTGGACATGGCTAAGAAAAGGACACTTGAACAGAGAAACGGAATCTCTACTGATGGCTGCACAGAACAATGCAATTAGGACAAACTACATTAAAGCTAAAATAGATAAAACTCAGGAAAACAGTAAATGCAGACTCTGTGGACAAAGAGACAAAACAATAAATCATATAATAAGTGAATGTAGCAAACTAGCCCAAAACGAGTATAAGAACAGACATGACTGTGTGGGGAAAGCAGTACATCGGAACTGTGCAAACAATTGAATTTCGAATACGCAGACAAATGGTACAAACATAAGCCAGGAACAGTACTGGAAAACGAAAAACACAAACTCATCTGGGATATGGATATACAAACAGACAAACTCATACAAGCAAGGAAACCGGATGTTATAATAATCAACAAGAAGGAAAAATCTTGCAAAATCGTAGACTTCGCCGTTCCATCAGACACAGAGTGAAAAGCAAAGAAACAGAAAAACGAAGCAAATACACAGAACTAGCCAGAGAACTGAAAGGAATATGGAGCATGAAGAAAGTCAGTATAATACCAATAATCGTAGGAGCACTAGGAACAATCCCCAAAAACCTGGAAAAACGACTGGGAGAAATTGGGATCAAAGGAATCATTGGAACCATACAAAAGGACAGCAATGATCAAAACAGCTACAATCTTAAGAAAAATTATTGAATGCGGAAACTAACCCGCATAAGCTACGAAGGTTCATACGGAATCTAACACAGGAAGAAAACAAAACTAATGAAAGAACACACCACAAACAAAGAAACAGAAAATGCAAGAAACATCACTTAATAATCCCCCCAATAAATTACAGCGGCCTCAACTGACACAACACAAAAATGGACCAATGAACAGAAATAGCAAGTAACACCATAAGCTCACCACCCCCACCCCACAAAATAATTAAATAAAAAATAATCAGCTCCCCTCAAAAAATAAATAAATAAAAAATAATCAGCTCCCCCCCCAAAAAAAAAATAAATAAAAAATATTTAAAAAAGAAAAATAAATAAATAAATAAAATAAAATAAAATAAAATCCAAAAAATAAATAAAAAATAAATAAAAAATAATATAAAAAAATATATATATATATATAATAATAAAAAAAAAAATGGTACCAATCTTGGCTGACACCACACAAAATATCTGCATAGGGTTAAGGAGGATGAGAAGACCGAGGAGGGACAGCACAAACCAGACCTCCACTGGAAGTGCAGAAACTGCTGGGACCTCGGGGGGGCTTACTGCCACCCAAACCCCAGAAAACACCAATGGTCCTTGCCGGCGAGAAATCAATGGTAAACGGCTGTTGTGATACTGCAAATTTATTTGCGGTGGCTATCGAAAAGAGGTGGAGAATACTGGAAATCTGGGGAGACTTGTTGTCACTCAGATTCCAGGGAATACCACCGGTTGTCGGTGAGCAATCACTGATGACCTGTGTGAGAACTCCTAGTGAGTAAATAATAATAATGTGAATTTAAGGGAACTGAAGCTGCAAGAAATCTTATAAACTGCCCCCACCCCTAAAAAAAGACATCAGCATTGGCTGATCCACACAAAATAATCGTTTAGAGTTAAGGAGGACGGAAAGACCGATTGGGGCGGGAGGGGGGGGGGACACTAACCAGACCTCTACTGGAAGAGTGCAGAGAGTATTGGGACCTTTAGGAGGCTTATTGCCACCCAAATCCCAGAGAAGACCAATATAAGCGATCGTCCTGTTACATACAATCTATCTACTTTTCAGAAGGTTTAATTAAATAAAATCTTATTATTAACGTGCATTTAGGATTAATGAATAAACAAGGCAAACGTAAAAATAATCTAACCACTAAAAAAAAAACTTTGAATGCACAATATCATTTTAATGAATTAAAAATATGTCGATTTCAATATGATCATGATTCTTTTGTAATGCGATTTAATATTTTTGTTTCTTGAAAAGAGTAATTTTATTTTACAAAATATTCAAAAATGTCAAAAATAGAAATTAAAAATAAATAAAATCCATAATTCACGGTGAGAATGAATCAAACATACTTAATAGCTTTAATAACTTCGCTTTTTATTTTTCGTCGTTTTTGTTTTACGACTAGCCCGAACGCCCAGCCTACCCTACTCTTTTAGCCATATTCGTGAAAGTAATGGTACAGGCCTAATGGAACTTGAAAACGCAAAATGTCAAGTTCACAATAATAACAGCTTTACATTATTTCCAACAATATTTTTTAAAAATGTTAAATAATTTTATGTTTTCATCAATAAATATGTTACATATACAGCTGTGTTTTGGTGGACACTCATATTTGCATAGATAAGATAATTACTAAATAAAATGGTTCATTTATCTGCGGGTCTGGAACTGTAGTAAATTAAGAAAGAGGAAAATGGGAGCTGAACATGGTCTCTACAGTGATTCAAAAGTCGAATTTGTTTCCTTAATAACAAGTTCACCGTATCTTTACCAACAACACAGATCAAAGAGATAATGTATTGTGCACAACGCAAGAGATTAGCGTTATCAGTACAAATTCCACCTAGACACATTCTCTTTGTGAATTTTCGATGTATGCAGTCCTGGAGACTCACGCAAACACGAGTGTCCAAGAAAAAGCAGCGCCATACATAAAATATTGTCGGAAATATATTTAATTGTTTACACTATTAAATATAGATAGATAGATAGTGAAGATAACAAAAATACATTTAAGTTCTTTTTTCACCACAGGAGCACATAAAAAAATGTTCCAGAATTTTTCAGATGAAGAATTTGGATTATTGTCCGAATAATCCAAATTCTTCATCTGAAAAATTCTGGAACATATACTCATCATGGTTGTCACCTTCTCAACGTCACCACCAATGCAATTCCGACCTTCAGATGCATCGTTTCGTACTTGGGAATCTTTATGTGGAATTTGAGAACCTATATAAAATTCTGTATCTTGTATAGGTTCCTGAGTTTGAAAAGATGCACCTGAAAAAGGTCAGGGGTTACATTGACAGAAACATTGTGAAAACAACAACCAAGATTAGAATTGTAGTCTGAATAATAAAAGAAAATGTTTTTCTTTAGTTTGAGAGCACAAATGCCTCCAAACTTTAATTCAAACCAGAAATTACCTTCCAATCAACAGTATCAAAGGGACACGACAGCAATAACAAATCAGCCATTTATTAATAGATTTTAAAATGTGCGACAAGTATTTACTATTGTAAACCTTTAGACTGAAAAACAGAAAGTTGCGTCCGGCTTGAACCTATAGTTCAAAGGCAAAAAAAATTGCATCACTTAAAAAGAATAAATAATAATCTAACATACATGGCCTATACTTTTAAGCTTTAATTCAAGTCAGAAATTACTTTCTCATCGACATTTTTAAGGTTTTAAAAGGTCATTTTGAATTATAAAATCACACGAATGTTTAAATAAAAAATGTGGTGAATGTCAAGTTTGATTGTTTATTTGTGCTCTTAAACTGAAAAAATATTAATTTTTACATGCCTATGTTGAACAAAATAACCTAATACCTTTTGATACCAAGTTTAAAAAAAAAAAAATTCCAAATCAGAAAATAACCGCATATTACAAACTTATTCAGCAAATTGTTACTAACCAAAAAGAAAAAAAACACCAAAAGGGAGCCTTTTAGTCTAGCTCATGTGAAGGACAGTTTTATTTAACCATCATAATTAATATTCTTAATTGGATCATATCCGGTATTCCAAGGGCTTTTTATACCAAATTTCTTACAATTCTATCTAATAATTTGGAAGCATATAATTATTGTTACTATTATCACAAATAATAGTAGTAGAAGTAGTAATTGTATATTACTTTAGACCCTCTGTTTTGAAACCTATAGGTGTTTATTTTTTCTTATGTACGACATGAAAAGACATTAGAACCTTAGGAAGATTTCAACCTTTCCAGTAATCATAGGATCCACCAGGCTCATGAAAAATCTTTTTAAAAACTACCTTGCAAATATATCCGGTGAACCAAGTGAAAAAAGATCCAAACAATTGCACTTAAAGGGACAGGTAGAATCCTAAAAAAATCTCTTGATTGGAGTTTCTGAAATAGTGGCTGAATGTCTGGTACCCGGCAGGATGCCCCATCCATAGCAAAAACAAAGAGAAAAGAAAATTAGGTACTTTTATAGATGACGCACCATGTTTCCATGACTTCGTGTCGTCAACGTTCGGGCAGGTCTCGGAAGCGCCCGAGAGTTGACGAAACTATTAACCAATCAGGTTGCAGCAGACATTAGATAATCAGACTATAGCAAGCTGCCGATAACTTTTGGAAGAAATTAATCATGTTCAATAACAAAATGAATTTCTATTATCACTGTCAGCTCGTTGAATCTTCCACGGGACTAATTGATTTCTGCTAGCAACAGGACCAATACACAAGAAAACTTTTGAACCAGCTGCAACCCTAACCTTAAACCTTAACCCAGAAACTGTCATAAAAGGAAAAAAAAAAACAGAAAAAAGATTGAAAAAAAAACCATCAAAAACATTTGTTTTAAAACAGTGCGCTCGTTAAGAAAAAAAATAAAGAAAACAATAACAAAACATCGAATTAATAACAGTTGTTTAGCTATGGTTTGCATGGACGGCGGTACCGGGGGGGGGGGCAGGAGAGGCTCAAGCCCCCCCCCCACTTTTTGACTTGCCCCCCCCCCACTTACGGTCATCAATAATGAAGTTATATATGCATGTGTTTAACCGCACTCCCCACTTTTTAGGAGAGCCCCCCCACACACTTTTATAACTGCCCCGCCGGTCCTGGTTTGTTATTATCGTCTGCCAGTCTTCAATTTAGCGTTTGACAGTTTTCACCTCTTCAACTCTCGGGCGCTTCCGAGACCTGCCCGAACGTTGACGACGTGAAGTCACGGAAACATGGTGTGTCATCTATAAGAATACTGAAAATTAAAAAAAAAGAGTAACTATGATAGGATAGATTGCAAGTTCTTTAATGTAAGGAAATTATATCTTAGAATGAAATGAAACAAAGGTCTTCATCTGCTTAGAGATGCAATAAACTGTAGGAATAAATCCAAATGTAAGAAAAACTCCAATTCAAAGTCAATACCCTGAAAGGGGCCGAGGCAGCAGTTGGGGGTGGGTTGCAAAAGGAATTGCTCCCTTAGCGACCCAACCAATAGGTCCGGTAACAATATGTAATGGGGCAGAGAACAGATTTCTCTGCTGGAGTAACGATCCAGTGTCTGGTCTATAGTGAGTCGAATTCTGTACTAATTCTGGTCACCACCAAGCTCTGGAACACAATAACACTTCTAACATAGAACTTTTGAATTCACTTTGGTGAGAGGTAGAACCTCAATTTATAGGCTTGTAACAACCTGCCACCCCTATTCTTAACATATATAAATATCACCTCTTTATCTCTGCTCATGTTGGTCTTATCGCCACCCCCCTTGAAGGCCGGCACCAGCAAACGGTATGTATCACTTTCTTTTTTTTCCTACAAAACTTCAAGTGTCCAAAAAAATAACAAATGAAGAACTCCACAGGAAAACGAAGCATGAAAATTGCAGGAAAGCAATCAAGAAAAGATGTTTAAACTTTGTGAGGCATGTCATGACACCGAGTGAAGAGACCCCGGGTACAAATTGCCCTCAAAGAAGCTCTAACCCCAACTTATATGAAGAGAGGTCGACGGAAAGCAACATGGATTAAGACTGTTGTTGTTTGTAAATGATTTGAACTGCGGTGGTTTTGCTATCAACCCCGAACATTCTGACGAAACGATCTACACATTAGTAAGTATCACACACGACAGAACATTGTGGAGAAACCAAGTGAGAACACTCATACAAGTGTGAATTGTAAAAGACGAAAGACATAGATACCAATGATGCGATTAATAATATTTTTTTATATTTCGTCCTCTGGCAAATCAGAAGGAGCGAAATATAAAAATAAATTAATAAAATCTTCTTCTTTTTTTCAGGAGTAAGATAGTTTGGTTTTTATTGTCTACATTGCGCTAATATATATTAAAAAAATTTTTAGGCCTTCAAATCATTCATCTCAAAGATGTCCCTTATACTTTGATTATGACGTATGTAAGTCAAAAGCTTTGATAATAAATTACGTTGAATTTTGGATGTTCCATTTGTTTTTTATCTTAAGAATTTGTGAAAAATGTTAGATCCGTGAAAAAGTTGATGAAAAACAAAATCTTTATGAAGTGTCTGTTTCTGTCAGTAACGTTTGTTTAAATCAATATTTGTTGGGCACATACGCTATATATATATATATATATATATATATATATATATATATATATATATATATATATATATATATATATATATATATATATATTATGATATATATATAAATATTATGATAAATACTTTAAATTCTTATCCACATACATATGTGGTTCATCCTTTTCCGGGAATGATCAGTGTGGAGATGATTGCCATACTGTCTGAAATGATATATTTATACATAAGCAATATATATATATATATATATATATATAATATTATGATAAATATTTTTTCCTTGTGTGTAGGATGACTGTTCTGTCGGTTGCATGATTCGAACCTAAGACTCTTAACTTTCTAGTCTGAACCTCTCTATCGATGTGGCCAACCCAACAGCCATGTGAAAGAAGAGAATTAAAGTCTATTTATGTCTTTAAAAGTGGACATATCTCGTAGGCTTCACAACAATGTTCAGCAATCTAATTAGGCGCAACATCACATTAAGCATAACATTTTCATCCTATTTTTACTTCTCTTAAAGAGCCCATCCTGCATTAAAAGGTCTATAAACAATATGATGAAAAATATTTGTAATTCTTATTCACACACACACACACACACGTTATTTTATTATCTATTTTATGTCTGTCTGTATCCAGTTTAAACTCAGAAACTTTCAAAGGCACACTTACCAACTTTTTTTTTCTTTTACTATCGCTCCAGTCTTTGTTCCTCGTTGTAAAAGATTGCTACCACAACGAAAAAATAATAATTTCTCCCTCCATGTGCCAAGCATAAGACGGATTTTCCATGGACAGAGCTTTGCAAGGGCTTCCCGCCTGTGGAACACATTACCGATTACAACTTCATGGTCTTAAAATCCAATGTCAACAAATTCAGAGAGCGAGAGAGAGAGAGAGAGAGGGAGAAGGAGAGAGGAGGAAGAGAGGGGGCAATTGGAAGGGAGAGGTGTGTTAAAAAGAATAACGCATAAATATCAATTACAATAAACACAGTGTGACCTGCTAACAATTAAGGTGTCAACTAGTATATTCTAAAAATAAAATGTAAAACAAGGGACTGTAATAAACGGATGATCTATATCACATTCACCAGTTACAATCTGCCACTCATCTATCGCGTCGTCGGGTAATTTCAAAATCAATCTCCACTGCATAGCAAATTTGACATTCAGCGCCAATAAGCAGCAGGCAATACTTGAGATCTTTATTGCTCTTTCTAACTTCCTATCTGCTGTCATAATTCTCACTCTCCCCCAGGAAGTTTCCACAAGGATTCCTGTTCAATTGAGCCAGAAAGACCTATTCAATAATATTCTCATAATGCTGCAGCATTTTATAAACTATTTAAGCAACAAACCGTAACGGAAATGCAGAATATTTGATTAGTAAACACTTTCAAGAAGAAGAGAAAAGCAAATTGATTCATGGAGTTTTCGTTGATATTTTTTGTTTGATAATTCATTTTTAAAATAAATGTTATTTTTTTTTTATCCAAGAATGTAAATCAAAAACAGAATCTATATACTATGAACAAGTTATTGTTGCGTTGTTTTTTTCATTAAGTGTAACATTGGCAGTGGTGTGTTTTGAGGGAGTGGGTGTTGAGAGACTGGACGTCATGTAGATTGATAGAGGCGTTTAGGTAGTTCAGCAGTTAGAGAGAAGCAACCTTTGAAACCGGGGAAAGCAGATCCTGTTTAGCTCACTCAATAAAGCACGTTAAGTTACATTTTCTTCGTCATTTCTATTTGCTATTAGGTCACCACCTATCAAAGCCAAGAGAAACTCGAGGATAAGGGTTAATGAGATTGAAATTATTGCCTACTGAAAGATGGGGAACACTATGGTAGTACTAACATTGACCAATCGTATGAACTGCGTTTGATTAATTTGGGGGGGGGGGTTATCCATAACAAAACTTTGTTGACATTGGATTTGAAGACGACCAAGTTGTAATCAGAAGGGAAGCAGTCCCATAGTAATGTGTTCCGCATATAGGAAGTTCTAGCAAAGAAGCTCTATCCATGGAAATTCCGCCTGATGCTAGGCACATGGAAGGAGAAAAGAAATACGTTTTTTGTTGTCGTAGAAACGAGTTCTTGATATGAATGTCTTACAAATTGGAACCAAATATTTAAACACGGTAGAGCACCTTCCTTGGAAATACTGATAAAGTAGAGAGAAAGAGAGAGAGGCTAGCAACATCTCTTCTGTGAGGAAGGGGTTGTAGGGAAGAGAAGAGATCACCTCCATTAGATTTCAAAGTCGATTTTTATATGTTGTCAAGCTTGTTCCAGTCATCATCCGATAAGATATTGTCAACTGAACTAGGAAGATAAGAGAGAAAACGACAACCTGTGTCGTCACCATCGAGGGTCTAAGCTACACACGTTTGTCTGACTCTAAATCATCTCTATGTTTAGGTATCCACCTCTGCCTCTATGAGATCAGATATTGGCTTGGACTAAACAGCCACATAAGGACCCATTGACTACAGAGTTTGAATGCCTATTAGACACCATCCTCAAATGTATTTGATATCTCTGTACAGGAGTTTGTCAGGACACATGAGGATACTTCGCCCTACAAGTAAACCCTGAGCAAATATTCAAAATAACATAGTATTCAAAGCCTAAATAAGATCCCCTTAGCTCATATGAGGAATGATGCAGCTTCTCCAAGTGATGCTATCTCAAGTAACAGCACTTAGATACTCCACTAGACCAGATGAAGTCTTGTCCTGAAATCTGACAAGACCAAGAAAAGCCCGAAAGAAAGATAAACTATAACATTTGAGGAAAGGAAAATTAATATTCTTCACTGTTTTACGAACTCAAGGTTTTAGAAGCAGGTGAGAATCTTACAGGAACACGCGGATGTCTGTATATCTGTTGTGGTGGCAACCACTCATTTGCATATACGAATAACGTTACACTATAAATGGCAAGTCTAGGTTGGCCTTAGTGTGTGTTACCTAAATGCCACCGGAAGTGACGCCGAAGAGCATACATGTCCTCCCACCAAGACTCTCTGACTCGACACCTTCATTTGTACATACTGTAACTATACCTTTTCTTTAATACACTTATTATTGCATTCTCCTTGTTGTTTGCGTCTTCATTGTATTCCTCACTAATTATTGTTCAACCTTGCAACCACAACAATATCTTATAAAGAAATCAAGTGTTAGCCCCAGGAAGGGGCCCTTTGGTTTCTGCGAGTAAACTTAGCTGAGATGAAAGAGAAAAGCCTAGATAAAAAGCAAGAAATTTGTGATTTTACAAGGTAAGACATAGTCTTTCTTGTTTTTTGCTTCAAATGTGAATCTATGGAATTTGTCTGGGTCCTACCTTTTTAAATTACAACACATTTAGAAAATACACCATTTAAAAAGATTCCTAAACATACGATATATGTTATATTCATTGCCAGCATATTTATATATAACGAGTGTCCACCTCCGTCAAAATGACAAAACATATGCTTCGCCAGTGTTTGCACTAATATTCATATAAAATTATAGAATTACATCAATAATTTAATTTTTCATATATAAATTATTATTATCATTTCTGATGACCCAAAGCAAAAAAACACCTACTGTCGACTTTTTTTATTTAGAGTAGAGGATTTCTTTCCAAATTCATTTCAGACAGCAGGGGTTGTCTGACTTGCTATTTGCTTTCTTGCTTCTCCTCACCACTTGAAATGTTTTCGTCTGGAGGCTAGAAAAAACCACGTTTTTTACTTGCTAACGTTTGTGTGACGTGATGTATATATTATATTTATTTATGTAGAAATATACAAATAAATACATATTGATCTTTATTATTGAACAGAGGATACTTAAAATGATATCAAAGTATCTAAACGATAATTTGAAATAAACTTATATATATATATGAAAATATATATATATATATATATATATATATATATATATATATATATATATATATATATATATATATATTTCAAATATTTTTCAAAATATTCTCCTTATTATTGCCATTTCATCAACGTTTCCAAGTGTGACTTTTCATTCTACCTTATTCACATAATCGCGTGCTACACACATCAGCATATCAACATCAAGACAGATTTCAACTTGACTGCGATAAATATGTCTCAATCAAGAAGGATTAAACGAAAAAAGTAGAGGAGAAAAAAATATGTTTTTTCTTTTGACAAGGGTGTATATCACCGAAAGTGCTCAAGTTTTTAAGATGAATAAATAATGTTTTAAAAAACATAAATAAATGCGTTGTCCAGGTTTTCAAAATATTTGTTCAAAATATTCTCCTTATTATTGGCATTTCATCAACGCTTCCAAGTGTGACTTTTCATTCTCTCTCTCTCTCTCTCTCTCTCTCTCTCTCTCTCTCTCTCTATATATATATATATATATATATATATATATATATATTATTCTAGTTTTTTATAAATCATTAAATAATATAAAACATATGTTAGTCCCTATTTACTTTACTCCCTACGAGGGTAGTTAGACAAAAGGTCCAGTTTTAATGTGAAGGAACTCCACCTGCCTAAAAAAAGGCACTCCGGATTCGAACAAAAATTAAAATTGCCTCAATCTAGAAGTATTTCTCCTTCACTGACATAGGACAGAAAAGATGAAGTGTAGTATCAGGAGAGATACTACACTTTGCTCCTAGCAAAAAGGCCAAAGAATAAAACATACATTATTCAATAATGGTTTCCTCAATTACATTATAACCATATCAAAAATAAATAATCCTCAACAAAATGAAGACAATCGTACGAAAAATAATTATTTATTCTATTGTAACCAATATATAAAATTATAATTAAAGACAGAAGTAAAAAGCCATAAATACTTTAATTCACTGCTATTAGCCAATAGACATCTTAGTTTTGTTATCCATTGCAAAAAAAGAAACAATTTTGAGTCCTTGTGGAAGTTTAATGTCAAATCCCAATTTAATTGCCCAATTAGAGAATGTATCTCTGAAACTCAGATAAATAGGATTCACAGCTGCAGCTTTTTCTGTCAAGCTTGTTAATTGTCTGAACAGAATTCCATTAAACAACATTATATATATATATATATATATATATATATATATATATATATATATATATATATATGCAAAAAAGTTTTTAGCAGTCATTGATACGTGAAAAAAAACATATATATATATATATATATATATATATATATATATATGCAACATTAATAATGCAATGTAAACCAACAACACCAATTTATATAAGCCTTTCACAAAAGTAGACGCCACTGCTAACAATACAGAAGCATTCCCTCTTCCATATTCCTAGTGAAAGGTGTACTATCCTCCAAGGGCTTTCAATCCTAGTGATAACGCTGCTTTACTAAATCAAGGTTCGAAAAGTAAGGGAGAACCTTAAATAAATGAACACTAGGACTGAACCTGCTTTGTTTTGTTTTCCTGATGTTGGATTTTTGAAGAGACGCACTTATGGAAAATCGAGGATATATAACTCTATATTAAGGTTGTTCATGTGTAGACAAAACGGTTCGTCAAGTATTTGGATTTTTGTGAAAGCTGAATGAAGACATGGTTACTGGAATCTAATTATATATATATATATATATATATAATTATTTATAAATAATATTTTCAAATGAACCCATACACATGTGTTTCATGCCAAACCTGTAATCATCAGTATGGGAGGAGACAATTCCTGCCGGTCGCACGGTTCGACCCCCGATACGAAAGTCATATTTGACTCAGTAGTTGGAGAGCATACCGATGTCTCCACCATGCATTGTCTAGAAATGGCAGAGTAAATTAACGTCTAAATGGCAAATTCAGGGGCCATATTAGCAAGTCGTCAAAGGAACTCAATAAGCAGGGCCTAGAGTATCGCATTACGCTATAAATAACGTTTTTTTGTTAACTTACTTAAAGTGCTCAATCTAGCGAGAGCTTTGAATAATTATTTATAAATAGTATTTTCAAATTAACCCATATACACATGTGTTTCATACTTAATATATATATATATATATATATATATATATATATATATATAGAGAGAGAGAGAGAGAGAGTGATCTTAGGTAAACTTAATTACTTTATGATCTTTTATTTATGCTCCAAGAATTCAACATAAACAACAGTATGTGTGCGATCGTTTCAGAGACGATAAAGGTTTTTAAAGCAAATTTGAAAGAAGAGGAGGTATGGGTAAAGTAGACCAGTATATGCAGTGTACAAATCAGATTAAACAGATTTACAAAGGCACCCAAATGGGAAAATACAGTTGTAAAGTTACAGGTCATGAAGAAACACACCTCAAAGAATAGGCAGAGTGTTTTAAAACATAATTATAAATGTGTGAACATATATAATGAGAAAGTTTGTTGAAATTTACATACTCTATCCATCAAAGGAATAATTTAAGATAGCGCTTGCTAGAAGTCTCATAAAAAACTTATAATTGAAATCAAATATTACAAAACTAGAAATTAAAAAATTGAAAAGGTTAAGAAAAATGTCCGACTTAAAAAAAGAAAATTGAAAATCAGAGCATTCCAATTTAGAAAAAAAACAATTCTATTAAAAAAAAATCGGTAATTTAAAATTCAGGACAACATTAAAATAAATTGCTGTCTTGCAAATATCTTAGGTAGAGGCAGGATCAGTGACAATTCTCAATTGATAACGTTTAACAATAATAATAATGATAATAAAAGTAGTGATAGTAAAAAAACAATAACGATAATAATTGTCATCATTTTAATGTTAATAATAAACGTATATGTAATGTAATTAAAATAGAAATATTAATTGAAATGAGATTTGATGAGGATATAAAGTGAAAAAGTATATATATATATATATATATATATATATATATATATATATATATATATATATATATATATATTCCATGAAAAATGCCAGTATACAGAAATCATATGCCCTTAATAGAGTTAAGATGAAAATTCATATACACTAAATGTACAAAAGCAAGGAAATTCCCAAATGTTTACACTTTTATTGTCATTAAGGTATGACTACATATCAACCAAACCATTTCATTATCACATCACTACAGTATAAATCTCTATGCATGAGTGGATGAAGTGTGTGAGGTGTGCTGAAGAAAAATTCCTACCAGTAAAATACATAGCCCTGTTGTGCTCGCATACCCTTAATGACAATAAAAGTGTAAAAATTTGGGAATTTCCTTGCTTTTGTACATTTAGTGTATATGAATTTTCATCTTAACCATATTAAGGGCATATGATTTCAGTATACTGGCATTTTTCATGGAATGTCACTACTTTTGTAAAGGCTATGCCTCAATACAATGCCTTCTCATAACTGATATAGTTGGTAGTTTGACTAATCAATGTTTCTTCCAATATTCACAGGTAAATTTTTTTTTTAATTATGATGAGTGTATATTTACTCATGATACAATTCAAACTAGAACAATTTTTTTCAAACTTTACCATGTATTCATTGCAAACAATAAATGGTGATTCAATCATTTTACAGTCAGTGTGTTTGAAAATTGACAAGGACACAATGCAAAAATATTTAATTTGAATGAAATAAATAAATCAATCAAACATTTTTGGAGCAGGGAGAAATATAATAACGTTATTCCCAATAGTAAACAATAAAATATTCAGTGTACAAAGGAAAACAAAATACAACCTCTATTTGTGCCATAACACAGCTGAATTAATCAAATAGCTGATGAGATATAGAAGAAAATGTATGTGGACTAGTCATTTTTTAAGGTTTGTTGAAAATTTCTGAGAAACTACGGTATATTGGTAAACTGAAATTAGAAAGCCATCAACTAGAGCCCAGAGCCTCTATCTCTGTCAAAAATCAGCTTAATCTATCAGAAAGTTGATGAGATACAGAATAAACTGTATGTAGACTAGTAATTTTTTAAAGTTTTTTTGGGAATTTTCTGGAAAACTAAAGTATATGGTAAACTGAAATTAAAATGCCATCAACTAGACACTAGAACCTATATCTCTGCCAAAAATCAGCTGAATCCATCAAATGGTCGATAAGATATAGAATAAAGTGTATGAATACTGGTCATTTTTAAGGTTTTTTGGAATTTTCTGGAAAACTAAGGTATATGGTACACTGAAATTAAAATGCCATCAACTAGACCCTAGAACCTCTATCTCTGCCAAAAATCAGCTGAATTCATCAAATAGTTGATGAGATACAGGGTGGCACATACGTACGTACATACACACAGATATGATTTCATGATTGAACTTTCTGGATCTCTGGGTTGCCTTGACTAATGATGCTGAAATTCTACACACTTATAGAACCTATCAAATAAAAATTTTGTGCAAAGTTTTAACTAATTTGGTTTATTGGTTTTTGAGTTATGATTGATCAAAGAAATGAGATTTCCAGCATAGGCCATTCGTGGAGTCTATTAAGGGATAGAGCGCTCTCGCGCCTCCCTTGATATATATATATATATATATATATATATATATATATATATATATATATCAGCACCTTACTAATAAGCATTCCTGCCCCTCATGCCCAATTTCGAAAACTCTTAGTAGAAAACACCACAATATTAGAACATACCAATAACTCTATATATTAGAAGCCTTTATACATCAACACCAAAAAAAAGATTCCCACCAAAACTACCTA
Organism: Sepiola atlantica; assembly: GCA_963556195.1. NCBI lineage: Eukaryota > Metazoa > Mollusca > Cephalopoda > Sepiida > Sepiolidae > Sepiola > Sepiola atlantica. Next base: position 198,983,337 of record OY744521.1, on the reverse strand, counting down.
TTAATATTAACATTAACCTCATGGTCTTAAGCTGATTCCCCTGAAGATGGACCCTGATTGGCCTGAAAGTACTTGAGACACCTACAGTTATGGCAGATTCATCGACCAATTCTCCACCAAAACAAAGACCCTGATTTGGCAAATGGATCCACACAAGAATATCCAGACATAAGTTGTCTGTCATATTCAACAACATTTGTATTACAGAGAAAATGCTGTATGTATATATATATATATATATATATATATATATATATATATATATATATATATATATATAACATTTAATGAATTAAAACATTACAATTGTTCCAAGAATTAGAACATCAAGTCCAGTATGACGTACGATCGTTTCCAAAACAGTTTGGAAATACTTTATTTTATTTTATAAATTAATAAAGCTAATCCAAAACGTCTCTTCATCAGCGTCTTTAGCAACACGTCTTACAGAAAGTCAGAGAAAAAATTAAAAAGCTTGTTGTAGAGAAACATCCACCGACAGAAAGAGTTGCCGGTTAATATGTTAGTAGTATAGAGGAAGGGGGGGGGACACAATGGTACCTATAAACCAAAACACTGGTACATATAGAAGAAATAATCCAATATTTTTCATGGATTTACGCTTTCAAATTATGGAATAAATTAATTAAAGATACAAATGTTTTTGTCAAAAGGGTTGTGAAAACAATAGAATATAAATAATAATAGAAATAAAATAATAGAAAAAAGAATAAGATAAAAAATATAAGATAAAAATATAAAATAAAAAATAAATAAATAAAAAATAATAATAATAATAAAAAATAAATAAATAAATATAAAAATAAATTTTAAAAATAATAAAATACAAAATAAAAATAAAAATAAAAAATGAAAAATAAAAATGAAAAATACAAAATAAAAATAAAGAAATGAAATAATTGAAATAAAAATAAAAATTGAAATAAAAATAAAAATTAAAAACAACATAAAAATAAAAATAGAAATAAAATTAGAAAATAAAGGGGTTGAATAGTATTAAGGTTTTTTGCAAAGGTTTTTTAGGAAAACATCTTGCAAGAGGATGTGTAGGATAAGAGGGTAAGAGGAAGAGTATAGGGGAGATATGGACAAAGATAATTTCAGGGGAGAAAAAACACCTTATAAAAATCATTATTGGGAAAGAAGCAGGAATGATAAGGAAATAGGGGGTGTAATAAAAGAAGGAGTTTAGTTGGAACTATACCAACAGCATATAAGTGTATGAATATATATGAGATATGAGGGAGGGGAAAAAAGGTTTCTTATTAATTTCACTGGTGTGTAAGGAAGAGAGAACCAGCTTTACAGGAAATAAATATTATCTATTTCCCATTGTGCAATTCTGCATTCAAATGAAAAGCTCAAACTGGAATGACATTAGATGTGGGAGGGTGGAGTATTCCAGGAAATATATATATATATATATATATATATATATATATATATATATATATATATATATATATATATATATATATCGGCACATGTCTAGTTAACGACAACAGAATTGTTTTTCTCTACGGTATTTTTCTTAATCGTTGTCAAGCTTGAGATAGTCGAAAAAGGTATTCTTGGATCCATACTCCATAAACTGGAATGACATTAGATGTGGGAGGGTGGAGTATTCCAGGAAATATTGTAATTAGAGTCCGGCCGTTAAGGACGTGTTTGGAGAAAATCGAAGCAAACAGAATCTGTGTTTCGATGAGCGAGAATATTTCCTGGATGAATCGAAGGAGATCTGTAAGGGCCCGAGGAGATAAAAATATTGTTTATAACCTACATTCGATTGGGAAAAGTTTGTAGTCATACCTCCGAGGCTTGAGTTCTTTCAACTTTTTAATTCCTTTTACATATGTCTTTTGTATATAATCCAGTAGGTTAGGAGAGTCTGAACGGCAACAAGGAGTTATTATTCCCCAGTAGAGTTTCTCATGGAAATCAACAGAATGCGACTGTTTAAGTGATAAAAGGAGCGGGCCTCGCGTTCGTGGCAGTGGCAATACATTTAATGAATCAAAGCATTACTTTTACTGTTCAAAGAATTACAACATCAAGTCCATTATGGCGTATGATCGTTTCCAAAACAGTTTGGAAATATTTTATTTTATAATTTTATAAAGTTGGTCCAAAACGGGTCTTCATCAGCGCCTATAGCAACACATCTTACAGAAAATTAAAAAATAACTTAGTTCTAGAGAAACATCCGCTGACAGAAAGAATCACAGGTGGATATATTGGTAGCATAGGAGAGGAAAAAAAACACAATGATACTTATAAACAAATCACCGGTACATATGAAAAAATATAACACAAAATTTTCCAAAGATTTTTCCTTTTCAAAAGTCCGCAAAAAAAATAAAACTAAAAAATTTTTTCTCATCAGAGGGGTGAAGAATCAATGATACATATTAGAAAAATTTTTTTTTAAATGACAAGAATTGATCGAGAGTATTTCCTTTTCAAAATTTTCTATAAAAATTAGAAATTAAAAACACTTTAAAAGAAGATTTGAGAATTAAATAAGATAAAATAAAATTAAATTAAATTAACTTTAAAAAATAATAAATAAATTAGAAAGTTAAAAAAATAAAAGATTATAAAAATAAAAATAAAATAAAAATAAAATAAAAATAAAAAATAAAAAAATAAATAAGAACAAAAATAAAAATAAAAATAAAATTAAAATAGAAATAAAAATAAAATTAGAAAATAAAAGTTGAAGAGGATTAAGATTTTTTTTACAGGTTTTTTAAAAAAAAAAAACATCGTCAAAGAGGATGTGGAGAGTTAGAGGTAGGAGGAAGATTATAGAGGAAGATAAGGACAAGGACAATTTAGGGGGAAGAAAAGATCCTTATAAAAAAACCTATAGGGGAAAAACAGGAATTATAAGGAAATAGGGAGTGTAGTATAGCAAAGAATAGAAGAACAGCACTGGACATAGAAGTGTAAAAATATATATGATAAAAGGATGGGTAACAGTTTCTAGCAATTATACTGATGCGTAAGGAAGAGAGAAGCAGCCTTACAGGAAATTTATGATGTCTATTTCCAATTATGTTCTTAGACCAACGCCACATTCAAAGCAAGATCCCAAAACGGAATGACATTTGAGGTAGGAGGGTGGAGTATTTTAGGAAATATTTTAATCAGAGTCCGGCCGCTAAAGTCATATTTGGAGCAAAATAGAAGCATCAGAATCTGAGTTTCGATAGACGAGTATATTTCAGGATGATATGGAGGAGGTCATATACGACTAGAGGAGATAAAAATATTTTTCATAACCTACATTTTATCAGGAAAGTTTTTATTCATATGGGGCCGAGGTTCTAGTCCCTTCAACTTTTTAATCCTTTTATATGTCTTTTATATAATCCAGAAGAGTAGCAAAATCTTATTATTCCAGAGTAGAAATTATCTTGGAAATCAACAAAATGGCTCTTTTTAAGTAATAAAAGGAGTGTGTCTTGAGTTCGTGGCAGAGGGAACTATTGAAGGGGAGGATTAAGTTAGTTAGGGGCGATTTAGGGGTGGGAATTAAATATGGACAGTTGAACATTTAATCTAAGGGTGGGGGGGGGGAGATAATATGTTCACTCAAGCAGGACCATAGGCAGACTGATCAGACCTGTTAAACCAAGTCATAGGTTGGGAAATTTTAGGGCTTGAGGCGTTCAGGTTAGATGACTAACATTTGTAAATATGTTGTTTTTTTCTACTAAGGTTATAGAGTATTACCTTTCACGGTGAATAGGGTAACTGATTTTGGCGATATTCGCTCCTTACAGTTGCACACACACACACACACACATACACACACAAACACACACACACACACACACACATAGACTTACACTCTTTGTGTATGGCTACATTAACTTAGGAAATTGGTAATAGGCACATTTGGGGTTATTTTGAAATATTTACTAAAACTGACCAAATTCGTTAATATTATAGAGGGAAGGATTTAATTTACTATATTTTAACTAGTTATTCGCCTCCAAAAATAAAATGGTAATGACAATAATTATGATAGTAATTACCACCTATATTATAATAATAATAATGGAGACAAGGGGCAAGGTGTTAGTTATAAACGATAATGAAATAATTAAACAAAAGTAAAGTTACATACTTTACAAGTTGATTATGATCAAATGTTTTAACAAGGAATAAAATATGAGATGGTCCTTTAACTCCTGGGTTTTCAAAGAAATAACTCTTATCCTCAGAAGGAAAAACAATAAATTACTAATTATTTGTAAATATTACTTTGAAAACTTTATAAAACAATTTTTAATAATGCTTAAAGTAAAGAAAAGTAAAAGAATTCTACAAAAAATGTTTTCCCGTGTGAAAATCCAACCTTCTCATATTTTATTCCTTGTTTAAACATTTGATTATAATAAACTTGTAAAGTCTGTGACTTTACTTTTGTTTTATTATTTCAGTATTTCCTATAATAATGCTTGATATCCAATATCGAGCATATTTCTATCACGATAGGATCTAATATGAAATAATTCTTTCATATCTTAATATATATCATGGACGGCGGCACCGGGGGGGGGGGGGCTCAAGCCCCCTCACTTTTTGACTTGAGCCCCCCACTTTACGGTCATCAATAATTTAGTTGATATGCATGTGTTTAACCGCCCCCTCACACTTTTTAGGTGAACCCCCCACACTTTTATAACTGTCCCGCCGGCCCTGTATGAATATATATATATATATATATATATATATATATATATATATATATATACCCCACCTTTATTTGGTTAATTGATTCAAGAGACACGATGTAAGTCGCAAAACGACGACAAGTCTAATTAACTTGTCTCTAAGTTAGGTTAGACTGAATCTACTTATCATTAGGTTAAACCGATCATTGTTCTGTAGTTTATACATAGTTGATAAAAACCTATTTTAAGCTTACAAATATTTTTTGCTTTTTGAATACAGTACAGTAAAAAACGTAATCTACATTTATTAATACAATCACGTACATTGCAAACGCTTTATGTGTTAATGTGATTTGCAATTAGATATGGTAAAATAAACGCCTTTTAAGCTTAAAAAAACAAATTCAGTAATTATTATTTTGTAATAGTAAACAAACTAAATTATTTTAAATTTATCAATATGCACATACAATTTGCTGATTTATATTGCGGATGTAGATGGCTCTGAATCGTCGATCTAAACAGCCGACTCTGACTGTTTTTGTTTTTCGATACATTAAAAAAAAACTTGTTCAGAGTTCTTTGAAATATTGCCTTCCTGTTTACAAGCTCTACTAATCTGAGAAAACCTTTGAGCATTTGCATTCATTTCCTCGAACATAGAAATACCATTTTTAATATACGCAAATACTTACCGCGTTTTCTTAATAGTAAAGTAATGTGGTTCAGGTTCGACATCTTCGATGACTCTCTACTTAGGGGTTTACAGCAAAAAGTTTGAATGCTTTTCTCTTCTCTTTTTGTTTAAAGAATGAGTATTTCTTGCGTCTGTGATTAGTTGAAAGAAACTGCTGATTTGAAATTTTGTCCAATCGAGAGTCGACACGTAAAAACAACATACGCTACTGCTGCTGTTAACAGTTTATTTACATTTTGAACAATTCCACTCAAGTGACATAACTTGAAACAGTTCGATTAAACTACATACAGCACAATGATTGATTAAGATATTTTTTAATTTAACAACTTTTGAAAGTAATGTCCTCTTCTTTTTTCACATATTTTATGGTTTCACATTTTGACCACACAAATTATTTGTTATAAAAGAGTACTCCTTTGAATTTACCAACTTTGCAACTTTGCAACGACCCATTGCATTATTCACCAAGAAAATTCCCGAAAAAAAATCGGAAAATGATATGCAAAAACATCCCAAATGGATTGTGAAAAAACACTACAATCAGATAAAAAAGAGAGATATACCTCTGAAAAAGATTATCGAAGGCAAGAACCTATTGAGGTAATTTATGATTCATTCGAAGTACCTATGTAACAGTAATAAATAATGACTTATTTTCTCTCTTGGAGAACTGTCCCTGTTAAGCAAAATGGTTACACACTGACCAATCAGCTTGCAGGGCGCATTTATTTCATCAGTCCCAAGAAGGACTACTTCAGACCTTTGGGAATCACAGACGATGATCAGAACGATTCCTGAAAGCAACAAAGAAAGACAAACACGAAACTCAGCCCCATTCAACAACAGCAGCCAAAAGAATATGAACGCTTCGCTTGCACTCGCAAACAAAAACCAAAAAAACAATAAAGCTTGCTTGTGACCCGTTTAACTCCAAATAAGTTAGATGACTGAAGTGAGAAATAGTGCACAGTCAGTCACGAAACCTCATTTTCGCCTAACAAAAGAAGATAGAGAATATAGTTTTCAACACAAAGAGACTTCCAAGACGTTTTCTTGTTACAAACACACAAAAAAAAACCCTGAAAGTTATTTCAAGAAAAAACGAAAAAATGCGAAACTCGGAGTCAGGCTCCATCAAAATAAAAAAACAATCTTTTTGTCTGTCGGCTTTTCGCTTAAGATGGGGTGATATAGCAGTCATAAATAATAACTTATTTTCTCTCTCGGAGAACTGTCCCTGCGAGGTAAAATGGTTACACACTGAGCAATTAGCTTGCAGATGTTGTAGAGTGATAGACCACGAACTGAATGAACTTATCTTAAAGACTATAAATATAAACACATATTGTATTGTAGCATTTTATGTAAAGAATAAAATATATAGTTGATTGATAATAGTGTCTTCTGCGTGGATTCATTCTTTCTACTTTCGACTACGAATAACGATACAACAAGAGCATATCTTTGTATTTATGGGCTAAGTAAAGGGAAGATGTTTTAACAACTTTTTATAACCCCAGAGAAAAGGTATTTGTCTTTTAAGAAAGTAAATATAAATTTCTTCCTAAGCTGTATTTGTGACCTTGCATTCGTTGAATAATTTGAATAATTTAAATTTAAAATCACAAAAGCAAATCATGAGATGTGTTTCAATCAAAAATTCAAATTTGGAAGAACCAACTCAACACCGGTGATGATTTTCATTTTCCCAACAAACTAATCACGGATCAAAGTCTGGATATGATGATTTTGCTGTGGAGTTAAATGAACTGCAAAAAGAACTGAACTCTAGATTTAATGACTTCAGAACGAAAGAAGCTATTTTAAAAAATCTTTTTGGAATCCCTTTAATTCTGATGATGAAAAGGTTTGAAATAAATTGCAAATGCAGCTAATTGAGTTGCAGAGTGATGAATTTCTTCTGCCAAAAATTTAAAGAGATACCATTGATCCATTTTTATGAAATTCTACTTGAAGAAAACTGTCCCAAAATAGTGTGTTTTGATAGAAGGTATGCCACCATCTGTGGTAGTCTGTATGAACGTGAACAACTATTTAGAATAAAAATAATAAAGTCAAAATATAGGTCCAGATTGATTAATATTTATCTGGGAGACTAGTTACCATATCACAAATTCATGTAAATATTGAGAAACTTATAGAAAATTACTAAATAAATGATTTCTTTCGGTGTTTTAGTCATTGTGTATGGTTTAGTTAGACTGCAGGAAGCAAATGTATCTCCAAGTGGTATAATTGGCTCTAACATCAAGAGGCGTTGTGATCATGTGATTTGGTTTACTCGGATCTATGCATAGTCATAAATCCTAAACGAGGCTAAGATTATTTTGATTCATATTCATTTAGCCATTCAGCATAAGTTCAAAGCTAACACATTTTGTCCATAACAATCATTGTAAATTCGACTCGTAGTACTGTGGCAGACGCCACAACTAAGGGGATATATGTGCGACCTTTCTTTCTTTTTTGACTCAGCCCTTCTTCGTCTCTGAGGTAGAGAACAGGGGCTGATCTCACGAAATCACGTTGCCAGAAGGTTCCGGCCAATCAGGGACCAACAGGTCAGCTTGACCACGCGTGGTTTGAGTGTCTATAAAAGACGGCACGCACTTCCTTTCTCTCTCTTTTTCCTTCCGTGTTCTGGGCGAACGCACACAGAGGAGATCGTCGCCCTCCCCCCCTCGCCGGCTCGACCGAGGAGGTGGGGGGAGGCAAAAGGTAATCCCTTTTAATTCAAATGATGAACTTTTCTTCCTCACGATTGCCACACAAAATACATCAAACCACGCTCGCATATACACCTTATAAATATGAACTGAGGAACTCTACAAATGTCTTAGTAAATAAATTGTTTTTGTTTCATATAAATGTTTTCCTCGTAATTATTAATTTTATAAAAGACCATGTGTGTTAGCTTTCTTATTCCTTCGCTTTCTTTCTAATATAAGTTTTAGATTATAATAATGTTTTCTTTCTTTTCCCTTTGTTTGTTTAATCCTTCTATTATATTCACACGTGGTCAGGCCACTTCGACCAGGCCACACGTGGTCGGGCTACGTTCAAAACAGTGGGATGACATACTGCTACAAAGGCATCTCTCCCACAACCTTTGGTTGGGGGATTCATTCTCTCATAACCATTTGTCCGGCAATCCTTCGCCACTGTGGTTAATCCTTTGTTCTTACCTCTCGCCATAATTAATAACACCGGGGCCATAGTACATCAACCACTTGAGGAAAATGTAAGTACATTACATTCATGCAATGCCTATTTTTCTGTGTATTTTTAACACGGACATCACGTATACATACAATACATATTGTATGAGGGCCCATGTTTTTTTTTGATTTAGAATTTGTATAAGTCTTGGAATTTGTTTTGTATAAGAATAAAAGTGAAATTAAATTCCCATTAAAAACTGGTTATATAATGAAATGAATAAACGAAAAAATGGATATACAATGGATTAATGATTTATGTATTTCGTGTATTTTCATATGGTCCTTTTTAATGCATTTTATGTTTCGTTGTCATTATATTTGTAACGCTAGCATTTAGTAACCAGTACTCAATGTTATTCAAGAAATTTTGTCTTCATCATTGCTATAATCAAACAAGGGACATAAAATAGGATTATTTTATTCCCACTTCATTCGTTGAGATTCAGTCATTGTATTTATTAAAAATTCATATATCTAATTTACTAGCAAAATACCAGTCCCATGATGAGTTTAAGCAATATATATAGTTTTTAATTTTAATTGGGGGGGGGGGGTAAGACGCGGTTTCAGCCCCCCCCCCCTCAATAGTAAAGTTTACAACAACATAAAAAATTAATGCGCCCACGTTATTCACTGTGTAAAAATGCAGTGGGCTGCATTTTCTTTCGTGGTGTATATGATTGGCGGACATGCAAATGTTAGATGCTCGACCAGAGAAAAGAGGGGGACACAAAATGAAGTGAAAATATATTTGGTTTTATATAGGCCACCCAAGAAGTTTGTTTCCCTTTGAGATGAATTAAGTATCTCATAAAAGGCTGGACCCATGCAGGTATGTTCACAGATTGTCGCCATGATAATTCTCTGTCTGACATTTATCTCTGTGGATATCTCAAGTGGTCAATGCCTGGGTGGTTTATGGCCAAGAAGAAAGACCCGGCCAGGAAAGAAGAGATGGGAGAAGAGATCTGGCCCACTTGGCATGAAAGGAAGTCTGGGTTTGCTGGGATGGCTGGCAGGCAGTTTAAGCTGGGGTGCCGGCCAGGCAGGATGACCCATCTGGGTCTCTTAGGTAAAGGGTTGTGTTGGACTCATGTTCTATTTCACCGGGATAGAGAGATCTCATTTTGCAACTTTGCCATTCAAGCAGGGAACACGAGTTTCATTTGTAACCTGAGAACAAATAAATTTGTTACTTGTTTATAAACTGGAGTTGATTCTGCTGGGCATAAGAGTCTTTGTTGCAGTATGGAGACGAGATCGCACAACAACCTTTGGACTGGCATGGCGTGTGGAGATGATTACGGCCAGTGCAGTGAACGCATGAACAAACACGCATACATACATGTTCACAACTGTGTTTCCATAATTTATAATGATAATCTCGTTTAGGAGTTTATCCGACGCATTATTGAGACTCACGCAAATGCATACCAGTCTGGTTAAAAGTTTATTATATAATAATCAACAATTCTTTTCTCTATTAATTTTTTTTGTATCTCGCTTATTTCAAAAGATGGGGGGGGGGGGGGCGCACACCCATAAATGGTAAAGTTTACAAAAAAAAAATAATGTGTTCACGTTAGTCACCATCTTGCCTAGAATATATATTCATGATTCATGAGTATCGGTTCATTAGTTTAGGAGTGAATATTATGCATAAAAATATATATCTCTATTTATATAAAGTTAGGTATGTGTTTACAGTTATATATTTCTATGGATAGGATTCACTCATAAACTAATTAACCGATAATTATGAATTTTAGAACACAGCTGCTCGACGTAATGGTAGATAATGTAGACTATAATTAGTTTAATTTAGTTTTATGCAAAGGGAGCAAAGAAAGGATCGAATCCCGTTGTGAAAATTCAGATACCTCCGAGTTTTGTTCAATTTTACCATATGTATTAGCCATAAATTAATAAGTATTCCTGAAATTTCAGTTTCTTTGGAGTATTTTACAAGCGTTTTAGGGTGCATACTAAGATCACAAATTGGCGTTTCACAGTTCAATTATATTAGATTTGCATTAAATTAGGCCCATAGTGGTTATACAAGAATTAAGCAAGATTCACTGAATTTCAATTTCTTCTAAAGACCCCTTAAATTTTACACATTTTCTAGAATCAAAATCATATAATGGATTTTGATCAAAATTGGAATAAGGATTCTAGATATCAGGTTTAGTATCATTATATCTTGATTTTAATCTTCGTAAGGTAACACAAATGTGGTGCAAAGCTGTTCTGTTTGGGGACGGATATTTTTATAGTATAAACATATAAACATATTTAACTTTATATATAGAGAGAGATTTATTGTATTACATTGTTTATGTTTTTTTTTCTTTATAAAATGAGTCTATTTTGTATCTACTAATATACTAAAACGCATCTATTTTTTTTATTATAATACTTCAGTAAAGTAAAAAGAAATGAAAATTTTCTTAAAATAAAGTCTACATCAAAGTTTATTCTGACGTGTATGGGCTTCCACAACCAGAATAGCTAATTGTTTATCAAGAGTTACTTATTTTGCCGACGATCGCTTAAATTAGTACCTGTGGCGTGCTTGAGAATGAGGCATATCTCAATGGGGGCCCCGTTTTGGAAAAACGATTGCCCATGTCTGATCTATTTCAATAGGTTAAATAAGGGGGTTCAGTAAAAATACTGGCTGTCACAGACACCTGCTTGAAAGCTGATATGTGCAGCAGCTGAAGCCTGGTAACTATACCAACCAAAATATAAAGACACCATAATATATATATATATATATATATATATATATATATATATATATATATATATATATATATATATATATAAACACACCATAAATATAAATAATGTGAATTGCAATTTAAACAATTCAAAAAAACTATTTTAACTTGTTCTTTTTTATTTCTGTATTATTTCACTGAAATAAGCTAACGGTTATTTTCTTAATATGGAATAAGCATATTTTTTCTGAATTATAAAATGAGAAAGTTAATAACTCCAACTCAAGAGAATTTCATACATATATATATATATATATATATATATATATATATATATATATATATATAATATTTATGAATAAATATTAAATTATTTATACCTACAGACGCTAGCGTTTCAAGCTTATTGCTCTCATCAGTGCAGGGAAGTAACAATTTCAGACGGTCGGGAGGCGCGAACCCGGTACACAGAGTCAGCCATATCCACCCGGCCCACGGAAACTGTCACGTAATTTAGGGAAATTAAAATCTATATGTACCTAGAAGCGGGCACAGATAGAAGACTAGTCGAGAGTGTTCGACGAACGTATTCGGAACTCTCTCTCTCTCTCTCTCTCTCTCTATATATATATATATATATATATATATATATATATATATATAGTAATCACATCAAGAACCAAATATGCATCTATTTTATGAATAACCTTAGATATCTCTCTCTCACTCTCTCTCTCTCTCTCTATATATATATATATATATATATATATATATATATATATATAGAGAGAGAGAGAGAGAGAGAGAGAGAGAGATATCTAAGGTTATTCATAAAAATGGATGCATATTTGGTTCTTGATGTGATTACTGGAGTTGGTGCATCACCTTCCCTCCAATGTGTTTGTTGATCAAATAAATATCTGTTTGTTATCAAATACAAATCAACAAGTCATAAGCAGAATTAAGTCATATCTGGTGTCTTGCATGCTCAACCACAGCAGCCCTCCTAGGCTGAGGACCCTCTGGATTCTTTCGTCATCTCCTCTATGTCTGTCTCTCAGTGGAGGTGGTGTTTCTCATAAAGTCGGTTCTCTCTATCACTGCAAACACTTTCTCAAACATGAGGCTATTTACTATCTCTACAAATCTACTATCAGACCATTATGGAGTACTGTTGTCATATTTGGGCTGGTGAATTCCTGTCTAATTTGAGGGTTTTTGATAAGGTGCAAAAACGTATCTGTAATTGGATTGGCCCTATTCTTTCTTCTTCTCTACGCTCCCTATCTCACAGATGTGATGTTGCTAGTCTCACTATAAGTACTATTATGGCATGTGTTCTTCAGAATTGTCTGATCTACTCCCTGCTTCTTTTGTTCCAGCTCGTTTGACTCGTTGGTCTACTGGTCTCCATCAATTCGCTGTTTTGATACCTCATTGTACTACAGTTTCCTATTCCAATAGTTTCTTTACAAGAACTGCAGGCTTGTGGAACTCTCTTCCTGCTTACTGTTTTCTTCCTAACTATAGCATTACAGATTATAAACATAAGCACATATTTTCAAGACTAAGGCCAATAGGCATCGCCTGTCTTTGCAATAATCATCTTTGTTTCTTGTTAGCTCCTTACATCAAGTGGCTTCATGCCTTGTCTTGAACGATTTCCCAAAAACGAAGATCACTCCCTGGAACCAAAGTCGGTGCAACAACACAAAGAATAGGTTTAGATACCGAATTTGGAAAAAAAGACCATTCTTATAAGACTGTTAATGTTGCTTGCAGCGAGGAGAAGAAAGATTAGGTTTGTTGGTTTTGGGGGCTATCCCCTTCATTTGTCATCGATTCTTAAGTCATTTCTTATCAAGTGTGATCGTGTTAAGCTTCCAACTCTGAATCTTCCGCTCTTTGCACCTATCCTATATCATGTGAAGTAATTTTCTCTAGATAGTGTTATCACAGGAGGCAATTGCCCTCAAAGGTCAGTTACCATTATTTCCTGTTTACATGTTAATAGTTTCCCTACGAATTTAAATCACCTTTAATATTTAACAAAATAACCTTGGTTCATACGAAGAGTAAATATTTTTTATTTCCATCTTTTTATATATGCATTTCGAGGCCCTTTTTTACTTTAGACTGGCAAAATAAGAGAGATAACCCATCTCAACTTATTTTTATATTTTTTAAACAATTTATCTTAACAAAGATTTTTCAACAACTGATTTTTATTTTTAAAAAAATGGCCTGTTTTTCTTTGTTTCTTCCGATGTAAAAGTTGTTTTCCTTTAACTACCCAATAAAAAATGTTTTCTTCATTTCCATTTCGAAACAAATAAAAAAATATTTATGGTTTTTTGTAAATAAAAATCAATTTAAAAAACTCTTTGTTAAAAGAAATTGTTGACAGACCTTTTTTTTTTAAATTAAGTTTGATAAAAAAAATAAACGTAGGAGAAATACAGAAAATTTTTATTCAAATAAATTGTTGAAAATTAAAAGAAAAATAGTTGAAATAAGTTATCTCCCTTACTTAGCCAACCTAAAGTAAAAAAGGGCTCATTTTTACGAGAGGCGCTTAAAAATGTTCGTTCTTGTTATTAACTTAAAACAAGACTAATATTTTGCACACCACTGCAGGGATTGTTTCTCCACAGTGTAGAATAATTTAATCAGTGAAATTAGAAGTTAGAAAATATTTGCATTCTTCAGAACGATTCTTTCTATTGCCCCAAAGATTATTTTGCAAGTTATAACTTTATTATAACTAGCAAAAATATGCGACCGGAGGGAGCATATTTTTGCTAAGCTTGGAAGATTATATAATTGTGAAAGACAAAATAAATTGTTTTTGACTATTAAAATAAATACCAACGCTACTAATGATGTTTACTCATTTATTTATTTATTTATTTATTTTTATCGCTTATGTTTGTATTGATGTTTTGAAACATGACATAAATCATAAATCTATGACGTCATGCCAAAACTATAATTATTTTGTGAAGGTAATGTTTTAAGCTCTATTTATAAGAAAGTCCAAATAGATCGGTTGGTAGAACCTCAGGTTTACGATCGCAGGGTTTCGGCTTCGATTTCTGGGCATGTCAACTGCTTTATTTGTTGGGAATTTATTTTCTTTACTATTAATGCAATATTTTCCATTTCTAAAATAGTTAAGATCTCTGATATTTCAAAATGAGACAAATTCCTCAATGTATTTATTACGTTTAAAAAAATTGTGATGGACGGACAAAATCTCTATTTATATAAGATTTATTGAATGATAATTATATTTTATTTAATATGTATTTTCATCTTTTATACAGTGACTACTCTTTTAATAATTACTTCTACAATTAATGTTTATACTAAGCTACACTTGTTTTCAACAAGGCTGTCATCTGGGAATATTGCAAATCATTTGCTTTGTTAATCTCGCTATTACGAACCTTAGATTGCTTGAAAATCGATATTATAACTTCGGGATCATGTTCTATATGTCCAAAGGAGCCTCTTTGTGTAGGTGTTGATTTTGCAATAAGCACTCCATTACTAGTCTAATTTCCATTGTGGTGCGTTCCTTCTTCTGTAGGGTTTTTGGTTTGTGCTGATCGTATTTATTTTCTTGTATTTGGTCATTTGTATTCTGTTACCTGAATTAAGGAGGGTCAACGTTCGCGGGATACTGAGCGGATCCCCATGTCCTTAGATCGGATTTAAGATATATTTTCACAATATTTTTGAGATGTGATGTTGTTGTTATTTACATTATTTACATATTTCAAACTGTTATCCTTATTGCGGTTGTTATATTCATAATGTTTCAGCCATTCTATTCTTTGGCCTTCTTCGGGTACTTTTTGAAAAAGTCAGTAATCTTTCAAGAATTTAAAAAAATATATATTTATTTAATCTGCAGGGGTAAAGTGCTTTCGTTCCATATTCTATGCTTTTTAGATTTTTTTTGTTTTGTTTTGGATGAGCCAATTTTTTAGTTTAGTTCCTTCACTAAAAATCAGATGGAATTCACTTTAGAATATCTCTTAACAACGCTGTTATCCACTAGGCCATGATGTCACACTCGTGAGACCCCCCCCCCCAAAAAAAAGTGATATAACAGACATTCAAAAAGGAGAAGGTTATTATAAAAAATGGCACTTGAAGAAGGCTGAAAAGTATGGCATCAAAAACATTGAGAGTATAACAATCACACTGAGGATAGCAGTTTTTTCATGTACTAACGAGTCACCAGTTATCAAGGCCCATAGGCCAATCGAGGATAAGGCTTAATGGGTTTGTCAGGAGGACAGTGGAATAACAATGTGTGGATTGGTTGAGACTGGTCAGAATTAGATTATGTGTGAGGACGGCTCAACAAGAATTTGTTAACATTGGACTTGAAATCAATCATACTATAATCAGCTGGGAAGCAGCCCTGTGGTATTGTGTCCCACAGGCGGATAGTTCTTAGAAAGAAACTTTGCTCATGGAACTTCCGTTTAGTTTTAAGTAACCAGAAGGGGAAAGGAAAAAATTATTTACAGTGGTGGTAGCTAGACAAGTTTCTGTTGTAAATGTTGTACAGAGAGGAACCATAGATTTGAGCTCAGTCGAGCACCTACCATGAAAATAACGATAAAGAAGAGAAAGACCAGCAACATCTCTTCTGTGAGAAAGAGGTTATAGGGAAAAGAAGAGGATTCTCCAACTAGATATCGAAGTCGGTCTTGTACCCTTTCAAGGCAGGGAAGGGTGCTCTGAGCAGCACCTCCCCAGATGTGGCCACACTCGTTGTGTCAGTTTGAAGATGTTGTGCGATTCATTCAGTGCTGCTACAAAAAAATTCTCATCCCAAATAAAATCATGAGTCAAGCTTATAAACAAGTAACAGGTTTATTTGTTCCCAGGTTACAAATGAAACTCGCGTTCCCAGGTTGAGTGGCAGACTTGCAAAATGAGATCTTTCACCCCGTCCAAATAAAGTTTAAGTCCGATCCACACAGTCGTTTAGCTAAGAGCCTCAAATGAACACATCTTGTCTGGCGAGACACCCAGCTTCAAACTGATGGCCAGCTCTCTGAAAATCAAACTGCCTGTCATGCCTAGAGAGCCAACCTGGCCGGTGATTGTTGATTATTTGGGTAAATAAATTAATATAACAAAAAGACATTCGTAGTCATCATTGCATACAGCATAATTATGTTGACACACTGTTTCTCATTAGATCACCGAAGTTGAGCCTGGTCAATACCAGATGGGTGACCATTTGGGAATACTAGGTGCAATATGTCATCTCTGGGTTATACATGCATCTAGGAACCGCATATGAATTTGATATTCGCTAGAAACTTTTTGGGGGTAGAAACCTGTCCAGGGTAAATAACACATCAGGTAATAACGAATGTTTTTTTTTATTTAATCATCATTTATTATATGTTGATTCCAGCCACAAAGAAGATGATAACAATATACCAACATGTTTCACACGTTGGAACAATCATGTTGCTAAGCGATTATGGAAAAGAATAGTCAATCCTTGTATTAACACTATTTACATAGTGTTTTCTTCAGGCGATTGTCTTAGCCCGTTGCAAACAATGTTTCATCCCAAACATCCAGACATAAAACTGCTTTTAGCAACCTAAAGAAGATTATATCCCATGTGCAATTGTGTGGATTGTATCTTTCCGTTAACAGTTTAGCTTTGAACATACAAACGTGTGAAAGGATAATTTAATCACAAACAACTCATAATGATCACATATTCGCTTGAATGATTCTTCCATAGTCTATCCAGTAAACAGATCAGAAGACGAAAAGTTACCAAAACGAAAATGGGCTGAAGAAAGTCTGAGAAATTTTCCTCTAAAACAAAATATGAAAGTTAATGCTTAAATACACATATCCATTGATTATCAGGAGCAATTTTGATACGAAATCGATTTAAAATGTATTTAAGGTTTATATCTGCGAAATATCAGCAAGAAATTTTTTTTTTTTAATTTAAAATATTCTTAATGGGTTGTAAATAGAACACTTTGTCTGTAAAACTCGTTACTTTCAAAAGAAGTTACAAAATAATTGCATTTGACTACAAATACATTGTAATTCCTCTATATTTTAACTCCCTTTATCTCCCTCTCTCTCTGTATATATATATATTGTTGTGAAGTTGTCCCACAGTAAATAATAAATAAAGGAAGTCAAGTCGAGGGTTGGTTTAACAAGTGTATTAACAAAGTAAGAAACTGACTAGCTCTTGGCTAGACAGTTACAAGACTGTGCTTTTTCTTCAGTGTCTCTGGTGACTCGCACTATTTATAGTGACAACCGGTGTAGTTTCTCCTGTGTAAGAACGGCCGGTGTAACATATATATATACATATATATATATATATATATATATATATATATATATATATATATATATATATATATATATATATATATATATATATATATAATATTATAAGGAGATATAATATATTATGTATCGATTTTCAGTATTTACTTCAACAGTGCCCAATGCGTGAGTAGAGTTAGGTAGTAAGTTATAAATATATATTTATGACAATTAAGATACACAGAGGCATCCACATTTCATCCCCATAGGGAATCGCCAGGCTATATATAGAGACTGCGGGAAAATGTATGTTTTTGCATATACTTTCTATTTTTTTTATATAGACAAGCCTTTTCTTGTGAACTTTACTTTATTTAATAGTATTCAATGACAAGTAGAGCTGGACATAAACCCAACACACATAAATGCAAGCATGAAACTGCTTATGTAAAAATACCTCGACAAGTAAATGCACCTTGTCACCCGACTAATGAGTATTTAGTATTAACAGGCTAAGATACAACGTGAAAAAAAACATTTAACGTCTATTTAAACAGCTAACCAAGACACGAGTACACCAACATCAACACGACACACCTGCATAGTATTTAAAAATGAATCAACTTATATATATATATATATATATATATATATGTAAATTCAAACATGCATACATAAACTAACACGTATATGCATAGAAAGAGTGCACAGGGACGTTTTTTATTTAATCGGGATCACAGTGGCGCAATATATTGCATTGCTTCAATATATATATATATATATATATATATATATATATATATATATATATATTAAATTAGGAAAGTTCATATTTTTATAAGCATCTTTTTAAGAATTTAAAATAATAAATGAGGCCAAACGCCTTCGATGCATGTTTAAATGCGATATTTATTAATAAAATCAAACCAGATTTTTGGTATCAATAATTGTTTTTTGTTGTTTTAAAAGAATTATTACAATACTCTGATGAAGCTAGGAGTTTTAGCGAAATGATTAGTAAAAAGGAAAATGAAAGGAAAAGAAAGAAAAAATTATTGATACCAAAAATCTGGTCTGATTTTTATTAATAAATATCGCATCTAAACATGCTTTGAAGGCGTTTGGCCTCATTTATTATTTTAAAACTTTGATAAAGGTGCTTATAAAAACTATGAACTCTCCTAATTTAATACACATTCTACGAGCATGCGCGTAACCTCATATTTAAAAAAAAAATGAAAAAACGGTTAACACCATTGTCCATTTTACATCCTGACGGACTACCATCAACACCACCAAGGATTATTACGATACTCTGATGAAGCTAGGGATATCTAGCAAAATGATTAGTAAAAAGAAAAAGTAAAAATGAAAAAAAAATATTGATACTAAGAATCTGGTCTTATTTTATTAATAAATATCGCATCTAAACATGCTTTGAAAGCGTTTGGCTTAATTTATTATATATATATATATATATATATATATATATATATATATATATACATATATATATAGTCTAAAGAAGCTTTGAGTCATTTTAAACAAAAAAAAAAAGTAAACTGCAGTTTAAATTCCCAGAGAAACTAACTAAATCCAAGATATTGCAGACTTAACATTCGTTGGAAAATTAATAAATAAAAAAAAATAGGGGGGGGGGTTAAGTATCTACGAGTGAAACAAAAACAGGAGACCTTAAGCGTCTAATATTAACACGTGGATCATCAGCTGTTTACCATGTAACTGTTTCGGAGATTTAAAAACAAGACAGTTTAGGTGTGTGTATATGTTTCTATGTATATATATATATATATATATATATATATATATATATATATATATATATTTATATGTACAGGATAATCTCCTAAACTAATCAACAGATCATTAGGAATTTTGAAATATATATTCTAGGCAACACGGTGAGTAACATATGCACAATTTTCTTTTGTAAATTTTTAACATTTATAGAGGTTCATATATATAAAGTTAGGTATGTATATATGTTTATCTATATATATTTCGTTGCACAGGATAAACTCCTAAACTAATAAACCGATCATTATGAATTTTGGGATATATTATTCTCAGTAACGCTGTGAGTAAGATGGGCACATTATTTTTTTGTAAACTTTATCATTTAGAGAGTGTGCTCTCCCAAAAACTTTTAACATAAATTAGATACACAAAATTAGTAGGAAAAAATTGCTGTGCATCAAATTTTGAGTTATATAAAATATTACATTTTTAGAAGGATCTAGCAAACAGAGTAAGTTACGTTGGCACATTTTTTTTTGTAAACTGTACCATTTTGGGGGTACCACTGAAACCGTACTATACTTACCGAAGAAAGAAAAAATATTAAAATGTAAAACTAATGCTATATTTATTGATTATACCCGTCCTGGTACGGGTATTCTACTACTAGTGTATATATATATATATATATATATATATATATATATATATATATATATATATATATATATATATATATATATATATATATATATATCCGGTTAAAATTATGTTAAATAATTTTATAGTTATTCCCACCATGTTTTCTTTACACTCTTTATACTGCCAAGGTAAAGAGCTATAATTATATTTACAATTTTAACCAAAAACAATTAAAAACTATATTAATTTATTATTTTAACTAGTGGGACTCGCGTCTCGACGTTTCTCGAAAAGTATATGTAATCAAGAAATTTGTGGTCTTAACATAAAACTACGGGAGTGATTCTATAATGTGTTAAAGGAGAAAAAAACACGAAAAATATTGTTATGATCAAGCAAATGTATGTATCGGATAACTTTAAAAACAAAATAAACGGAAAGCTTACCGAAACAGATATCTGTTTAATATGTCCGCAATCGAAGTAGGATAAAAAAAACAACAACAAAAAAACGAAATTTATCCGGAGTGAGCCGGCAATGTTATTTTTTTGTTATTACATAAATCGTACGATGTTAAAAATGCGAAATCAACGTAAATAAAAAGAAGTTAATATGTATAAGTATTAATAATGAAATGAGTATGTTAGAATTGCAAAACTACTAATCTTATATCTCATGAAACTGGAATGTAAAGAAAGAAGGGATTGGCCATTATTTTAATGAAAATGTATAATAGGTTGAGTAGCATGAAAAATGAAACATAAAGGTTGTTAATAACGAAAAATAATCCCTTGAATAATAGATCCCCAGTAGTACTGGGGGCAGTAAGAGCAGATATTATGATGAGAGTGAAAATAACTGCGACCTCCTCTGTAAAATACTTATTTGGGAGAGATCGTTTAGACGGAAAAAATGAAAAAAAATTTTGAACGAAAACAAAACGAATGCATATTTTCTGAAAACGCGCATCAGAAATTGACCAATGTGGTTGACAGAAGCGATTAGTATATAAAGCTTTTGGTTCTAAAGCCATAATACCCAATGAAATAGAGGAAAATTCGACTTTACTTTATCATATAGATTATGCTAGCTGCCACCGTTTCGGAAATATAATTAGTAATGTTTGAAGACAGGATGACAATGCAAAAGAAAGTTTATAATACTCAAGTTAAATCGTCGACCATTTACAATGCTGGGGAAATCACTTCTTCAGGCCGGTTATAAAAAACGCTATTTGAAGTAATACAGTCGGGTATAATCGGTTTGTATGTTATCCGTATAAAATTCAAGGTTTTAACAAGATAAAAATCAGAGAAATCAATTTTAAATTGTGAGAAAACTGCATTGCCCGAGCAGCTTAATAGAAAATAAAAGATTGCTGCAAGATTTTTGCTTTTCAGGGGGAGATAATTCTAACAGACTTAAAGACTTCTAGAAGGGAAGATAACTCTACAATATAGATGTCCTTTTAAAACTGATTTTTCGTCCATAGAAGTTTAGTTATCAGTGATTAAGGTACATTCATGTGTATTTTAAATTGTGTATTTAGAGAAATAACATATATGATAATATAAATTATAAGCAGAGGTTATGCTCAATTTTCTGTACTAATTTTGAAGAATATCGTGAGTCAAAATCATTACAACGAGATATTAATTGTAATGATGAATCAATAGATTACCACACTTTAAAAACGAGGACTCCACCCTGGATCTTCAGCTAATTCATAATTGGGAGTACAAACGATGTTTTATTAAAGTTAATTCTATTTAAAATATTCGCTATAAATATTGGATACACTCATTTTAGTAACTTATTGCTAAGAATACTATGTGTTACTTATTCAGTTGAGTAGTATATTGTGATAGTGTGGTAGTACTAAGGCTATGTGTTACTTATTCAGTTGAGTAGTAAATTGTGATAGTGTGGTAGTACTAAGGCTATGTGTTACTTATTCAGTTGAGTAGTATATTGTGATAGTGTTGTAGTACTAAGGCTATGTGTTAATTATTCAGTTGAGTAGTATATTGTGATAGTGTGGTAGTACTAAGGCTATGTGTTAATTATTCAGTTGAGTAGTATATTGTGATAGTGTGGTAGTACTAAGGCTATGTGTTAATTATTCAGTTGAGTAGTATATTGTGATAGTGTGGTAGTATGTTGGAAAATGTTAAATAAAAAATTTAATACTAAAATACAAAAATACACTGAAATTTTAATTACTGGAACACCTAGATTCACATTGATCGAACATAAAGATAACTTCAATGTGAATCCCTCGATTAGACTTATTTGCCCCTCTGGACCTGACCTAGGTAGGGTTAGTAAGAACATACTAGATTTTGTCTGAAATTTCATTTCATATTTAAACATCTCCACATTTAAGTTTTAAATAGAATTTTTATTTGTCTGTCATGCTTAAGTTTTGAATAGTATTTTATTCGGTCTTTCGTGCTTATATTTTGAAATAGCATTTTCGTCGGTCTGTCACACAAGTTTAAAATATATTTTTTGTCAGTCACACTTAAGTTTGAAATAGAATTTCTATTGATAAATGTGCAGAAGAAATGGACCCGTTCTTATTATTTTAATGAAAGTTTCTTTAATTGTCTTCTTTCAGCAATGCACATACACACACACACATTAGACTATAATGAATGGCACCATTTCAAAATAACAAAATTATACTGAACTTTTGCAAGAGTTATTTGGCTTATTCATACATCAGACTTTTCTCTTTTTCCCTTTTTTCTCATTTTTTCCCCTTTTTCTCTTTTTTTATTTGTTTTTGGTCCATTTATAAATTTGATTTGGCTTTGAACATTTTCTTTCATGTAATTTCAGCTTATTCACTCGGGTTATTTTTTGTTAATGTGATTTAATTCCTATTGAGAATTGATAACTTTGCACTTAGATGCCAGCAGACATGAACATTCCAAATAGCAATTGTCTCTCTTACATACATTTCAGTATACCTCAGAGGTTGGATCTTAGTCTGGGAGAAACTTTCGATATAAAAATTTGTGAACTTTAGGTTGAAGTCGCTTTGTTTGTTTGTTTTCTTTTATGACATACAAACACTTTTTGGAGGTTATTGAATGCTTACTCAGGTGATTTTTGGTAAATATCTATACTTCATATCTATATAATAAAAGTAAACGTACGTGTGTCCAGCTCGCTTTAATAATCACGTATGCAAATTTAATCTTTATGAGAATTAGAGGCTTAATAATAACTGATAATAATAAAAAAGAAAGGAAATATTAACAGCGCATGCAAATTTAAAGTGTATGAACAAAGAAGGAAAGGCTTAATCTTAATAATATATGATAATAATAAAAAACAGGAAATAATTTCTTTCACTCTTAATAGACACAAAAATATTTCCTTACTATTATAATTAAAACAGAACGAAGTAAAAGAGAGAGAGAGGGTTTGTCTTCTTTTTCTTATCGATTAGTTTTTTCTTCTTATCGATTAGTTTTGTCTTCTTTTCTTATCAAGAGAGAGAGAGGGAGAGAGGGAGAGAGAGAAATTAATTAGTTTTAATGATTTCAAGTAATGAATAAGAATTTAATTGTGAAGTGATAGTGAACTGGCGAAGCCTGCTAGTTCTTAATATTTCCAAATATTTATTCATCGTCTTTGTCTCAAATAGATATTCATGATGTACGTTTGTGCATACCGCCGAATGTTACTGTTGTTGTTATTGTTATTGCAATGGTGTTCACCCTGGTCGGGTTGAGACGGCTTCTACCCTGGCCTACACTACATCCTGAATCATGGTGACTCATGCATGGCGGTCCTCAACAAGGTCGCATGAGATACCTAACCAATCATGATTCCACCGTCGAAGGGCAAAAGAGCTCAGCCAAGTTTTCCTAGATGATTGTTGTCCAGCTGTCCACCGATATACGTGCGCCACCCAGGCAGAAGAGTAAGGAGAATTACATCACAAATTAACTCTCCACCTGCATGCCCAAACCATCGAAGATGTCGCTGCCACAGGACAGATAGTAGAGATTTTCGATTGAGGTGTTGGTGAAGAACAGCAATTGGGACACGGTCAATCTGCAGGAAATGCAAGATGCAGCGGAGGGAGCCATTGTCAAACAACTGGATATAGTTTCCTTTTATAGCAATGACAAATTCTGTTCAACCCATAGATGGAACCCTAATTGCTAATATCACTTTGGGTGAATGAAGCTGGAAATAATGGTAACTAAGGCATTAATGCACACTCCCAAATTGAAGCCTCACCACCGGATATTTTTAATGCCATATCCAGAACATGGGAAGGACTTTTTTAACACATAACCTGCCAACGTCTACATCCATATAAGTCATCATGTATGCTTTATGCTAATGGATTTTGACCTTCAAAGCTGAGAGAGTGGTACCGTTTCCATACGAGGTTTATTCTATTATAATATATTTCATGTCCAAGCCTTTGTGGTTTGTGCAATACTTCTGTGTCATTTTCTATGTGGAGAGAGATAGATCACATGACGATGGGGCGGTCTTCCATTGGTGGATTAAACTATTGGTTAATGTTGCCACATCATCATCATCATCATCATCATCATCATCATCATCATCATCATCATCATCATCATCATCATGTGGTTATCAAATATAAAAGGCACACTATGAGGGATCACTTTCTCTATTTTCAGCCAGACCACTAATGTATTAATATTGCGGTCAATCCTCGCTCGGTAGTCTAGGCTTGATTGATGAAATGTATTTGAGACAAGATCTGTGAGCATATTCTTCTATCATTCCGACAGAATGAGCAAGTTTCAGTGTGACATGTGTGCATTTTCTGGTGTATTATTGTGTAATGTAAATAAATCCTTGTTCTCATTATAAGTGTGGCTTTTAGTTGACTTTTGTTAATCACCCCGTTTTAAAATGAATATGCAACAAAAGATTTCTCCAAAGCCCAGAAGTATCAAAAAATGATTATGGTAAAGTGTATTTTAAGCTGATTTATTTAGAGCAGTTCTGTGGTATGCCTTTAAGATAAGATTTCTGGAGCATATTTCTACACTAGTCTGCCAATACAAGTAAGTTCATTTTCATTGTTCTACACATATAGGAAATGACATGTATGTATATATTTTGTGTATTGTTGTTTAATGTAAATAAACCTTGTTATGTGTATAACTGAGTTCTTTTTTTCTTTTTTGATAATCACCATGTGTTATAACGAATATGCAACAAAAAATTAATCCTTTATAATAATTTGACGATGATCAGCTCAATGGTTTGGTCAAGCTGGGACGTTGAAACATTTCCGCATCAAAAGAAAGTGATAGTGAACTTTAAGTGTTCGGACGTTGTTTTTTTTTTGGGGGGGGGGGATACGAAATATTTATCATTTTTATCTGGGCTTATTTTTTTGTAAAAGCAACCGTATGTTTATTTTCGTTCATCCACTTTTCACATTCCCAGGTGTATAAGTCTGCATACCTTTTATAGTATGATGGAAACATAATACTTCTTGACAATATTTAAATTCTGTGATCGAATTTTTAATTGCTTCAGCCGAAAAATTACGAGAGTTTTCTTTTCTGGCTTTTTTTCTGTAAAATCTGATATTAAATCAGACTGTTCCATCAAAACCTGACCTAACATTTTATCTAATTAAATTTTCTGTTATTGTTAAAATTTCTGGTTTTACACTGAAAATTTTGTTAGCGCTACTAATTCGTCCATATTTTAGAAATTCGTGATGAAAACAAAAACATATCTAATGAAGGAATATAACATAATAGAATCCTCGCTAAAAGCTTTAACATACCTGAAACATTTCTTTTTAAATGCAAAATGAAAGGCACTCTATATCTTCCAGAACACAAAAATAAAATCTACAAACCTCACTTATCCCAACCTTCGGATCCATCATCCTACTTACTAACACACACAGAAATAATCTTTATATAAAATTATCCAAATATGGCTTCAGAACCTTACACTCTATCTTACTCATAATGAAAAATATATTCATCAAACATAAAAGCAATAACACCATTCCAACCTCACAGGTCACCTTTTACATAATCTCCTGTAATAACTGTAACTAGGTATAATATGGAAAATATGTGAAACTTAGCGTCCCCTCAAAAATAATTTATGAGAACAACAGAGCTATAAAACTAAGCGACATTAAGAATGCACTGGTCTCACAAGTGTTAACTTTAAACCACAAATTTAATACACATACATTTTTAATAATGAAAATTGCACATGAAACTGAACTAATAAATCTTAGTTAAGCCAACCTTATATCCAATTTTAAAAAACACATCAGCTAAAAACCAAAATCTTTTGAATAGCAACGTACATAGCTAAAAATATGATATGTGAATAAAATATCAACTTTGATTTTTAATAAAAATCCAGTTCTACACTCCACTAACTTTTACCCATCGTTTACTTCCTAAAAACTCCTCTTGTCCTATGCCCACACCCATTATGTTCCACTCTCTTCAACCATGCCATTTTCTCTTTTTTTACCTCATTGTTTCTATTCCCCTTTTCTGTTTTCCCCCTTTTCCCGTCCTTCTCACCAACTATAACATTCTTTTTTCACTCACCCACCTATACACACTCCCTTTCTTCTACACACTCACTACTTTCACACATCCAACGTCCTACTTACTACCAACCTCACTTCCCCCACTCCAACACACTTTTTCACTTTACTCACCTGCTGCATGGGTTTGCCTCTCTCACACTACTATTTCAAATCAAAAAAAGCATGACTCTGTGTTAATTTTTCCGGTTTCATTCAGTTTGTTCTTTGCTTATTGCTTCATTCATATCTATACCTAGTTGTAGTACCATATCTATTTGTTTGTTTATGTGTTTACGAACTCCTCCTGCATATGGTTTCGCTGATAGAACCGCATAACCATATATATTCTAAAACTACATTAGCTAGAGTACTTAAATAAGTATATCTCATTTTGATCGATAATATTGTGGGGTCTGCATTCGCACCAGACATCTATGCAAATATGTTTTACTTGAAAATTATAGAAATTAAAAAAAAATAAGAATAGAAATGGATATATGGCATTCAGGGTTTGGAGCAGGAGTACACAGGTGCTCTCAATCATCCCTTGGAAACACCAGATGTTCCTTGAAGGAGTTAATTTACCGAAAATTATTTCAATATATGACATTTTACTTGCACCCCTTTCACCCAATCAGTGATGAGCATATCTTAAAAATTCATTTTATAAAATGTACAATAATAAAGAATAGAAAAGGTAATATTGTGTTATGAGCTGAGTGCAAAGGGACATCGTATTCTTCATTTAATCCCGGACAAAGCCAGGTGCCCTTGCTGGTATGCATATGCATACTTATTTAATTTATCCTGAACACCCTGTTATACACTTCCTCCTTTACTACATGTAATGGAGATCATTCTGCCAAAGCTTGTACTGAATATTAATTAATTTGCTTTAAATTGCATGACTTCACTGCTCCAAATGCCCTTCCTGTGGTTATTATTCTAAGCCTTCAACTACACACAGCTTCAGATTATTCTAATGATCATTGACCAGTTATGCAAGTTCATTTCAAAATTAAATTATGATTTGCATAACAAAATAGTCTCGTTTTTTTTACTTTTTACTGACAGCTGTTTACATAATGCGTGGCCTGTGTGGAATTTTTCCCGGATATTTTCTTTCTGCCTCGAAATTATAAATACAATTTTATTCAAATAAAAAGATATCCATTTCTGTTTACCATCGGTCACAAATGTATGCGGTCTGTCTGGAAATAATTTAGCCATTTCTTTTGTTTTTAACAAACAAAAATAGCCTTTGTGTTGAATAATGGTTCTCATGTTAGATAACAAAGCAATCTATCTAGAAATGATTTAGCCATTTCTTTTTTAACAAAACGGTCTATCTGGAAATGATTTAGCCATTTCTTTTTTAACAAAACGGTCTATCTGGAAATGATTTAGCCATTTCTTTTTTAACAAAACGGTCTATCTGGAAATGATTTAGCCATTTCCTTTTTAACAAAACGGTCTATCTGGAAATGATTTAGCCATTTCTTTTTTAACAAAACGGTCTATCTGGAAATGATTTAGCCATTTCTTTTTTAACAAAACGGTCTATCTGGAAATGATTTAGCCATTTCTTTTTTAACAAAACGGTCTATCTGGAAATGATTTAGCCATTTCTTTTTTAACAAAACGGTGTATCTGGAAATAATTTAGCCATTTCTTTTTTTAACAAAATAAAAATAGCCTATGTATTGAATAATGGCTCTTGTGTAAGATGAAATAATCGTTCAAACTTAATATTAAAAAGATAAACTGCTGTTTTTATATTGCTCCCTCAAGTCTATCTTCGTCGGTGTATGCTAGAGCTAAGACAGGACCAGAACAATTTGGAAAAAAGGGTGCTTTGAAATAGTCAGTTAGTAAGAGATAAAAACTAGGCAGGTTTCCTTTTCCTTGGATATTCTGGGAAAGGTAATGGACAGTGTAAAGTCCTAGGAAATCATGAAGCAACCCACAACCCTGACTAGTGATGATTTGTAGAATTAATTAAAAAAATATTCTCTCATTCATGGTCACCGATTCATCCATTTGACCTAGAGCAGATTCCAGCTAATAAAGATGTATGTAGACGAATACCTTATTTACTTGCTTCCCTACGAGGGCAGAGTTAGACACAAGGTCGGTTTTTACTAAGGGGGAAATCCAACTCTCCCAAAAAGGACACTCTGCATGGGGGCAAACATAAAAAATTGATTTCTAGACAATGATATTCTCTGAAAAAGATTATGTGCAATGAAAAGTTTATATTGAAGCAAGGGTTGAATATTCTTCACCTGATTTTCTCAGTGTCAAGGATAAATCCAAAATGACTGGAAACAATGCTGGGATAAACGGAATAGGATTAGTATTAGTTCAGAGTTTTCCTTATCATAAACTATTTGCCCTACCAAGACTTGAGCATCTATTCTGTTATAATATTTCACCTATATCCTTACCCAAGTAGATTAGAGAAAGTGATTCACAGCTACTTTCAAACTTATGGCATCTGTTATTCCTAAATGATTACCAAGGAAGCTTCCAGCTTAAAAAAAGAAATCCAAGATGGTGGTGTTGGTCATCACGTGGAGGGGTTCAGAAAAGTTACCAAAACCATTAAAAAATAATTTTCCAACACATTAAAAACAGTATGAAAATAATAAACTCCAAAATGAGGTAGAATTTACTTCGGATGGAGTTTGTTGCTTCTACAATATGATAAAAGCAAAAAAAATGCACAAGATTGTAAATCCAGTTAGATGTATTATGTTCATTTGTACATTGTGCAAGAGTGCAAGACAATGGAAATGAATGAGAACTCAGCTGTGAAGAAAGTATATCTGGATGGTGAAGCTATTGATGGTAAAGTCAATCAATATCATCTTTGGGGGGGGGGGGGTAGTGCATCGTGCATGGGCATTAGTTTCTTCGTTTTCTGGTCAAGATGCCTCAGTTCAACTTTGGTCCAGCCTATGAATGATCCAGAGTATCTTATTAGTGATACTGCTCGGGTGTTTATTCCTTTAACTAGATTTCTACTATATTGTTTCGTTTCTAAGAGTTTCCTTGTTCTTTTCGGATATTCTTTTCAAATATTTTCTTTTATTTCTGTAGATTTGATGGTGTCTTCTTCCAGAACTCCCAAATATCTATAGCTATCATGTTCTCTTGGTTGGGCAGTTCCATACCCTCTGCTGTCTCCAGTTTTACCCCTTTTCATCTCTAGCAGTGCACACTTTTCCATACCTAATTCCATTTGAATGTCCTGGCTGAAGATTTTCCAGTTCCTTTTTGCTTCAGGTCGTCCACATACATGAGGTGGTTTATTCTTTGTTCTGTGTCCGCAAACTTGTATCCGGCATCACATTTTCTGAGTATGTAGTTGAGTGACATCATGGCTATGATAAACAGTACTGATGATAGAGAGTCTTTTCTCTATTCTAATCTCAGTCAAGTGTTGTTCTCCAACTGTCAGTTTCAGTCTCTATGTTCCCATTCCTTTTTAATAGTATTAATAATCTTGTCAGAAATCTTATACATTCTTAAGCATTCAATTGTCCATGCTTGAGGGATTCTGTTGTAGGCTTTCTTGTAGTCAATTCATGATTATGTTCTTTTTCCTGTTTTTTACTTCCTTCAGGATATTTTGAACTATGTATAACAAGTCGTGCATCCTTCTTTTTCCTTTCCGGCATTTTTTATTCCTCAGGAAGTAGTCCACGATTGTTAAGGGAGTGGTAGATCTATTATTTCAGTTGTGCTGTTTAAGATTTTCCACATAGTTGGTAAACATGTTATTGGTCTGTAGTTGCTTGGGATCGTCCCCTTTTCAGCATCTTATTGTATTAACATAGTTCTTCCTTTCGTCATATATTCTGGTGTATTTGTTTTGCGGATACATCTTCTCAGTTTTTTTGTTAGTCTTTCATGTAGGGTCATGAATCTTTTTAATGTATTCCATCATGGCCTGGCGCATTCCAGTTTGCTGTTTTCCTTAGAGTTCTCTTGAGCTTTCTTCATTAATTTCTGTTTCTGTTCCTTCTTCAATTTCCTGAAGTTCTTCTTTCATGTTTTTCAGCCATTTAGCATTCCTGTTGTGGTCTTAAGGCTGTCCCCATATTTGGCCCCAGAAGTGTTCCTGTCGGGTCCTGTTGTTCTGTTTTTGTACTTCCTCCATTTACGTTTTGATAAAACTGTCTTTCATTGTTTTCAAAGTTCCTGTTTTGTTTATACTGTTTCGACTTCTATCTGTATCTTCTCAGTCTTCCTTTTTTGCTGCTATCTTTTGTTTTAGTTCTTCATGTTTCTTATTTAGTTTTTCTTTGTGAGTCAGATTCCCCCCCCCCCCCATTCCATTTGTTCTCTTTTATACTATTTATTGTTTTAGCTTCTTTTCAAAATTTGGTGATCTTGGTTTCCAGTCTGATTTCCCATCCAGGCTGTGTCGGTTCATTTTTTTGGCCAGTTTTTTTAAAAATTATTTGTACTCACTAGGAGTTCTTACACAGGTCATTACCAGTGATTGCTCACCGACAACAACCAGTGGTATTTCCTGGGGTCTGAGTAACAACAAGCCTCCACAGATTTCCAGTTATTATTATTATTTACTCACTAGGAGTTATCACACAGGTCATCGTTAGTGATAGCCCACTGCCAACAACCTGTGGTATTCCCTGGAGTCTGAGTGACAACAAGTCTCCTCAGACTTCCAGTATGCTCCACTTCTCTCCGTTCATCACCGCTGATGACCATGCGGTATCGCAACAGCCACCTACCACCGATTTCCCGCTGATAAGGGCCATTGGTCCCCTCTGGGGCCCGAGTGGCAACAAGCCTCCTCAAGGTCCCAGAGCTGTCCGCGCTCTTCCAGTGGAGGTCTGGTTTGCGCTTTCCCTCCTCGACCCTCTGTCCATAATTTTCGTTGTGTCAGCCTATCTCGTGCGGTTGTATTTTCCCCGGTTCTGTTGTCTTGTGCTTCCATGTGTTTGTTCTCCATTCGTTGCTTATGTGGGTTGGTTTCCGCATTCGAGGACATTTCTCAGGATTGTAGCTGTTTTGATCATTACTGTCCTTTGTATGGTCTCAGTTATCCCTTTGATTCCTATTTCTCCTAGTCTTTTCTCCATGTTTTTGGGGACTGTTCCTAGTGCTCCTATGATTATTGGTGTTATACTGACTTTCTTCATGTTCCATATTCCTTTCAATTCTCTGGCAAGTTCAGTATATTTGCTTCTTTTTTCCGTCTCTTTGATTTTCATTCTGTGGTCCGCTGGAACGGCAAAGTCTACGATTTTGCAGGATTTTTCTTTCTTGTTGATTATTATCATATCCGGTCTCCTTGCTGTTATGGGTTTGTCTGTTTGTACATTCATATCCCATATGATTTTGTGTTTTTCGTTTTCTAGTACAGTTTCTGGTTTGTGTTTGTACCGTTTTCTTGCATATTCGAAATTCAGTTGTTTGCACATTTCCCGGTGTACTTCTTTCCCCACGCTGTCATGTCTGTTCTTGTATTCCTTTTGGGCTAGCTTGCTGCATTCACTTATTATATGATTTATCGGCATTTGCTGTTTTCCTGGGTTTTATCTATCTTTGCTTTAATAAAGTTTGTCCTAATCGCATTGTTCTGTGCGGCCGTCAGCAGAGATTCCGTTTCTCTGTTCAAGTGTCCTTTTCTTAGCCATGCCCAGCTGTTTTCATTAGCTTCATCGCTTGTGAGTCTTATAAAGCGTCAATGTAGTTGTTTTTCTTCCCACTTTTCCTTTCTTGTCTTTTTGTTTCTGGTTTCAGTGCTTCCGGAGTTGTTTGTTGGGCTGGTGTCTCTTGCTGTGGTGATCAGTTTTTCCGTGTTCTGAGTTACATATTTCTCCAGCTCTATTTTGGTGTCTTCCACACAGTCTTCTATACTTACCAGTCCTCTACCTCCTTCATTTCTTTTCATGTAGAGTCTGTCCGTATTGTCTTTTGGGTGCAATGCATTGTGCATAGTCATTAGTTTTCTAGTCCTCTGGTCAAGGTGTCTGAGTTCTTCTTTGGTCCAGCCTATGAATGGTCCAGAGTATCTTATTAGTGGTACAGCTCATGTGTTTATCCCTTTTACTAGGTTTCTGCTATATAGTTTAGTTTCTAAGAGTTTCCTTGTTCTTCGTAGATATTCTTTTCCAATCTTCTCTTTCATTTCTGTATATTTGATTGTGTCTGCTTCCAGAACTCCCAGGTATTTATAACTATCTTGTTCTCCTAGCGCCCTCATCTCCTCTTGGTTGGGAAGTTCTATACCTTCTGTCGTCTCCAGTTTTCCTCTTTTAATCTCTAGTAGTGCACATTTTTCTATTCCAAACTCCATTTGGATATCCTGGTTGTATTTATCAGTTTTTCCAGTTCTTTTTTGTTTTTTGCAAACAGTTTAAGGTCATCCATGTACATCAGGTGGTTTATTCTTTGTTCTGTATCCGTAAACCTGTATCCGGCATCACACATTCTGAGTATGTAGTTGAGTGGCATCATGGCTATTATAAACAATAGTGGTGATAGAGAGTCTCCTTGAAAAATGCCTCTCTGTATTTTTATCTCAGACAGGTGTTGTCCTCCGGCTGTCAGTTTTAGTCTCCATGTTTCCATCGCTTTCTGGATGAGATTAATAATCCTGTCTGGTATCTTGTATATTTTTAAGCATTCAATTATCCACGTTTGGGAGATTCTGTCGTAGGCTTTCTTGTAGTCAATCCATGCCATGGCTATGTTCTTTTGTCTGCTCTTCACCTCCTTCAGGGTCTTTTGATCAATGTATAGTAGATCATGTGCCCTTCTTTGTCCTTTCCGGCATCCTTTTTGTTCCTCGGGGAGCAGTCCACGTTTGTCCAGGGATTGGTAGATTTGTTCTCTCAGTTGTGCTGTG
Source organism: Sepiola atlantica (assembly GCA_963556195.1). Classification (NCBI taxonomy): domain Eukaryota; kingdom Metazoa; phylum Mollusca; class Cephalopoda; order Sepiida; family Sepiolidae; genus Sepiola; species Sepiola atlantica. The sequence continues at coordinate 198,949,749 of OY744521.1, read as the reverse complement.
AGAATTTTCCACATTATTGGTAGACATGTTATCGGTCTGTAGTTGCTGGGGGTCGTTCTCTTTTTGGGGTCTTTTTGTATTAATGTTGTTCTTCCTTCCGTCATCCATTCTGGTACGTCTGTTTTGCGGATACATCCACTCAGTTTCTGCGCTAGTCTTTCATGCAGGGTCGTGAATTTTTAAAACCAGTATGCATGTATTCCATCGTGGCCTGGTGCTCTCCAGTTTGCCATTTTTCTTAGGGTTTTCTTGATCGTTTCTTTGTTGATTTCTGTTTCGGTTCCTTGTTCGATTTCCTGCAGTTCATCTTTCATGTTTTTCAACCATTTGGGCATTCTTGTTGTGTATTTTTGGTTTTTCCCATATCTTGCTCCAGAACTGTTTTGTTTCTGTTTGGTTCGGTTGCTCTGTTGTTGTTTTTTCTCCATTTACGTTTTTGTAAAACTGCCTTTCATTGTTTTCAAAGGTCCTGTTCTGTTTGCTCTGTTCTGATTTGTACCTGTATCGTCTCAGTCTTCCTTCTATTGCTGCTATCTTTTGTTTTATTTCTTCATGTTTCCCATTTAGTTTTTCCTTGCGTTTCTGATTTTTGCTTCTTAATCGTTTCATGTCCTCCTTCCTTCGGTTCATGATTTTAGCTTCTTTCCGAAGTTTGGTGATCTGGGTTTCCAGTCTGATTTCCCATCCATTTTTTTTATTTATTTTTTTATTTTTTTTATTATTATTATTATTATTATTATTATTATTATTATTATTATTATTATTATTATTATTATTATTATTATTATCATCATCATCATCATCATCATCATCATCATCATCACCATCACCATCACCATCACCACCACCATCATCATCATCATCATCATCATCATCATCATCATCATCATCATCATCATCATCATCATCATCAATTATACCTTTGAAATTTTACCACCTTCCGTCTCGCTTTTTTTCCTGACATATAATTCTATTTTAGTTTTTTACATGTGGTAAATGTTACTTCTATTCAATGCTTTACTTGCTGTTGGCCACTGAATAAATCTTTACCTGGGTTGTGTACGTTTCCCAAATCCTAAATGTTCTTATCTAAAATTCATCATTCTATACGATTATTCATTTATTACTTTTATAATTACTTTTTAATTTGTTATGTCGTAAAAAAGTTAACATATATTCATAAATAGGAACTTCAATGTCCAGAAGTGAGTAACACTAACTAATGGGAGCAAAAAAAAACATTGGCCTCTTCAGTAACAGATTTGATACTATCAGACATAAAATATGTTGAATTTCATTTCACGATGCCGTATAGTTAACAGCCGAGAAATCTAAAACAAACAAAATATACAATAACGTGTACCAAACGCAAGAAAATTTAATTTTCTATCAACCTGCATCGTCTTACAGTTCTGAAACTGTTTGTAAGTTTTGTTATTTCAAAATTCGCTTTGTTATTTTGACCTAGCCAAATTCATCAATCAAAAATGGCGGTTGATTTGTTGTTTTAGGTGGTCGCTAATTTCAGGATTAAAAGATAAAATAAAAAGACTTAAGCTATCTTTGATTGACGGATTCGGCTAAGTGAAAGTAACGAAACAAATTTTGAAATAACAAAACTTACAAACAGTTTCAGAAGTTTTAAACTATGCAGGTCGATAGAAAATTAAACCTCCTTATTCTGTACCTACACCATCTTCTGTTGTATAGCCATCTTTATTACTTGCCCGAAGTAAAATTGTTTAATTATATATATTGTTGTTGTTCCTTCTCTCCAAACGCTGTCGCTCCCATTTCAATTTCAACGCTTATCTCCAGAATTATTCCTACATTCTCATGTGCAAGAATTGAACTTTATTTTGGGGAGAAATAATCCTCGAAATTGAAAACAGTATTCTAAGTTGTTAGTCTGCATCAACACCCACTTCATCACTGCTATTTGTCATCATCATCTAGTCATGCTAGTGTCACAGATCTCTTGACTCTCTCATGCCATCTCACTCTATCGTCCAACACACCAGGTACGTTTTCATAGATACTTTGTGTGTCGTCTGCTAGTTGCTTGACATAAGTTCTGTGCAGTCTCCACATTGAACTACATCCCTTTTTTGGCATCCACATTGAACATTACGGACGATTTCATCCCTAGCTCTCCACCAGTGATGAGAAAACCTAGCTGTTCTCTTTCTAATCAAGACTGAAATGTGAGGAAGGCGCCCCAAAGAAATATTAAGAGTATTGATTTACTCCTCTCCAGGAGTTAGGCACAAGGCCAGTTTTTATCTTACTCCCACAAGTAAGATGTGACCCAAGGTCGGGTCGGGAAAGTGAGGTTTAAAAATTGCCTGGGCAACCCCGTCGGCATTCCCGGGTAGGGGCGCCTCAGGCAGTAAGCAATAAACTTACTCCTTCCCAAAGAGGGGAGGCAAAGTCTGGGAAGGTGGACCTCCCAGAACTGCACAGGACAGACCCATTGATCGGTGTAAATCAAGACCGAAGGCCAAGACAACACCAGTATGGGGTGCAGTATCCATCGGAACAGATACTACACTTTGATCTTAGCCAAAAGGCCAAGATGACATGAGTAGATACCAGATAGTATTCTAGTGTATACATCCTCTAGCTAAATCTCATTAAAGAAATGTAATTTTGGGGATTAAGGAACTTCTGCCATTAATAACCAGCAGAGCATTACCACTATTGACCAAGGGAAGAGTCTATCAGGCATGTGTACACAGTGTGATGGTGTATGGAAGTGAAACATGGTCAGTGGGAGTTGAGAACATGCGTTGCATGGAGAGAAATGATATGAGAATGATACGATGGGTGTGTAATGTGAGTCTAAAAGACAGGCTTAGATCTGATGACTTCAGAGGAAGATTAAATCTAGACAGTACAGAGAGATGTGCACAGAACAGGAGACTTTCGATGGTATGGCCACGTTGAAAGAATAGACGAGAGTTCTTGGGTCAGTAGATGTAGAACAGTTGAGGCAACAGGGTCCGTTGGAAAGAGGAAGACCAAGGAAAACACGGTAGGAAGTGATAAGGATGGACCTGAGAGAAAGAAGGATAATAAAGACCTGGCCAGAGATAGGTTAGTTTGGAAGTCAATTTCTAAAAGCCGTCTAACACATGCCAGCATGTGAAACAGACGTTAAAGTGATGATGATGATGATGATGATGATGATGATGATGATGATGATGATGATGATGATGATGATGATGATCCTCTCATTGGAAGATGGTTAAAAACTTACTTTCAATAGACTACATCTAAGAAAAATGGAATGCAAACTTATACTATGAAATATCAGCTGCTTCAGCTGCTTTATTGTAGCCATTTATTGAAAATGATGGAGGCGGGTCAGATGTTGGGCATTAAACTTTGCCCTTATGACACAAGAGAGTAATAATAAAATCATTGCTTCACAGTAAATCACACTTGTTGTCATTTAAGGCTATCATATAACTACATAATGCCTAATTGCCACTCATAGAAAAGTGGATACCAGTCACATAGAATAACTGTACTTGAATCGTAACACTTCAAGAATATCACAACAGTTACAAGATAAATGAACCGTATTTACAGCTTATTTATATGGCAATTGTTGTACGGCTCAAAATTATTATCGCCTCATTTGCGCCTACATTTCTAGAGGAACGATTTAGAATAATTTTAATATTACTATCTTAAAGTGGAAGTGAGACAACACCGTGAGGATTGGTAACGATGGTTGTAAATGGACAGAATTTGATTATTTAAGATCACGGCTCAGCATAGAATGTGTTAAGATTGGATTTGAAAACGACCATGTTGTAGTCAGTTGGGAAGCAGGTCTGTGGTATTGTGCTCCACAGACGGTTAGTTCTAGGAAAAAAACTTTGCTCATGAAAGTTCTGTTTAGTTTTATGTACATGGAGGGAGAAAGGACAATTATTTATGGTGGCTGTAGCTAGACGAGTCTTTGTTGTAAATGCTTTACAGCGGAGAACTATAGATTGGAGCTCAGTCGAGCAGCTACCATGAAAATAACGATAGAGCAGAGAAAGACTAGCAATGTCTCTTCTGTGAGAAAGAGGCCGTAGAAAGAGAAGAGAAGAGGACATCACCCACTAGATTTCGAAGTCAGTTTTGTACTCTGTCAAGGCAAGAAAGGGTGCTCTGAGCAGCACCTCCCCAGATGTGGCAACAGTACCCCCCCATCTTAGGATGTATTTGACTCTTATTTGATTGTGCCAGGAGTGAGATACTTTCTGGAGCAGTAATGATCCAACCATTTTTCCAGCGACTTCAGCAATGGGTGTAAGTGTTCCATTTCAAGTCTGGGGTGAAGGTCAGTCCGAGAAGCTTATCAAAACAGAGGGATTTCTCAAGGAGAACGACATTCATTTTAATTGGGACAAAGTGAGGATCCGAGTGCTAGTGGTGAAAAGAGAGGAGCTGTGTTTTAGATGTATCAAAAGTAACCAGCCACTTTTTCACCCATTGAACAAAATGCCCCAGATTGGAAGAGTTAGAATCAGAAAGATCCTGATCGTTAATGTTCTTGGAAGTGTTGCCAGAGATGGCTGTGTCATCTGCATAAATATCAACGAATGATCTTAGAATGTGATTTGGGAGATCATTAATGAAGATTAAAAAGAGGGTTCGAACCAGAATTGATCGTTGAAGCACGTCGGCTTTGATACTATGTGCTAAAGTATTCTGCCCATCAACGATTACTTTTATAAACCTGTCAGAGAGAAAGAATTTGATGATGGTTAAGAGGACATTTCCAGATATTTCATAGCTAGCAAGCTTGTGAAATAGACATTTATGCCAAACACTTTCAAATGCCTTTGATATGTCAAGAGCTATTTCTCTAGAAATGCAACCCCCTGTCAATAGATTGAATGATCCCGTGTGATATTACAGTCAGCACATCAGCTGTTGATCTTAGGGACGAAATCTATATTGCTTGTCACTGAATAGGTTGTTTTCTCTGATGTGATTGATATGGCACAATTATGAAAATGCTATTTTGAACTTAAGTGTGACACAATAATGAAATACTATTTCAAACTTAAGCATAACACAATGATGAAAATGCTATTTCAAACTTAAGTATGATGCAATGACGAAAATGTTATTTCAAACGTAAGCTGATGATGAAAATGTTATTTCAAACTTAAGCATGATGCAATGACGAAAATGTTATTTCAAACGTAAACTGATGATGAAAATGTTATTTCAAACTTGAGTGTGACAGATCAAAGAAAATTGCATTCTTTTAATAACTTCAAACTCTTGAGTCAATCCAACTCACATGTTAGGCACATATTCTATGATGTTTTCAGAATCAATAAATCAATTTTCATAAAGTTTGACTGCGTAGTTTAGAAAATATTATGATTTACCGACATAAACTTAAGTGAGATAACATGACCAACAGAAAAAAGCCTTTCATAAAAATCCAAAGAAGCATTTAAAAACAATTTTCATGTCATATATGAAGGCACAAGGCAGAGTTTAATGTTGAGTAATGTTGCGATCTAGGAAACATGCAATCAGTTTTTGTGGAATGTGAACCGGCCACCAAAACACGAGTCAAAACTGCCTAGAAGAAGTTCCAGGAACTGCAGCTACTACCCCTTCACGTTACTTCACATACAGAACTCGTGGCTATGCTTATCAAAATGTAGAAAGCTTTGTTAACTCTTAAGTACGATCTCTCTTAGGAGAATTATCTCCCCTGTTTTACGTAACTCTTCACCACTGTTCTTGGGGGAATGGTGAAACGTACAAAATATGATAAAATTGATTGTTACTTTTAATTAAAATTCTACTCGATAATTTTTCCTAATTTTTGGTGAGGATACTTATTTTTGCCTGGTATGTAAGTATAGCAAAGAGTTTTTATTTGAAAATGTGATTTTCGTGGGGGAGTTATGGCTTTATACCTAAATTTTATTTATTTTAACAAAAAAATACACATTGTTTAATGTTTTCAAAATTTAAATATATATATATATATATATATATATATATATATATATATATATATATATATATATATCATTTGAAAATCTTGGAATCAATCGCATTCACTGTGCATAAGAATTTGGAAGACCTCTGATTTTTTTTTTGGGGGGGGGCAGTTAGTTAACCTTTTTTTCTTTGGCCTTTTAAAAAAATTGCCTTTTAAACATTTTTTATTTGTTTACCAACGATTGTCTCATGACAAGATGTTGGTCGAAAGAGCGCTAGAGAATAATTTTCCGACACTTTCATTTAATATATATATATATATATATATATAAGAACATTAAAATTCACTTCTAAAAATCGAAACAGTGCCAAATCAAGACAGCAGACTTGACACACACAAAGGTCTCAATATTCTTTCAGATAGAACTTTATAAAAACTAGCAAAAATATGCGACTGGAGGAAGCATATGTTTGCTAGCTTTAGCGCGCTAACCCTTCTGTACTCGTGAAAACTTTCTAGGGTATCTTAATATAAGAAATAGTTCATCTACATACCATAATTTTGGCATTTTTAACAAGAGCCAACAAAACCAAAAAGAGGTGAAAAAAAACAAATAGGCAACAAATAAATGTTACCAAAGGCAAGATAAGTTACTCTTCTACCTACCTGAATAAGTTTATTTGTGTTTTCACTTATTTTAAAGCGTTTTAATTTTGTTTAAACAAACCTGGTGTCTACCTGTTCAGTTAGAAGGAAAAACAAAATGGCTTGCCATGAGCGCTGCATGGGGACCCTGTATAATCGGTCAAAAATCGAAAAGTAAACAAAATACTAGTAGAAACACAGCGAATTAATGTCACCGATCGTGCGTAAATGTAATTTTCTACCAATATTTTGGTTAATTTTCGATTTTTGAGCTATTATCAATATTTTGGAGTTGGAACTAGTTCTGTATTTAACTAAAAAACAAACTCTTTAAAATAAGTAAAACACAAAAAAAACTTATCTAGGTAGGTAGACTAGTAAATTATCTTGTCTTTGGTAACATTTATTTGTTGCCTATTTGTTTTTTTCATCCCTTTTTTCTTTTGTTGGCTCTTGTTAAAAATGTCCCATAATTTAATTCTGAAAATTATTTCTATTGTTCTAGATTATCCTTTCGGCAATATTTATCCGTTAACAGAATTTTTAACCATATCAATCTTTAAATTGATAATTCAATTTTCCTTTTTTTGCAATGAGATGACCATTTTTCTTTTTTCATCTGTGCTTATATCCATATTCTTTCGTTTCTGTGACATTTTTTTTTATAGCGTTTGTCTTTTGCTTCCTTGTTTAATTGTTTTTTTCTTTTTTATTATTATTATCGTCTCATCATTTTATTATTATTATGTTCTCATCTTCTCTTAATATTATCTTGATATTTTGTAGAATTACAGAATCTGTTATTTCTTGTTTCTTTTTTTTCGTCTTTTTTTTTCTCTTATTTTATTAGATCAATTGTTGCGTTCGGTCTTCTGCCATCTGTCACCAAGTTCCCCTTAACTGACATGTACCACCGAGCATGACAGTAATTCTTTTTTGCTATCATTATTTTCATGTACCTGTAAAGGCTCTTTTGGTTTCCTTTTACTGTCCATTGTCCTGTAACAACCAAATTATTTCTTCATTTATAGTATTTTATTTGCCATCGTAGAACTTTAACACATTTGTTGACTATCGCACTGTTTCTTTCATTTGCAATAGTAATATTCTTACACGAATTGTTAAGATCGTAGGCATGGTTATACAAAGTTCGCCAAGTAACAATAGCAACATTATCACATGTCCGAAAGACTGTATGACCAGACAAGAATAAGCTAAGACACATTTGTAGGATAAACATGCACTTTAAATTAATTTTACCCGCCCTGGGACGGGTAATCGTCTAGTTTAATAATAAATTTAAAATAATTTACTTTGTGAAAGTGTTGTTCATATGAATATAAAAGATATTTTTTTTTATTTACTGATGTGTCAACACTTATCAAGGCACGAGGGGCAATCGAGGATAAGGATTAAAGAGATTATCCATTGGACGATGATTGCCACCATGAGAGAAGGGGAAACAATAGGTGAGATGGACAGAAGATTACTTAAGAGAAATTGATTATCCAACAGAACAGATACTACATTATCCCCACCCCTCCCATTTTTTAAATTTTATTTTACTGATGAGTCACTACTTATCAAGGCACGGGGGCCATTCGAGGATAAGGAGTAAAGAGATCGTCAGTTGGACTATAATCGCCTCTACTCGCCTCCACCAGGGGATCGAAATACAAATGGATTGGATGAGGAGAGGACTACTTAAGAGGAATTGATTATCCAAGGAAACAGCTCAACAAGTATTTGTTCACATTAAACTTGAAGACGACCATGTTGTAGTCAGTTGGGAAGCAGACTCCTGGTACCTTGTTTCACAGATGAGATGTTCTATGAAAAAAACTTTGTTCATGGAAGTTTCGCTTGTTTTTTGGTAAGGAAAGAGAGAAAGGAAATTTCTTTGCTGTTGTTGCAGCGAGACGAGTGTGAATGTTTTATAGGAGAGCACCAGAGATTGGCGCTCAGCCGAGAACCTACCATAACGATATAATAGAGAGGGGCTAACAACATTTCCTCTGTGTAAAAGAGGCTGTAGGAACGAGAAGAGATTATCCCCCCCCACTAGATTGCGAAGTCGATTTTGTACTCTGTCAATGGCAAATAAAATTTTATTGATCCTGAAGTTGCATATGTACATTTAAATTCATTGACTCAACATTGAGAACTCCTGACTCGATTGAAAATGTTTTTCTTTTACGAAAGTATATACAAAACACTTCAGTTAAAGGATTATATTTATAAATATTTATTCAGAAAATAAGACTGGCATGCAAGTAAAAAAAACACAGAAGAAAACGTTTATATACTGAGAACATTCATATACCTTCAAGGTACCTAAATATTTGATACATAAAAAACAAATTTATAATGTTCTTATTACTATATATATTTTTCACTTTTTTTTTTCATTTTTCTTCAGTGTAAGTTCTCTGGAATCTAGGAGCCCCTTTCCTGGGGCTAAAACTTGATCTCTATATGAGATACATAGATATCGAGGTTTCCATTAAAGTTCTCCTTTACCTCTCAAGCGTTGACCTAGTAAAGACGTTAAGAACATGAATTTTCTCTCCCCAATTGACCAGTTAACTATGTTATAGTATATATTTCTTTTGGCCTTTTGGTCTTACTGGATTCCAGGACAAGCATTCATCTAGTCTGGTAGAGTATCCAGCTAAGTTCTGTTACTTGAGGTAACATCACTAGGAGAAGGTGCATCATTTCTCGTATGAGCCAGTGTATAGCCTTTTCTAGGGGTCTTATTTGTGTAGTGTTACTGCACCGACGAGTCACCGGTGAGGGAACGAGTTACGACCCCTGGCGATGACTCAGTGAGAATGTATTTTGACCGCCAATAAACCTTGTTACTTATCCTATACTTCTCTCCATCTTACTACTTACTTAACCCAGCCGATAACATTACATGGTGTCACATAAAGGATACAATTTGTGGAGACCAAAAAAAAACAAAGTAAAAGATCGGATATCGTAGTAAGAAAAACAAAGGATTTCTAAGAGAAAGAAAATTCTACTATCGATAAACAAACGACTTACGGAAAACGGTCCCACAAACAAAAAAATGTAAGAAAAGAGAGAACAGTGAGTACAGAAATTTGTTTTTTTCATATATATCGTATACTTTTGAAAAATGCCTCACACGGACATAAAGCAATATTCTGCTAATATACCACCCCCCGAACGAATGACTCTTGTTGGAAATGTTGCTAATAACTGGCGAAAATTTAAACGAAATTTTCTCAATTATTCGATCGCTAGTAGATTGTCTAAAGAAGCAGATACTTCATATCAGACATCGGTATTTTTAGCAACTATCGGGGAGGATAGTTACGATATATATGAAGGGTTGAAGTTTAACTCTGAGGAAGAAAAGACGGACCTAGAGAAGGTGATGAAGAAGTTTGAGGATTTTTTCGTGGGCGAAACATACGAAGCTTACGAATCCTATACATTCCATCTTCGCAAGCAAGAAGTATCGGAAGGTATCGAGACCTATATAGCTGCTCTTCGACAACTTGCAAAGAACTGCAATTTCGGACAGCTACAGGATAGGCTTATTCGAGACCACGTCGTTGTTGGAGTTCGAAGCGATACCGTCAGAGAAAAGTTACTGTCTGATAAACAGCTTACTCTAGACAAGTGCCTACAAATAGATAGAGCCTACGAAACTTCGAAACAACAGACACAGACCATTTCCTCCGGTGCCGATGCAGCGGATCCTCAAATCAACCGGATTACGAAGCGAACCTACAAGACAAACTTCACCAAACAACCACATCCAAAATCGAAAATGCCTAGCAAATGCACACGCTGCGGGAAATTTCCATTCCATAATAGAAATGACTGCCCAGCAAAAGATGCACACTGCAGAATTTGTTCGCAGAAAGGGCATTATGCAAAATTTTGCAGAACCGATAAGGCGAAGGTTAGAGAAATAAGAGAGGAAGAAGAAAATCATTTTTTAGGTTCTGTCCCTCTCGAAAATATAGGTACAATTACTACTGAGGATAATACAAATTGGCAGGCTAAAATTAAGGTCACCACTAAGACCTGTACCAAAATTATAAATTTTAGGCTGGATGCAGGTGCAGATGTGACCGTAATCCCAGACCGGTTCTTCAGGAAAAATTCCCCACTCATCCAACCCACAAACAAAAGACTGTACGGACCGAGTCATAATGAGATAAACCTCATAGGATGTGTGAAGGCCAAACTGGTCACAGAAAAAGTAAGCTTGCAACAAGACCTTTATGTTATAGAGAGTCTGCAAGAACCTCTACTGGGAGGACCAGCAATCAAAGCCCTCAACCTGCTGAAAGCAGTTAATAGAGTGACAAGCGAAGGGCACCAGTATAAGAAAGAGTTCCCAGAACTGTTCACAGGACTAGGGAAACTGGAACATGTGTACCAGATACGTTTGGAGGCAGGAGCTCAGCCCTTTTCCATTGCTACCCCTAGAAGATTGCCGTTGCCTGTGAAACAGAAGGTTCAGGAAGAACTGAAACGTCTGGAGAACGAGGACATAATCCGTCCAGTCAAATCATCAACTGATTGGTGTGCCCCAATAGTCGCCGTCCAAAAAGCTAACGGTAAAGTAAGGTTATGCATTGACTTTACCAAGCTAAACGAGAGCGTGAAACGGGAAAAATTTCCTTTACCCACCACAGACCAATTACTGGCCGAGCTCGATGGAGCCACAGTGTTTAGCAAGCTCGACTGCAACAACGGTTTCTACCAAATCGTCCTACATGAAAAATCGCAGGTCCTTACCACATTTATAACACCTTATGGGAGCTACTGTTTCAAACGACTTCTATTCGGGATAAGTTCTGGGCCAGAAATCTTTCATAGGGAGATGACACACATTTTGTCTGGAATACCAGGAGTCATCTGTGATATAGATGACGTCCTAATAAGTGGAAGAAACCAGCAGGAGCACGACCAGCGACTGAAAGCAGTACTGCAGAAAATGAAGGCTGCAGGAGCTACACTCAACGATAAATGTGTATTTTCTGTCAGAAACATAAAGTTTCTGGGTCACATTATATCAAAAGAGGGAATACAAATAGATCCCGAAAAAGTAGCAGCAATTATGGACTTGCCCAGACCTGAGAATGTGTCCGAATTACGACGCTTACTGGGCATGGCAAACCAGGTCGGAAAATTTGCTAGGAATCTAACCGAATCCACCAAACCACTCCGAGAGCTTCTTCGGAAAGAGTCAGAATGGATCTGGGATGAGCCTCAGAAAGCAGCATTCCAGACCCTGAAGAAGCTACTGAGTTCTGCACCAGTACTGACTCATTACAATTCCAACAAGCCGACAAGGGTATCAGCAGATTCATCTAGCTATGGCCTAGGCGGTGTACTACTGCAGAAGCAAGAAAATGACTGGAGACCGGTATTTTATGCTTCACGATCTCTGACAGAAACAGAGCAGAGATATGCACAGGTTGAGAAGGAGGCACTAGCAGTCACTTGGTGTTGTGAAAAATTTGCGGACTACTTTGTCGGAATGCCAAAATTCACAGTCGAAACAGACCACAAACCACTGTTGGCACTGTTGAAGTCGAAGCAACTCGACGAATTGACTCCAAGAATTCAACGTTTCCGTATGAGGTTAATGAGATTCTCCTATGAGATCATATACACAGCGGGAAAAGACCTCACAACAGCAGACGCTTTGTCCCGAGCACCTGGGAGTAGTCCCGTTATACAGGATATCCAGCAGGAGACAGAGACCGACTCATTTATCCGCTCAGTCATAGGAAATATCTCGGCGAGCAATAAACGATTGGAGGATATCCGACTAAAACAAAATACTGACCAGGTCTGCAGTCAGGTAATCAAATATTATGAGATAGACCACTGGCCCGAAAGAGCAAGGCGGGACCCGGAACTAAAACAGTACTGGTTTGTCAACCAGGACCTAACAGTTTACCAGGGACTTCTAATGTACCAGAGCCGACTTGTCATTCCTAATGTACTTCAAAAAGACATACTAGAGCGTCTACATGAGCGACACCAAGGTATTGTCAAATGCCGAGCACTAGCTCGCGAAAGTGTGTGGTGGCCTGGCCTCTCTAAACAAATTGCAGACAAAGTTGGGAAATGGGGTATCTGTGAAAAACAACGAAAATATCCACCAGAACCACTACAACCTACCAAATTACCTGCATATCCATGGCAGAAAATAGGAATGGATCTGTTCAAATTCATGGGACACCGATATCTTCTGATTGTCGATTATTTTTCCAGGTGGATTGAAATAGCCCATTTACGGACAACCACCTCAGCCAGCGTAATAGAGCATTGCAAATCAATATTCGCTAGGCATGGGATCCCAGAGACAATCATATCTGACAACAGTCCCCAATTCAGTTCTAGTGAATTCAGGAACTTTTCAAATGTTTTTGACTTCCTGCACCTCACAAGTAGCCCCCATCATCCGCAAGGAAACGGAGAAGCTGAACGTGCAGTCCAGACAATAAAAAACTTATTGAAGAAAGCAAGTGACCCATAGATAGCACTGCTAAATTATCGCAGCACTCCTCTGCAACACGGCAAGAGTCCTGCAGAGCTGTTAATGAATAGAAAACTAAGAACACGGATCCCTACCATTCCTCAAAGAAATTCAATTGATCAGCAAAACATCGAGGAACATAGAAGGGCAGACACCCGGCTCAAAGCCAGACAAAAGCAAAACTATGAAAAACGTCATTGAGCTAAAGATCGTCCTGCCTTTGAAAAAGGACAACCAGTCTGGGTCAAGATACCTAAGACCAGTACAGCTGTAGTAAGTAAAACTCTGTCACCAAGGTCAGTCCTAGTTAAGACAGATTCAGGACTACACCGACGCAACAAAATAATCTGCGCCTAAGGAACGGAGAAACCAGCTTCTCTCAGGTGGCTACTCCACAGGAAGCAAACACCTTACCACGTTCCCCTCGATATGGATATATGTATAGCTGTGATGATGACTCAACAGATCTTCCCAGTAACCAAAGAAACATCTCACTAGAGAGTTCCAGAGGTTCTGACCAAGGGAAATATACAAGAAGTGGTCGACAAGTTCGACCACCTAAAAGACTGTCCTTGTAAAGAACTTTACAACCGAAAAGGGGATGTAATGTTACTGCACCGACGATTCACCGGTGAGGGGACGAGTTACGGCCCCTGGCGATGACTCAGTGAGAATGTATTTTGACCGCCAATAAACCTTGTTACTTATCCTATACTTCTCTCTGTCTTACTACTTACTTAACCCAGCCGATAACATTACAATTTGTGTTTTGAATACTATGTTATTTTGAATATTTGGTCATAATTTACTTTGCCCTGACAAACCCTTGCATAAAGAGACTAAAGACACTCGAGAATAGTGTTTAGTAGGTAATTCAAACTCTCCAGTAGGTAATTCAAACTCAAATATATATATATATATATATATATATATATATATATATATATGGAAGAGAAGGATGAAAGTAATCCGACGTGATGGGAAAATGAAAAAGGAAAACCAAAAAATGGATGTTTTTTATGTGTACATCAACGTTTCGTCTTTATTTATAAGACTTCATCAGGATGATAAAATAGAGAAAAAATGTCATGCAAGCACAGATACATGTAGGGTAGACATATTGGGAAAAATAGAATGAAATAGTGGCCAACTGCTAGGTGGATGTCCGTATTTGTTGGAGAAATAGAAATGAATGTAGAAAAGAATGAGTGGGGAAAAAATGGAAGGATGGGGTGAGCCAGGACTACTGTGGCTGGTGGTAAGAGAAAGAAGTGGGGGATGAGCAGGGGTAAAGTGGATGGCAGAGAGGGAGGTGAGAAAGAGGGGGGGAGGGGGGTGTTTGACCAGATGGCTGCGGTTCAAGGTTGAAGGGGAAAAAAGTAAGTTGGAATGTTTGTGTATGGGGGGTGTATGCAGGGAAAGGAGGATGGGTAGAGAGGAAGGGGGGGCTGTGATTTTGGTGGATGGGCGAAAAGTTATGGTCTTAGAGAGCGTTTTGAGAAAATGAGGGAATTTAAGAAGGGGTATGGGAGAAAATAGTTGAGTGGGGGAGAGGGAGGATTTGTTGTGATAGGGTGTGAAATATTTGAAATATTTGGAAAATGATAGCAATGAGTGAGGGATTGGGGGGGGCGGGGCGGTGGAGGAGGGCGGTGATTGAAAGGGTGGGTATGGAATATTTGAGATATTTGGAACATGAGAAAGTTTATTTGGACTGCAGTATTAAAAGTGTGAGGAAAAAGTAAGGAGAAAATGAAGATTCAAAGAGAAAAAGAAAGGGAAAAGTAAATGGGAGAGTGTATAAGGTTGGAGATGAACAAAGTTTAACCATGATCAGGCAAGAGTCTTTGTTCTGTGAGGATGATCTTGCTTATTAAGGGTGATAGGTTAAAGAAACCATTACGTTGCTTGATGGTGGTGGAGGCGGTGATGAGGGCAGTTTCTAATAATCTTCGCCGAGATTTGTTGTGGATATATTTAGTGATTTTGGCTTGTTCAAATTTGAACGCATGACCATGTTCCATCCACCAAAATCACAGCCCCCCCCCCCTTCCTCTCTACCCATCCTCCTTTCCCTGCATACACCCCCCATACACAAACATTCCAACTTACTTTTTTCCCCTTCAACCTTGAACCGCAGCCATCTGGTCAAACACCCCCCCCCTCTTCCTCACCTCCCTCTCTGCCATCCACTTTACCCCTGCTCATCCCCCACCTCTTTCTCTTACCACCAGCCACAGTAGTCCTGGCTCACCCCATCCTTCCATTTTTTCCCCACTCATTCTTTTCTACATTCATTTCTATTTCTCCAACAAATACGGACATCCACCTAGCAGTTGGCCACTATTTCATTCTATTTTTCCCAATATGTCTACCCTACATGTATCTGTGCTTGCATGACATTTTTTTCTCTATTTTATCATCCTGATGAAGTCTTATAAATAAAGGCGAAACGTTGATGTACACATAAAAAACATCCATTTTTTGGTTTTCCTTTTTCATTTTCCCATATATATATGTATATATATATATATAATGTGTGTGTGTGTGCGTGTGCGGGTGTGTATGCATATGTAATTTGAGAAAAATTCTTCCAAAAATAACTTGGAATATTGAAATTAAAGAATTTTGTCTTTTCTTTTTCTTTCTTTTCTTCCTTTTATTGCTTTTCAATTTACATCAAACGTGATCCAAAGCATTTACTGAAGAGGCTGGGCACGGCGAAACTCTCTATCTACATTTACTCCTCATTCGTGGTTTGAGCCTTCTAGTAGGAGATGTAACGGTTTCCACTTCGCGTAAAGCATTACTCTTCATAATTAGAATAGAGTTTTCCTAGTAACCGGTAATGTAAACAAACTCAAAAACAATATAATTTCTCTTACTTTCATCATGGGCGAGATGGCATACTGGAAATACCATTGAATACTGTACAAGCTGTTGGATTTTAATTCCGAACTAGAAACACTCGCCATTTCTAACTATATTGAGGAGTCATGATATGGCGAAACAGCTGTCTGTAAATGAAGGAAATTCGATGTTTTATTTTATTTTCATGTTTTATTTTATTTTATTTTATTTACTTTTATTTACTTGAAAATTATAGAAATTAAATACGAATAAAGGGTCAGGGTTTGCAACAGGGGTGCACAAGCATCATTGAGTCTGGGAAAACTCTGGGCATGCCTTGAAGAGGTTAAAGATTATGAATTTACTAGAATTTATTTCAAATTATGCCACTTTACATACAACTCCTCATAACTAATTAATGCTAACTACATCATTGAGCCTCTCGCCTCCAAAACTGAATGTTATTTAATGTAAAAAATAAGAATAAAAAATGTGATATGGTGTTACGGTCTGAGTGCATTCAATCATTGACAGCCGCAGCTTTTCCTACTCGTGTTTAATAGAATCTGGAAAGCAATGCTTAATGTACAATTTACATTTCCTTACTAAAAATAGTCATTTATGCACATTTTACTGCTAAATAATTATTGCATTTATTTGCTCAGCATTTTTCAGACGTTTCCCATGAATGACAATTTATAGACAGCTAGAAGAATACTCATCCTTGTGTCATATGATGGCTCCATCTATGATGCGTGTATAACTCATTGTACACTCCTGCAGCTGTGACCAACATGCCATCCCGTCTTTGCTCAAGGTCGATTAACAGGATCACACAAGACTTCTTTTGGGCAGAGGATTTATTTGTATGATGAACACGTTTTAAGACAGTTACAGAAATCCGAGAGAGCGGCATATATTAAAGTAGTCACTCGGCTGAGGGGGGCATTGTTCGATCGCTCCACCTATCAAGGTTTTGGGACGAGCAGTAATTTCTGTGTATACTCGCCTCAAGATAGGGTCACATTTTATGGTATGTCAATCATTCCTAGTTTGTCTAACTGCTATTAACTACATTCAAGTGAGGACTTTCATTTTCTCACACTTAGACGAGTTCAGATGTTATTTGTTGTGTTTATTTATACCAATGAAAGATTAAAATTCAAAACACCACCTTATTTTAAACTATCAACTATACCCAAAATAAACTTAAAATATTTAATTCTTCAGCACAAAATATTATTCAGGCTTAACTTTTTCATCAAAATATTTCTCAGGAGCTGTTTATCAACTTTTTGGTTACAATAAATGATTTACACATAAAATCACTTTAAAATTAGAGCCACCCAAAATTTATGATTCATGTTGATTACTAACTAAATTCTCTAGAACAACAAAATGGCTTCCATACTCTGGCAACAGAGAAACTTAAGGTATTTAATTCTTTGGCATTAAATATTATTTCAGTTTTTCATCAAAATATTTCTCAAAAGCTGTTTAGGTAAAATGCCTCGGATTACTTTTAATGCAAAAAAATAAAAGAACTAAAAGAAATACAAGGAAGAAAAGATAAAAAGACAAAAGCAAAATTCTTCCATTTAAAAATTCCAAGTTTAGTTGAAGAATTTTTCTCAAATGCCAAAGATTATTCTTATTGATTTGGCCTCCTCTGACTCACGCCCTTAAAACTTCCCTACCCACCAGCACCCATCCCTATTCTTACTTGATGTTGATTTTATTTTATTTTTTATTTCAGCCATTTAGTGGGTCTTTTATGAAAGGCATTAACCATATCAAAACAAAAACACACATACATGAGTTTGATGTAGAAATTACAAAAAATAATAGTAAATAAATAAGCTGTTTATACAATAATTGATTCTCTTACATTGAAATGTCTCCTTTGTGTAAATCATACAAGAATTAAGAATTCAAATAGTTTGAATTTGAAAGCATTTTACAAATGTTTGAATGCGTCTTTATTGTTCGTGTATACAGCATGTTTATAATTGAATACGTGTATATTCTGGTGCATATTAAATAGATGCATATAGTGTTTAGAATATGAATAAATATTGGTTTCATATATATATATATATATATATATATATATATATATATATATATATTGTATATGCATTTATCTCTGCATTTTCATCTATGAGTCTGTCGCAGTTGCATGAGAGATCTATTTTTGTTTACATGTACGTGCAATATCTTGTGTTATGTCGAGTTGTAATTTGGTCCGTGTATTGATACACACGCAATTAGCACACCACTGACATATGCACTGTAAAGCCTACTGATTTCCACCCACAGGATTTGGCGGCAGAGAAAAATCAGTTCCCAGGCCGACAAGACCTATCCCGTTCTCGTCATGCCCCAGAAGCGTGCAGGCGAGATGTGGAACTCCAGGATAGCACATTCTATTTGTGACAAAAACTGGCCGACGTATCAACTCTCTTTTTGTTCGAATGTTTCTTTCGAATAGATTTGTAGCAGTTACCTCCTCCTTTCAAAACATAACTACACCGGTTTGCCGGTAGGTGTCGCTTTTTCACCGACAGGTGGCACTGTAAAGCGACACCAGAGTTATCTGCCCTTCTGACTATAAAAACCGTTGCAAACGAAAAATCCATCTCTCTTTCACCGACCAGCATCGGCAGAACAACGCTGGCACCAGCGCTCCATCTCTCTCTCTCTCTTCTCTAGTCGACAGAACGACGCTAATACACTAGCGCTTCGTCTAACGCTTTTCTCTTCATATGGCATCGGCATAACAACTACCAACACACGTGGTCAAACAACGGTAAGAGTTCTCAACTCATTTTCTTTGTGTACGGCTTTCAAAGACTTTCCACACGCCGGATTCATTTCTTCTTATACCTTTTCAAGAACTGTTTTTCCATCGACACACATGCATACATCACACACTTCATCATTCCACGTACACATACGTTCAATAAACGTTATTTGAACTACTTCATTTTTGTTTATTAATTATTACTCTGTCTTTGCATGCAACAATTGCTTGATTTACTGAACACCCTCTCGATCCTAACAGATTTGATTCATACTTTAGTGAAGACGTTTGGTGTTTTTCATGGAAGATGGTGGCCCTTTTTCTTATTCCATATTCAATTTCAGTCGGATGCGGCCAGACACAACTAACTCTACCAAGTTACGTTCTTTATCCTGACTTTCTTCCAAACCAAATCCCCAACTAAACGTTTATATCTGCCTTTGTATATATGAGCCTATGTCTGCATTTGTATATATCAAACAAGATACAGTGAGAGAGGAAGAGACTGACATATAGAAACTTCGTAAGAAATGGGTGAGTTGAAGGTGAAGTTTTTTTTTCAAACATAACTCAATCCAAAAACCAAGGAATATTTTAGCACGTATTTTGTGTGATTAAAATATATAGTAAAAAAAAAGCCTTATAGAAACAAGCATTGATTAACTCAGCTTTATTACGATCATAGATATGCAAAGAGTTTGTATGCAAAATGTGTAGAATTTAACTGTAAAAGCTTCTTTTTTAATTGAAAGCAAGAAACTTAGGCAAATATAACAAAATATTAAAAAAATGATTTTGCGATGTTGTAGATTGATGAGACAATTTTGAAAATGGTGTCTGACATGTTTTACGTTCAAACTGTTTGTATACATAATTTGTTAGTAGATATGTATGTGTATGTTTTGTGTGCATATATGTCTGTGTTTCTGTGTCTCAAACCAATCAAACATAATTTGTATGATAATTACAAATTATTCATTAGCAGTTATATGAAAAAGAATAAGAAACTCTTAGGAAACCTATATTCACTTTTGCATCAAAATATGTGTTAATTATAATTAGCCCTTTCATTTGTTTGGGTGCTAAGGATTTTGTTCCTTTTAGGGGGGGGGGGCGCAGTTGACAATGGGGTCTGGTTATTTTTCTCCCTATGAATTGGTCAACACTCATGGAAGAAAGAAAATGAAGACACCGTTCTGACTTATGACTTAACATATATGTTATTACCTGGTATCTGGTGAGGCATTCCCCATGTTTGGGTTGATCTGGCTTCCTTCCTCCAAAGCAGAATATTTTCTAGGGAATTAACTTCACAAACCGTCCCCAGTTGCATATATATATATATACAGGGTGGGCAAAAATAAGGGTCCTATTTTTAAAAATTCATAACTTTTTTATTTATTGATTTTTTTTTTTTTTTTTTTTTTTTTAGAATAAGTAAAGGACCCCTTCCGAAGCAAGCATGAGCCGTATTAGCCCTAAGGAACGTACCCTCATTTAGAAAACATTATTTTTGCTTAAAAAACTCAAAACAGTGTAAAAAACAATACTTTAGTTTTTGTAAGTTTTAAGAAGTGTTTTTCGGCTAAAATTTGTTTTGTTTATTTCAAAAAATCTCGGAAGGGTCAGTCTACACACACATAAAGTTTGGTGAGTTTAACTTTTATTTTGTGGAAGTTATTCAAATTCAAGTTATTCAAATTTAAAGATAGGACCCTTATTTTGGCCCACCCTGTATATATATATATATATATATCTTATTTATCTTATTTTTAAGTTGCTTCTGGTTATCTTCAGTGAAGCAGCTTTTAGAAATGAAATTGTCAGTACACAATCACAGGGATAAAAGTCTAAAATATTTATTTTCAAGTCCAATGTAAACAAATTCTTGTTGAGTCGTCCTCTTTAATAATCAAATTCTACCCAATTTATACCATCTTTACCAATCATCATCGTGTTGTGTCATCGCCCACCTGACACTCATTAATCCTTGAGTGGCCTTTGGGCCTTGATAAGAGTTGCACCAATTCGGTGTTGCCTTGAAGTTTCTTGACTTTCATTTTGTTTCGTTATTTGAAGCTATGATGTTTCTTTGTTTCTTTTACCAAATTATTATTTTTTTAATAGGATTTTGAAAATTAAATTTAATTCACCAGCCTGAAAATTACTCCCGGGAATGAAACGCGGGAGCCTCTGTGTAGCTTAATTGCCATAAATATAGTTTCATAGCTTACTATGCAAACATTGTTTAAAATAACAGAATTCGTCTGTTTAATCAAATCAAACCTTTTTTTATGTTTTCAATTTTTCTGATGGTCTTTTTTGTATTAAAATAAAAAAAAATAATAAATTTCCCATAGGGTTCACAAACGTGTTCGATTCTCATTTGCTTTTGACACCTGAGGATGATTCGACGAAGAACACAGTCGTGAAACCTATAAGACATTTATTAATTAAAAAAAAATTTTAATACAAAAAAAGACCATCAGAAAAATTGAAAAAATAAAAATAGGTTTGATTAAACAGACGAATTCTGTTATTTTTAACAATGTTTGCATAAATGAGAAAATACTGCCTAAATACACATAATTCATATATATATATATATATATATATATATATAAGTTAAGCGGCGTCGAGCCTGGCCAGTACAATAATACAGAAACACCAGAAGGTCCTTATGACATTTTATCTAGACGAACGTCTAGATAAAATGTGGATCCACTATAATACTAAAACTCTGATAATCAAACGAGAACATACAGCTTGGCCGTTGTTTTAATTTTCTGAGCAGCAAAAGTATCGCTCTCAGCTCTTCAAGAATCCATTCAAAATTGATTCAGTGAGTTCAGCTGATTGTCGATTCAAACAACCTGTAGGTTGATGGCTGCTGCTGTTGAACGTGTTGTGGTGGTGGTGGTTGTTAATTGTGGTGGGGATGGTGGTGGTTGATGATTGTTTTGGTGGTAGTGGTAGTGAAGAGCCTGGAGAAAATAAACAGAGCACCCATCTCCCCGACCTTCAGAAGCAGGAAACAAGCCAACAAAATATAAAGCAAACTTTATTAAGTGAAGCAGGAAATGACACTTGACACAATTATATTATTCTTATCGAATTATAGGATACATTTGTCTTCATCAAACTAGCAAAATCCCCAGTTTTCCAAATTATTGATGAATTTCTAGTTGGAAAATTATATTGATTTGGCAGATTGATTTGAAATGATGGTAGCTGAAACAAAACCTACTTCAAATACATCAGTGGAAACAGACTTTGAAAATGACCCATATGTTACATATTACTTGGGGTAATATGCTTTTAGAGTTAAATGTTGGTCGAGTTTAATCATATGACATAGATAGTAGGGATTTGAAGTGATGTAGGTAGTTGCAGATCAGAACTGAGGGAAGAAAACGTTTTAATGTGGAATCTTATGGGGAAGGTGTTTCGTGCTCCTCTGAAGATTAATCATAGATAAGATAATGGATCCATGGTTAAATATAATAATATATATAAAGGAAGCTGGTCACATCTTAAGAAAAATTGTTTTTGTATAATATTTTTTTATAAAAATTCGATAACCACAGTAATGGGATTTAAAAAAGAAATTCGTTTATTTTAAAGACTTACAGCAAATATGCCCTCCCTAAAGCAAGATATCTTTTCTTTTTTCTAAAGTTTTGCTTTGAAAAGGCCATATTTGCTGACAGTCTCAGCCTTTAAAATAAATGAATTTATTCATTTAAATAAAAATTACATTGTTGTTGTTTTTAAATTTCTAAAACAAAAACAATGAAAAAAAATTATATATATATGATGGACTCTCCCGTCGATTTCGACGTATGAGTGCCCCGCCTGGGGCTGCCCGCGCGTGAATTTGTAATTGCAAGGGTTGCGCAATCCCCAACAACCACTCTCCGGAGTCATCATTGCTTGATTCCAATGGCAAGTAGTAATACAAGACGACTGGAAACAATGCCGAGATAAGCAGAAAGTACATACAGCACCTGGTATTCCCAAATGGTCACCCATTTAGTACTGGCCAGGCTCGACGCCGCTTAACTTCGGTGATCTAACGGAAACCGGTGTGTCAACGTGATTGTGCCGTATATTTCCTCAAATGAAACAACATTCTCTCAAATCGAAAGACATTTCTTCAAATTGATTTACATATCTGATGAAAGCGGACCACCGCTTGAAACGCGTTATATAAAATTATAAAATGATAACATAACAAAATAATAAATAAATGTTGAAAAAAAATTCTACAAATGTTGGTAGCCTTACTCCTTTACATATATACTTTTCTCTCGTTGGAACTGCACTAATACTGCACTACCCTCTTTTCTATATATATATATATATATATATATATATAGATAGATATACAGGTATATATATAGATATACAGGTATATATATAGAGAGAGATATAAAGGTATATATATATATATATATATATATAGAGAGAGAGAGAGAGAGGGAGATATATAGAGAGATATAAAGGTATATATATATATAGGGAAAGAGATCATATATACAGAGAGAGACATATATATATATATATATATATATATATTATATATATATATATATATATAATATATATATAGGGAGAGAGAGATACATATATAGAGAGAGAGACATATATATGCATACCGGCATGACCGTTATAAATGGTGGTGAGCTCTCCTAAAAAATGGGGGGGGGGCGGGCCCGGTTAAACACATGCATATATAACTTCATTATTGATGACCGTAAAGTGGGGGGGGGGGAAGCCAAAATAGGGGGGGGGGGCTTGAGCCCCCATTGCCCCCCCCCCCCGCGGTGCCGCCGTCCATGAGATATATACATATAGAGAGAGATATAAAGGTATATATATATATATATATATATATATATATAGATATATATATATAGAGAGAGAAATATATAAAGGTATATATATATATATATGCAATAATAAAAGTGTTGAAGTTTAGGATGCAGATATTTACTTATAAAGAAACTGAAATACTATAAAAAATAAAATGAGAAGAGGTGAAATTTAGAGAATTATCCCCCCCCCCCCAGAAGGCCAAAATACAACAATAAAGTGTTTTATTCATGAGTATAATTAGTAGAATGCATACTCCTTGTAAAGGCGAATACTAATAAGTAATAGTTTGCACCAATGGGTTATCTGCGACTAAGAAATTAAAGGTTTGATTTGATTTTTTTTTTTTTGCATATCAACCCATTTTTGGATTATTTTATTCCAAAACACCATACCTATTTGAAACAATTGCGCACAAATTGTCCTATTTCATACATTGTAGGGGAATGGAGAAGTTGGAGGTTCATATCATAAATAACGATATTATTTAATAATTGAACACCGCAGATCCGATAGGATTTGAACTCGGCATAGCCGATTTCAGTGGTATCCGTTAGGCCTATTACCCCTTCACCCTCGCCCCCCTCCCCCCCCCCCCCAAAAAAAAACTCAAAGAAGTTCATTGTCTCTTATTTAACTTATGTTAAATTCCATTTAGCTGAATCAGGAAAAGGGGAAATGGGGGAGAAAAAGATTAACAAAAATTCAAAGAATTTGTAAAAGCAAACACAAGAAAATTGTATTCTAATGAATTCCTCATGCTCGAGAATTGGTGACAAGTGACTTTAGCTTTCAGAGAATTCAAAACGTTAACATCCTATAATGTTTTTGCTTGCCTATCTCTTCGAATTTTTAAGTAAAAAAAGATGTACGTATTTTTTGAAAAAATGTTATTTTACTTTATTTTAAACAAAAGAAAACAACAAAAGACAAATCTTACTAGTGCACCAAATATTTGATTTAGCATTTAAAAGAAAATTGATAGAAAGTTAAAAACAAACTCAATGGGTGACCCAACAGGTAATATTTTATTTCGAGTATATGTATAAATAATAAGAAAGTGATTGTTATTTACAGTAAAATACTGTAAATAACAATCACTTTCTTATTATTTATACATATACTCGAAATAAAATATTACCTGTTGGGTCACCCATTGAGCTTGGGTGAAATTGTTTGAATCAGGAAATATTGAGTTTGCAAAGCCAGTTAAATCTAAAAAACAAAAACAAAAAATCTAAAATTAGTCTCTTTCTGGTCGCTGTGTCTCTCTCTCACGCTCTTTCTTTTTTTCTTTTCCTCTCCAACTTTGGATCGGACCACATGAAGAGCAGGCATGAGACGTTGCCTGTCCCGGAGTCTGAAACACTCGCAACACCTTTTAATACTAAAACCGGGTGATTATGAACTATGGTTTAAATAGTATTACTGCCTGTGTTAATATTCCCATTTGTTTACATTGAACTATCACAATATTTTTATGCTTTACTTTCTTTATTACTTTCGACTGTTAATAAACAGAGAGAGAGAGAGGGAGAAATGGAAAGCATTAGGAAAGCGAGATACCATATAGAGTAAGAGTGTGTGGATGGAGGCGTCAAAGAACATACAGTGGAAGAGGGTGAAAGTGATAGATAGAAAGAGGTGGGTCACTTGAGGAGTTATTTGTAAATTATGGCTAATTAGAAGAATTAAAATAAAAGTTTTTTCACAAATAAATTCCAAAAGCAGAAATATTTAACATGCATTAAAATATATAGGAAAAAAGCCTTAGGGAAACAAACGTTGATTAACTCAGCTTTAGTATAATAATAGATATTAATGAAAAGTAATAGAGGGTGCTGCAGTTTCACAGTACTTTTGGACTAGTCAGCCTGAGGATTAGAACCAGTCAGCCCTTTTGTACAAAAGCAACAAATTCACTCACACTCTATTCGTACCCCCCTTCTCTCTCTCTTCTATGCACCTTGCATTTTCTCTCTCCTTCAATTTTCATCCATGACAACTGCGGTGCCTAAACCAATCTCTGTCCCATTTGAGAGTTCTTGATAAAGTGCAGAAACGTATCTGTAATTTGATTGGCCCTACCCTTTCTTCTTCTCTACACTCCCTCTCTCACAGATGTGATGTTGCTAGTCTCAGTCTTTTCTATAACTACTATTATGGCATGTGTTCTTCAGAATTATGTGATCTATTCACCGCTTCTTTTGTTCCAGCTCGTTTGACTCGTTGGTCTAGTGGTCTCCATCAATTTGCTGTTTTGATACCTCATTGTAATACAGCTTCCTATTTCAGTAACTTCTTTCCAAGAACCGCAGGCTTGTGAGACTCGCTTCCTGCTGACTGTTTTCCTCCTACCTATAATCTTGGTCTTTTCAAGACAAAGGTAAATAGGCATCTCCTGTCTTTGCGATAATCATATTTGTTCTTGTTAGCTCCTTGCTTCATGCCTTGTCTGGAGCGATTTCCATAAAGAAAACAACAATAAACAAAGCCGTAAAAAAAAACGGATCTAGAAATGAAAAACAAAGCTAAACAGAAGAAAACTAAAAAAAAAGTTTAAGGGGGAGTAACTCTGCAAGATATTCGAATTTTTAAGTAGTATTGATACTCAAAAATGAATTAAATCTAATCTTATAAAAATGATTCTTTCTATTTCTTAAAAAATTTTTCTAAAAATATTTGTCTTTAATAAGGAAAAGGTATTATGGTTATCTAACTGAATCAGGAGAATTACTATAGGGTATATTAGCTATTGAAATCGGACTGGGTTCATTTTCTAGTTTAACCAAAGGGATATGATTTAACTTAAGTGGAAGGTTTCAGAAGCTGGTTAGGGTTTTAACAAAGCATAGCAGAATTAATAGAAAGTTCAACAGTTTATAAAGCTTTATGTTACGGCACAATCACATTGACACACCGGTTCCCATTAGATCACCACAGTTAAGTGACGTTGAGCCGGGTCAATACTAAACGAAATGCAGATATCAGAAAGAGGCTTAATTTTAACAGATTCATCAACGTTATTCAAAAAAAGAGATTAACGTGGTTTGGACATGTTTCCCGGCTACCAAACTCCAGCTATGTAACAACATCATATAAAGAAGATTTCATTCAAGAAAGATCAAGAAGGGTGACCACCAAAAAGATGGGCCAACCAGATAAGGGTTGAAATTGGCATGTTGCTCATGACAGCTGAAAAACTGGCCCAATACCATGATAAGTGGTGGAATTTTGTTTTCAAGCATGTAGCTAAGCTCTCTGGAGTATGCAAATAAGTCAAGTCAAGTTATAATTTGAGATCTATTTTTATCGCTTAATCTCACTGCAAAAAATATTGTGATTTATAAGCATAGGAAAGTTTGTGTCCATAAATTTATCATTGGACATTTTGAAATGCACTTTTTCTTGTTTTTTTTTTCAAAATGACTCATCAGCTTTTATTTTTATTCAAACTATTTCTGAATCCACAGATGAGAACATCCAGCCAAGAGTTAGAAAAAAAGATTGTAGAACATTCTGATATGCAGTTTCTTTTAATTAATTCAATGTTTTTGAAATTCTTTGAAATTCCTTTCATTATCATGTCTCATTTGATTAAAGTTAGTGGCTAAACGTCTATGGGAGGATAAAGAACCGTATTAACCATGACGAATATAAGGTTACAAGTTTAAATGAGCAATTAAGTAATCGTGTGAAAACTATTAAAGTGATGTATGAATTCTTTGATGAGTACCAATGCACACTATGGAACGAGCTAAGTCAGTTAAAATACAATCATGTCTAACATTCACTTACTTTTTTCCATGGTATTAGAATATACTAGAAAGATTTGACCCGTTGGATCACCCATTGAGTTCGGGTTAGATTGTTTGAATGAGTTTGCAAAGCCAGTTAATTTTATTTAAATAAAAAGATAAAATTAAAAAAAATGAGTCTTTCTATTTGCTATGTCTCCCTTTCTTTATTTCTCTATCTTTCTCTTTTTCTCTCCTCTCCAACTACAGGTTATATAGTATTACGTCCAGTTGTGATATTCCCTTTTGTTTATAATGGAATATTCCAAGTTTTTTATGCTTTCCTTTCTTTACTACCTTCGACTGTTAATCAACAGAAAGCGAGAGAGAGAGAGAGAGAGAGAGAGGGGGGGGCGTCGGGGGAAAAAGAGAAAAAAGAGAGAGAAAAAGTTTTGGAAGACGATGTATGCAATAAGGATGTGAGGTAAGAAAACTATATAGAGCGAGAGAGGATGAAAGTGGTAGATGGAAATTTAGTAAGACATAGGTTACTTGGTGTGTTAATTACAAATTGCAAGTAATTAGAAGAAATAAAATGGAAGTTTCTTCAAACAGAACTCAATCCCAAAATCGAGGAATAAACCCTTATGGAAAGAAAGGTTGATTCACTCAGCTTTAGTATAATAAAAGATGAACACCCCATTTAAGCAAGTAGTAAAATGTGTTTAATGAATCGTTTACAATAGGCATTGTGTTTTGGTATTAAATACCCTAAAAAGGGTTGATATGCCATAAAACAGGCAAATAAATAAAAAACTAATAAACATATTAATCGGTTAGTAGATGTAGAACAGTTGAGGTAGCAGGGTCAGTTGGCAGGAGAAGGCCAAGGAAAAGATGGGAGGAAGTGATAAGGATGGATTTGAGAAAAAGAGGGATACATAAAGATCTTTCCAGAGATAGGTTACTTTGGAAGTCAATTTCTAAAAGCCGTCCAACACATGCCAACATGTACAACAGACAATGATGATGATGATGATGATGATGATCATCATCATCATCATTAGAAGAAGAGAATTAAAGGCATAATAATAGTATTTTGCTGCTAGGTTTGCTTATTGAGTATTATGTCATGGTTTGGTCTGTCTATTTTATGGCATATCAAGCCTTTTGAGGTTATTTAATGCCCAAACAATACCTGGTGGAAATTGTAGACGATCCATTGAATATAAGTTGTCATTTTACTCATAGCTGGAGGACAGTGCATCTCTTTTCCCAAGGGTATTAGCGTGTTATTGAACCCACTATATCCAAAAGACTTATGCAATGATATGTTATTTAGAAAGCTTAACAGATTAAAGTTCTTGGGTTAGTAAATTAGAACAGTTGAGATAGCAGGGTCAGTTGGGAAGAGAAGGCCAAATAAAAGATGAGATCAAGTGATAAAGATAGACGTGAGAGAAAGAGGGATAAAAAAGACCTTTACAGAGATAGGTTAGTTTGGAAGTCAAGCGAATAATCTATCAGGCATGTGTACGTAGTGTGATGATGTATGGAATGGAACCCGGCAAGTGAGGGTTGAGGACATGCGTTACATGGAGAGAAATGATATGAGGATGCTACATGAATGTGTAATGTGAGTCTTAAAGACAGGCTTAGATCTGATGACCTCAGAGGAAGATTAAATATGGACAGTAAAGGAAGATGTGTGCAGCAGAATAGACTTCGATGGTATGGTCACATTGAAAGAATGGATGAGAATTCTGGGTTAGTAGATGTAGAAAAGTTGAGGAAGCAGGTTCAGTTCACAAGAGAAGGTCAATGAAAACATGGAAGGAAGTGATAAGGATGGACTTGAAAGAGGGATAGATAAAGACCTGGCCAAAGATAGGCTACTTTGGGAGTCAATTTCTAAAAGCCATCCAACACATGCCAGCATGTAAAACGGATGTTAAACAGTATATAAAGATGATAATATGAAGTATTTTTGCTCCTCTATGCAAATCAACATAATATTTTTGAAGATAGATTTACCTTAATACATACAGATTTACAAAATCAAATTTTCACAAAAAAAACGTTCATAATGGCGGTTGAACGAACCACACATCATTTTAATATGAAAAGTTTACTCCTATTCTTAAAAGAAAGTACTTATGAAAAGCTGCAACGGAAGGAATAATTGCTTATTCAATGATAAAATATTTGCATACTGAAAGCTAAGTTACCGTTTTGTTATATTTATTTTTCTTATACAAAGAACATCAGTGATGTGTGGTTTCTTTTGTCACTAGTGGCCATGTGTTGGGGGAACAGGTGGCCTCGTGCTAAAAGTTCACTTATATACTGTCACAATTAGAAAAGCTACAAATGCCCAAATTCCTTCCAACCATGAGAAAAAAATAGCAATTCAATGAATCACACTAAATGAATCCTTCATAATAAGTATTGTATTTCAACCTAAAACGTTTATCTGCCATAAAAACAGACCCACAAAATCAACCGACCAGTATTAATGCATATACAAACTGTTATATTAACATACTTTAGTATCTGGAATCCAATCAAATGAATGACTGGTGGGTTTTTTTTTAGATTATGATCCTTGAGTTGAACCGTAGGTTTTTTAAAGTAAAAGCTTGTTCACTGAGTCTCGTTTATGTTCTGACGTCACAGTGGTTGGTTCTAGCAGATAAACGAAGGACACAGTGACACGCTACATTTGGTTTGAGGAGAACAGACAAAAACAAGAACTATAGTATTAATTACTTAGTAGAAAGGTCTGACAATAATTACAAAATATTACTAGACTTTTTTTATTTTTAATTTAAAAAAGGATTTTGATTTAATAACTGCCGGTAAAATGATGCTGCGTCGTGTTATCTCCATTCATTACTGGTCCCAAAATGCAAAAGTAATTCATAATTGTATTCTTTGTATCACCCACACTGAGGATTTAACCTCCAACCTTCAGAAGACTGTTACTTAGAACTGACTATTACTTAGCATTTATATCCATTATGCCACAGTCCAAATCCAAATGACACAAATTAGAAAGTTATTGTTCGTCTATTGTGAATAGGAATTTGGCGTTTTAATTTCACTGTCAGTGCGATAAATAGCCCAACTTGATAAATATACGCATTTGCATAAAACTTAATTGTCTCACGTTATGCCATGTTCTTTTACTACTCTCCCAAAATGTGAAAAGTGTTACAGCAAAAATGGAGAGTCGAAACAAGAATATTTTTTTCATTGCTTACACTTTATTGTGGTAGAATGCTGACATTCTTTTAGCACCCAAGCTTCAAATACATCGTCAGCTCCCCAGCCCCTGCTGGAAAGAGCAAAAGGCGGAACGTCTGTTCACTTCGACTTCAAGTCTTGCTCTGCCGTTTCTTTCCGATTCTCTCTCGATCGGTGATGTAATTCTGACAATGATTTTTAACACATTCCCTAAATCGGCATACCTAGAGATACAAAACAATAAAATGTTTATATTTTAATTTTCGTCTCAACCATAAACTTATCAAAACAATCACAGTCGCATTCCAAATGCGACCTTTACCCACATTCTTGACCTATATCTTGTTACCATCTAAGTTATAATTCTTATTTATTATCTACCTTTCCAATCACTCCAGGGTAATCTCGTTATAGTTGTTTTTGAGTTATTTGTTAATAGCCGAAAGGTTACTTTTAATACGTCTAAAGCAAAACTTGTCTCATTTCACCACCATCACTCTAATCCTCATTTTGCCTCAATTGAAATGAACGGCTCTCACCTTGAGAAAGCCCCTGTTTTGATAGGCTTCTGGGGTGACCTTCACTCCAAACCTGAAATGAAAGACTTACATCAAATCTGTTGCCAAGGTCGATGGAAAAATAATTGGATTATTCTACCGCTCTGAAGTGTATCTCACTCCTGGCACAATCCTCTACGATAAGATAAGAGTCAAATACGTCGTAAGATGGAGTATTGTTGCCACATCCAGGGAGGTGCTAATGAGAGCACCCTTTCCTGTCTTGACAGAGTGCAAAACCAACTTCAAAATCTAGTGGACGATGTCCTTTCCTACTCCCTACAGTCTCTTTCTCACAGAAGAGACGTTGCTAGTCTTTCTCTGCTCTATCGTTATTTTCATGGCAGGTACTTGACTGAGTTTCAATCTATGCTCCCCCACCCTCCTGTAAAACATTCACAACAAAAACTTGTCTAACTACAACCACTGTCAATAATTTCCCTTTCACTCTCTGTGTACCTAGAACTAAGCGGAACTGAATACAACATTACCGTTTTCAAGTCCAATGTAAACAAATTCTTGTTGAGCCGTCTTCTTAAATAATCAATTTCTGACCAGTTATAACCATCGTTACTAATGCCCTTGATGCTTCACTGTCCACCTGTCAAACTCAATAACCTTTATATTCGAGTGGCTTTTAAGCGGTGACTCGTTTGTAAAAAAAAAAAGAAAGAAAATACAATAAAAAGCAAAATGCAGAATATTTTGGCTCTTTTTAAAAATTATTATAAACAGCAAATTGTTTGACTTTTTTTACCTCAAACTTTTGCATATAATACAGAAATGACAATTTTTAAAACAAATCTGGATGATTTTTTCTCAAACTTTTGCATATAATACAGAAATGACAATTTTTAAAACAAATCTGGATGATTTTTTCTCAAACTTTTGCATATAATACAGAAATGACAATTTTTAAAACAAATCTGGATGATTTTTTCTCAAACTTTTGCATATAATACAGAAATGACTATTTTTTAAACAAATCTGGATGATTTTTTCTCAAACTTTTGCATATAATACAGAAATGACAATTTTTAAAACAAATCTGGATGATTTTTTCTCAAACTTTTGCATATAATACAGAAATGACTATTTTTTAAACAAATCTGGATGATTTTTTCTCAAACTTTTGCATATAATACAGAAATGACTATTTTTAAAACAAATCTGGATGATTTTTTCTCAAACTTTTGCATATAATACAGAAATGACTATTTTTTAAACAAATCTGGATGATTTTTTCTCAAACTTTTGCATATAATACAAAAATGACAATTTTTTAAACAAATTTGGATGATTTTTTCTCAAATATTTTCTGCCAATATATTTCATATTTTTCAAATTTCAGAGAAAATCACAATAAAATCAAATTCAAAATTTGTAACTCGAACCAAAATTTCTCTGAAAAGCAGCATTTGCTATTTGATACATTAAATATGTAAACACTCATGGCAACCTTGTATAACAATGATCTTGGACTCTTAAAACAATGGATTCCATTAAAAAAGAAATAGTATTTTTTTGTTACGATAACTAGCCAACGTATGCGACCATAATGCTATGTAAGTGCTTAGTTTGCTAATGAACAGCCAATTGCGACAATTTCTTGTTGACGTACGGCTACTCCCCCCCCCCCAAAAAAAGAAGGAGGTAATGTCTGAGAGGATAGTCTTATGACAAAAGAACCGAGACTACACTACCCTCTCCCCAAAGAAGGAGGAGGTAATGCCTGAGAGGATGATCTCATGACAACCCTTAAAATGGAGGAGGTAATGCCTGGGAGGATGGTACCGAACGAAGGGTAGTAGGGTATACTAAACACTCAAACCTTATTTGGGCAACTAGTCTAGAAGGAAAACTCTGAAAGAACACAAGTAATTCTCCGTTTACCCTAGCATTGCTTCTGGTCGTTTTTTTTTTTTATTTCTCTTTGCCTACGGTCTGGAAAAGTAGAGGTGTAAATTGTGCAACACTAAATAAACTTGTAACAAGCTAACACCATGTCAGGCAGTATCCATTGTCTCTCAAGACTGGATGGAGTCTTGCTATGCTTTCTTATTAATTTAAAGTTTAAAAATATGAAAAATACTTAAAAAAATTTTTTTTTTTAATTGCCATTATATACGGATACATCACCAGAGTTAAACATTTTCTCTTTGATTTTATAACAAGAATACCTTTAATTAATTCCTTAATGTCTATTTCCACCTGATATCTTTTAAAAGAAATAATCTGAAATTTTCAAGCGACATAAACTTATTCTACTGCTTGTTTATCTTGACCGATTGCCACACGATAGTGAACCTTGTTTGGAAGATGAACAATATTTGGAAGTCAGCCATTTTGCAATATCACAACACAGAACGCATCTTTCTTTATGTAGTCTATTATCATGCAGTTTCGAGGAAAGTTCTTCGAAGTGTCTTTTAAGAGGGGGGGGGTGTTAAATGATAGTTTTTATCCCCCAAAAGAAATTACAACGTAAGATTGGGGTGGGTAGTTTAAATATTTTTTTTTTAATTGCTACTCAAGGTTGGGGGTTGGTGGGTGGGCTGAATAGCTTCCAAAACATCCATACATGAGGATTTGCTCAGAATTTTACAACAGCTTAAATGACTTTCTGTTCTACAGTTTCAATGCTTTCAAATTCTTTTCCAAATTCGAGAGGTCATGAAGTAATTCATCCTTTTTTTTTCCAATTATTAACAAAAGATTAAAATGGCTGACTTGAACCGATTTTATATTAAATTAAATTCATCTCTTTTTTGTTTAATTTTACTCGAAGTTTTCATAAATCAAGGGGCCCCTTCCTTGGACTAACACTTGATCTCCATATGAGATACATAGATATCCGAATATTCCATTAAAGTTCTCTTTACCTCTCAAACGTTGAGTTAGTAAAGAAGTTAAGAACATTAATTTTCCTCTCCCCAATTGACCAGTTTACTATGTTCTAGTATACCATTCTTGTGGTCTCTTGGTCTTACCGGATTCCAGGACAAGATTTCATCTAGTCTGGTGGTGTATCCAGCTTAGTGCTGTTAATATAGGCAACATCACTTGGAGAAGGTGCACTATTCCTTGTATAAGCCAGTGTGGGTTAGCCATACAGAGGGGCTCTTATTTGAGCTTTGAACACTATGTTATTTTGAATATTTAGTCAAGGTTTACTTGTTGGAGGAAGTGTCCTCATGTCAGGTTGTCCTTACAAACCCCTATACAGACAGACCTTAGACACTTGAGGACAGTGTCTAGTAGGCATTCAAGTTCTCTCCAGTAGGCATTCAAGTTCTCATTCATGAGAATGCCTTGGCAAATGATAACGAAAAGTCGTCTACAATTGACACTTCCAAACGTTTATACCCTACGAACAAGGGCATGCAAATTAGGGGGAGGGGCATCCAACATATTCAAACTATCTCACTTTCTAATAACATTTCTCAGTACTAAGACATATACTAGAGTCTTTGGGGCATACAATCAAGGAGTTGGCCCCGGGCATTACTAAGGCATCACCATACCTCTGCACGTCACTGCCTACAAGCAGTTATTTGTGAAAAATCAGACTTTTAAAGTTATGGATGACCAAAATGATATATTATTTTTATCATTCTCTCCTGAACACTAACCGAGTTTAATAATACTAAACCAGCAACGATACTGTGTGTATAGGCGTAGAATATAAATATAGATTTAAATAAGTGTCGCTGCGATTGTGGGGTTGTTCATTTTCAAATAGGGATGTGGGGAGGAGGGGAAGTGTTTTGGAATTGCAGTGACAACTTTCAATCAGTCTTTGAACACATTATTATTTCTCTTCCCCGTTATATAAGATACCCAATTTCCGGATTAACCAGCTAGATAAACATAAGTGGCTTGATCTATTTCTCAAAATCAAACCTTTAGGGTTAGAAAATACTGGGTTTTAGCAATATGCACCCGAGCCAGTCCACAAATATCGAAAATCGTCAGTGAAATAAAAACAATGCATATAAAAATACCTCCTAAGCAAAGATGCCTAAGAAACAATAGACACTAATAAATAACATTTAAATAAAAAATCATCCAAAAAATATTCCCTTAAACAAACAATAACAACACACAGCTCTTTACGAATGTGGAATATTTTATTGGGGAACATAAAAAGTTTTTAAAAATCTTTTCTTACAAAACATTTTTTTAAAACAAACACATTTCAGTGCAAATTATTACGAATCGTTTCACTTAAAATAAACCAAACAACATTATTATGTCAATGTTGGATCTGTTCACCCCAAGCTCGTCAGAAACATTACATAAAAAGTTCTCAATTTTCGTATTTTGATATGAAAAGCCAAACATTCAGAAAAAAATCTTAGAACTTACGTGCGACCCTCAGAGGTCCGCCTCTTAAATCCATTCATGTTTTTGCATGTACTTTTTTATATGTGTGTGCATATATATATATATATATATATATATATATATATATATATATATATATATATATAGTACATGTATGGTATTAGTTTCTGTAAATGTAAATCCGTAGAAACTCAAGTGTTTATAAAAAGTGACAACCACTAGCAGAAAAGGTCAGCAAGTGGAATAGGTAATCCGATACTAATTCATAAGAAATAGAAAATACTAAATCCCAAAAAGAGTTATTTAGGAGAGAAAATTCTTCAAATCCATCCATTTCTCGAAAATTCTTGGTCTGATGAGGTTGACTTTCTGGGAAAAGTGCAACCGAAACATGTATGCACATATGTAACCAATAATGTTTGTATAAATAAAAAAAAATATATATATATATATATATATATATATATATATAATTACTTAAATAAGTTAAAATATATTGATAACATGAACTTAAAACCAATATTTTTTCAAAAGTACTCAATACAAATTAGAGCTTTTATCAATAAAATTAATTAAACATTTATTTACGCGGATCAACCAACGTTTTGAAGCTTACACGTCTCGTCTCGTTCAGGACTGAAGTGATTTAAGAAGTTAAAATTGAAATTTTCCAAAATAAGCCAGACAGAAAAATGATTAGACGGACCCTTCCTCTATTCTAACACATTTCTCGATCTTATGTACAATTTACGGAAGACCTTTCCCCTCCCTCCTCCACCGTTCAATTGCCCAGCTAACATGAATTCTTAGTTCTTCTGCAAGCAATTCAAGATTTATGCACATTCATGTTCCAGATACAAGTAAAATAACCTCTCACACATTATCTACTTCACATTAAATATTTTCATGCACATATATCAATAGTATGCACACGTTCATTCAAACATTTCACCGTCTTCATGTTACTGGGTTAAAAAAACACTATTCTCAATTTAATTTACTATTTTTATACTCAGGCCCGGTATTTAGAGAATTAGCAAATTAGCTCTTTTTAAACTATAAATTATAAAATTATATAATCATAAATTTATCAAATAAAACTTAGTCAATCAATATGTTACTTAAATTAAAATAGTGTCTCCACAGAACCCCACCGTCATAGCCCAATTATGCAAATTAGTTAGAATATTATTAATGAAAAATAATACAGCACTAACATTACAATCAGGTCCAAGTAAAAATCTATGAAGTTATCTATCAAGCCCCAGTTGAATTTTGTTGAAAATTTGATCGGAGTCCAACAGACAACTCTATACCTAAATCTGTCAATTAAAAGATGTAATCTGTATTTACTAAACCTATCAATTTTATACCGAGAAGAAGAAAAATGTCAGAACCTCCTATTTTAAGAAATAATAAAATCTAATCTTACCAAACAAAACATTTCACTTACATGATTCCGCCAGGTCTGCAAGACACCATTAAAATTGGAAATCTAAACTTTTTTAACATTAAACATATACTAAGTTGCGGATGTTAGTTTCTGTATTGATTGTTATTGTGAATTCACTAGTTTATAACCATATTTATCTAGGGTGAACTGTTTGAAATGCCTACAGTTAATACCTATTTCATCACTTTGATTCAGTAGTTTATCTTTATCTGGAAACATAATAATAGCTACTTTTTCATTAAGACAAAGAAAACAGGTGGGGTTGTGTAGTTTTGGGGTTGAAAGTTTCTTCAGGACGTTCCATCTCAGTACAGTTTTCTGTCTGGCTTCTCTTTGAAAATTTCAATCTTACCTTCTTAAATCACTTCAGTTCTGAACGTGACTTGTAAGCGTCGAAACGTTTGTTAATTTGCATACACTGTTTCTAATGTTTATTTCATTATATATATATATATATATATATATATATATATATATATTATACACACCTACATATACCCTCAAGTAAGATCATATAGAAAACCCTTAATGAGTAAGCCATAAAGATCAATCATCAACTTGCAGATACCAGTAGCTCAATATTTATTGAAATAGAGCTGAATATATATATATATATATATATATATATATATATATATATATATTGACAATTTAAATTATTTTCAAATCAAGTTCCAAATAAAGAGCATACAGAAAGTATTATAGTTATTTAGAGCTGTTTTAGGCAATGTTTATTTTAAGACACGATGAATATATATATATATATATATATATATATATATATATATATATATATATATATATATATTGTGAAACAAAATGGCGAAGTGAACATTTTCACTTCGAAGTGAACATTTCACTTCGCCATAATAAATCTTTAGTTATCACAAAAACTGATAAAGGCTCAGGGGTCGTCATGCTTGATCACCAATACTATGTTAACAAAATTATGACTATCCTGGGGGATACCTCTAAGTTTGTTCAGTTGGGTCCGGTAGATACACAGATTTCACTGTATCTATCGAGACCAAGTTCCAAAAACGTCTGGTTAAATGGGTTAAGACTGGAGCTCTTCCCACTAGTATTTCTAATTTAATCAGAGCTTCTGGTTCTATCCCTCTCCGCCTCTATGGTCTACCTAAAACCCATAAATAAGGGGTACCGTTAAGACCCATATCTATGATAGGGTTCTCACAGAATAAGGTAGCTAAATGGCTTGCAACTATTTTAGAACCAGTTTTGGAACTCTATAGTTTTTTTTTGTATTAAAGATTCATTCTCATTTTCGAACTTCATACAAAATTATTCTTACACTGACAAATGTATGTGTTCCTTTGATATATCAAGTCTTTTCATCTGTGTTCCTCTTATTGAGCCGATTTGTATATGTACAGATGCATTATATTGCAGTCAATTACCCACTCCTTCAATTCCCGAAAATAGTTTCGGGGAGTTAATGAAATTCGACACTATGTCGATTGAATTCAGTTTTAACGACATTATATACAGACAAATTGATGAGATCTCTATGGGTTCTCCTTTGGGACCGGCATTGACCAATATCTTTATTGGTTTTCATGAAGAAGGTCTGCTATCTGGTTCTGAAAGACTAGATGTTTATTACCGCTATGTTGACGACACATTTGGTTGTTCAATAATGAGACGGAAGCGGACGTTTTTTTCACATCCCTTAATAATATCCATCCAGTTCTTAAGTTTACTTTAGATAAGGAAGCCAATTCTTCACTTCTATTTCTGGATGTGTTAGTAAATTTTCCTCCAGTTTTTTAACAACAGTATACCGGAAACCAACTTTCACTGGTCTCTACACACGTTGGGACTCATTTTGTCCCACAAAACAAAAGTTTAATTTAATTAAGACCCTTACTCATAGGGTTTTAATGATTTGTTCACAGACTAAACTGAGACCCTCTGTAACAATGGCTATTCATTAGACATTGTTGAATCCACTATCAAAAATAACATTTCTAGTTTTTATAAAACTAAAAAAGCTTCTGTTGATAGATGTCCTATTTACCTTCGCCTACCTTGGCTAGGTAATATATGTGATGAATTCGCCAAACAAATCTCTTTGTCTGTAGAAAAATGTTACTTTGCTGCGAATACACGTGTTTTTTCCACCAGACCAATTTTGTCGTCAATTCAAAAGGATGTTCTTCCTCTCATCATAATAATTCTATTATTTATTTATTTAAATGTAGTTGCAGTTTGCACTATGTGGGCGGATATAGCAAAGAACGGACATCCGGGTCAAACAACAAGTGCCCACAAAATTCGTCAGACAAATTACTTACCAACTGATGTTTTGCATAATACATATGGTTCTTCCATCGCCGAAC
The DNA here is from genome assembly GCA_963556195.1 of Sepiola atlantica. NCBI lineage: Eukaryota > Metazoa > Mollusca > Cephalopoda > Sepiida > Sepiolidae > Sepiola > Sepiola atlantica. The sequence goes on along the minus strand of OY744521.1, from coordinate 198,910,364 downwards.
ATCGTATAAATAACCGTTTCTGTGCCTCAAATTTCAGTGTTGACTTATTCTCCAATCTCAGTAAGTCACACTCTCCCTTCCATCTGAAGATTCTAGATAATATTTACATGAAGTCTTTGAGACATTCTTTTTGTAAACAAAAAGAAAAAATTCTCAGACTTAATGTAGTTTATATTTGATTTAATTCTTTTTACCCTTTCCCTCGCTATAATACCCATAGCATTTTTTCTCTTAATCTTAATATCGGTCTAGCTCTGTTGAGCGAGGTTCGAAACCGATCAGCTTGCTCTTTCATTCTCATATCTTTTAATTTATTATTTCAAATAAATATGGTCTGTATATATATATATATATATATATATATATATATATATATATATATATATATATATATATATATATATATATATATATATATTGTGTGTGTATTTATATATGTATATATATATATATATATTGTGTGTGTATTTATATATGTATATATATATATTGTGTGTGTATTTATATATGTATATATATATATATATATATATATATATTGTGTGTGTATTTATATATGTATATATATATATATATATTGTGTGTGTATTTATATATGTATATATATATATATATATTGTGTGTGTATTTATATATGTATATATATATATATATTGTGTGTGTATTTATATATGTATATATATATATATATATATTGTGTGTGTATTTATATATGTATATATATATATATATATTGTGTGTGTATTTATATATGTATATATATATATATATATATTGTGTGTGTATTTATATATGTATATATATATATATATTGTGTGTGTATTTATATATGTATATATATATATATATATTGTGTGTGTATTTATATATGTATATATATATATATTGTGTGTGTATTTATATATGTATATATATATATATATATATATTGTGTGTGTATTTATATATGTATATATATATATATATATTGTGTGTGTATTTATATATGTATATATATATATATATTGTGTGTGTATTTATATATGTATATATATATATATATATATATATATTGTGCGTGTATTTATATATGTATATACATATATATATATATGTATATATATGTATATATATATATACATATATATATATATAATTACATAAACAATATTATAGTCTTACGTCAATCAACGAATGTTCCGATGCTATGACATCTTATGAAAGACTGAATAAAAATAACGTAATATGTAAGACTATAACATTGTTTATGTAACTTCATAAATGCTCTATTTGGTATTGAGCACTCTTAAAAAAATTGGTTTCATGAACATTTTATTAACATATTTGAACTTGATCAATTATATATATATATATATATATATATATATATATATGAGAGAGAGAGAGATGATTATTTTATTACTATTAAAATATGTGTGACTTTGTATCCATAAGCTGGGACTGGAAGTCACCCGTGTCTCTGCTTGTACATTCTGGATGTTTCCAGAACGAAATGAGCGTATTTATATTCATGAATATCCAAGGAAAAAGCAATCCAATGTAGACGCCAATGTTTTAATAGACACAATATTACATAGGCTACAAAGATGTTTTGAGACAATGAGTACACGTATTGCTTCGGGGTCAAAGGTCAAATTAATTTCCTGTCAAATCATCTCAAATCTTAAATCAATAGGTGCTTAGCAAGTTAGTACCATTTAGTGAGTCATGAGAATTTTATATAATATAGATTTAGTTGTTTGTCTGATTGACTAATCAGAAAACAGAGACTGATATGAGGTTTTTACTAATTAAAGAATGTTTTTAACTAACTGATTTCACCCGCTCACTATCACTTTGCAATTTTATTTCTATTCACTATTTTAAATCGTTGAAACAAAAATAATCGATAAGAAAATGAAGACAAAACTAATTGATAAGATGATAAAACTAACAATAAGAAAAATAAGACAAAATTTAATTACTACTAGCAATACTACTACTATTAATAATAATAATAAGGTTGTGGCCTTGAAGAGCCGGTAATAATAAAGACAAACGCAGTGGTATAATTAACAAAAGTATGTTGCAGAAAGTATGCTTCTGATTCTGTGGCCATAACTGCCATCAATAACTGCCATAACACTTAGTCTAACTGTATTTATTGTGTCCATTTATTCCCTAAATAGGTAGATCAACTTACACCATAACAATTACTACTACTAATACTAATACTACTGCTAATAATAATAATGATGATAATAATGGAATATTTTTGTGTCTATATTAAAAGTGAAAGAAATTATTTTCTTTCTTTTATATTATTATTATCAGTTATAATTAAGATCAAGCCTTCCTTTCTTTTCTCAAAAAATTAAATTTGCATACGTGATTATTCTTTCCTCTCTTTTTTTATTATTATCAGACATTATTAAGATTAAGCCTCTGCTGCTTTGCTCATAAAAATTAAATTTGCATACACGATTATTGAAGTGAGCCGGACACACATACGTTCACTTTTATCATATAGATTTCTTGTTTGTTAAATATTACTTAACAGTAATGTAGATATGTTGCAGTGAGGTTTGGTGTGAGGGTTAGCTGAGCCCTTAAAGGAGGGTACATATATGAATCGTTCATTTAATTATGTAACATAGAAATATTTGAAACCGGATTGGCAGTTGAGGGCTTGATTTTAGTGAAGAAACATTTAATGAAAGATCTTTATAGATAAGGGTGCTTAGGGTCCTTGTGAAAATGGTCCAACCATAATCAACTCCTAGCTTAGGAATGGGATCCAGTAGTTAAGATAAATAAAGTATATTTTAAGTGAAAATCATTGTTTTCTCCTTTTTTAAGAACAGAAAATCCCTAAGTTACACATCCTGAAAAAGATCCCGACAGAACATCATTGACCACGCACTATGAGAAGGAAAGGCAGGTAATATCTAAAATCTGTATTGAGTTATGCACCAGTGCTGCGGCACTATAGTCGCTCATGTTGCACCCCCATATCAAATCTTAGTTTAAGCATCATTGTGACAATATCCTGGCATAGTCTCGGCACTATTATGGCGATGTACATCGTCTTGGGGCCACATGGCTCACATTCGCTCTGACCAGATCTTCATCAATAGTTTTGTGCCTATGCTATGAAATCAGACCAACAAAACTCTTATATCACTGATCCAAACAAAAGGTAGTTGTCTGTTCAAGGATGAAGAGTAGTTGAGTCTGCAAGCCAGAAAAAAATGCCTGAATAAGAATGAATAAGACATTTTTGCCTTTTTTTTTAAATATAATTTATTTTCAAAGTTCCATTATTTTCATTTAAACGCTAAAATTGAATTAAACTTTATTTCTTCAGTCTATCAGTACAAGACACGTGTCTCTCCATTGCCGTGGTAAGTTGCAGACTGCCATAATTCACTAAAAAAAGGAAAAGGCAGAAAACAACAGGTCCTCAGTCAAAAGGCACCACCCCTCTAGGCACAAGCTGGGGAAAAGCCGTCAGCTTATTCAACTCAGCAGGCCACCCCTTTGACCTGCATTTACTCTGTGATTCTCAAAGTTATTTCAAAACAGGGCCGATGTTTTTAATTTGCTGACAGCATAACTTTTCATTGGTTTGGAAACAATATGTGGGCGATATTTGATATCTAGTAAAACGGTTGCAATTTCAATTTATCAAGTCTAACTCAAGGCCACACAATATAATCTACCTCTGATGTTCATCGTGTCACGATGCCATTGAGTACTGTTTTGTCAGGGAGTAAAATAGATTGGTGTTTGGCATCAGTGTTAGAGTTAGCTTGAGTTCTGTTTGCTCTTTTTTTCCCATTCACATAATTTTATGATACTAGATTGTTTCCCAATGAGACAAATCTAGCACCAATGGGAAAATATTTGTAAAAAAAACAAAAAAAAAACAGTAGAAAGTAAACTGAACAGATTGAAATTAAGTTGAACCCGATACTACAAGCTATCCGATTGTGAACCGATTTCTTTATGCTTTTGATCAATTTTTAGGAATATATTTAAACTATTTCTTAACATTAAAGATCTGCACAAGGGAAGTAATTCTGGTTGAAAATGTAATTTCATTTAATGAATAATATTATATTATACAGTTTTCTTTGATTGAATATGGTCTAAAAACAAGATATCCGATTATTAACCGATTTCATTATGCTTTTGATCAATTTTTAGGAATGCATTTAAACTATTTCTTAACAATAAAAAATCTCACAAGGGAAGTAACTCTGGTTCAAAATGTAATTTCACCTACCTGAACGCTAATTGTGTAACCATATTATTTTTTAACTCCTTTTTGTCCAATTATGGTCATATATTTAACGTACAACAAAAGTTTCTTAACATTTGAACTGAGCTAAAAAGAATTAATTGATTTATACAATTTAATAATATGCCAAGCCGAGAAGGAGAATTGGAACAAAATCTTTTATATCTACAGAAATTAATCCTTGATACAAAAAGTAAAGTTTCAACAAGTGTTTGATCAAGTGGATGATGCTCTTTGTTGCTGTTCCTTCCATGTGGCTGGTTGATGTGTGCGATGATGCTTGGTGTCTAGTTGAGAGGTTCACACGTGTGGCTAATATAGCAGGTAGTATTTCTTCAACAGAGATTCTAGCTGAGATCAAAACTTTGCTTATCCGTTGGCATGACATGTACGAATTGTTTTAACATAGAGTGCTGACACATCGGTGAGATTTGGTTGCAATCTAGTTTATCGTTTGATTTTTTTTAGTTTTAATAGATAATTAGATTCTATAAGAGTTTTACTTTCACGTTTAACATGCCGATTGGATATCTACATTATCACTTTTGCTAATGTAGTCGGACTTATAACATCTCGAATGCAATCTTGTTTGTTTTATTTCTTCTATCGGAAAGCAAAGTTACAGGGAGACATTGGCAAAATTAGGAAAACCTATTTTAGTGGAGAGAAGAATGAGAGATGATTTAATTAAAACTTTCACAATAATTAATGGCATTAAAAAAACATTTCTGTTCTATTTGTCTATTTACTGTCATGACAAATTTCAAAAACTATATTTTTGAAGCAATTATTATTTTTTTGCTAATGAAGTAACACATTTTTTTAAAAAATGCCACATCAGATTAAGAACAGCAAAATCATACGACATTTTAAAACAGAATTAGATAAATTCAGAAATAATGGTATAAAAAAGAATCAAGAGGTCCCTATTTACTTGCTTCCCCAAGGTCCTTTTTAAGGTGGAAAAATCAACCTTCCCGAAAAATGGTCACTCAGGATTGGAACAAAAATAAAAAATTGACTGAGTCTAGAAGGATTGATTTAATCGTTTCGATAGAGATGATGATTCTAATCTTTTTTCCGATCTTCTGCATGGAAGAAAATAGATTGTTAAATCACATCTAGGGGCCATGTTTGATTTGTTGAGAGCACACCAAGAAACACTTCCAAGCACCATTGATAATCTGACCAAGAAGATGAATTACAACACACGATGATACAAAGTACAGCAACTCCCTTTTAAAGTTATACTATTTGTTTGTTGTACCAAATATGTATTTGCATATATATATATATATATATATATATATATATATATATATATATATATATATATATATATATATATATATATAATTAATTATTAATGACAATATATGTATTAGCATATACTATCAGTGTCCTTTTAGTTTGCAGTCTCCTTAAAAGATTCAGCTCAATGATTGTCAATTAGTAACAACAGAGCAAATATATATTTAAAAAAATTCAAAATGGCGTATTAGTGGGTTCCCCCACGTATGAGTTTGCTCTTTTCTTTGTTTTTTGTTTGGTTTCACCCAAAAATGAACCACTGTATAGTGTAGGTTTTTCAAGACACTTTAATCGAAGAACTTTGTACTCTTTTTGAATTTTTTTCTGATGATTTTGTAATGCTGCAGAGACGATATTGACATAAAAATGTTGTTTGACTCAAGACAAATGAAACGGACCGTAAAAAATATATCTCACAGAAATCTTGTTTTTTAGAAATGTGAAAAAATGAAAATAATAAAATAGAAACATGGTTATTGGAATATAATATGAACCTGTCTACTTTTCCTAGTCCTTTTGAACTCAATACATACATATATTTACATTATTTCTCTAGAACCACTGGACCGATTCTTATGAAATTTGAAACATGGATTCTATTTACTCATGCAGATAAAATAGGTTATTTAAAATAGGTTATTTATAATTATCTTTTTAACATAAAAAGGTCAATCGGGAAACCTAAATGCTCCACCAGAAAAGTTTTACCTGCAATTTTAATGAATTTTAGGTTACAGGTAAATGATATAAAATTTGAAAGATTTCTAAACATGTGAGCAAATTCCAATTATTTTTAACTTCTTTCATGGAGACTTAACTCCACAAAAATTGACATTTTCTAAGTCTATAACTGCAGGTATATTTATGCTGTATTTTCTTAGAGTTCCTATTTACTTTTCTCTCCACGAGGGTAATGTTAGACCAAAGATCAATTTTTTATGTAAAGGGGTATCCAACTACCACAAAAGGGGCACTCTGGATGGGGATGGCACAGTGGCTTAGTTGACATCGACGCGGACTGAGAACCTGGGTGTGCCAGGTTCAAATCCAAGTCATCCATCAAACCCACATGACACTTGTGTCTAATCTCCTGGAGGGAGAATAAATAGAAATCACATTAACACTTGTCCACGGGTGGCCTCGGCCTTGATAAAGTGGTGATTTCTGTTTAATATTTAAGAAAAAAAAAAAAATTGCCCCCAGTCAAAATGGATTTTTCCTCTGACTGAGGACAGAACAGATAATACACTTTGAAATATTTATTTGCTAAAATATAAAAAACGTTTTAACAAGTTAGGCACTAGGCCATCAAAAGTGTGTGGATTGGGGGTCGGTGGTAATGTTTATCCTACTCTTAGCAAGAATCAATTCAGTCATGACAATACCACATTATTCTAGTACTACTTAAAATATCGATTTTATTTATAAATATATATCTGTACAAATCCACTGGAATAAAATCGGGAGTTAGACAACAAAAAATAAAAAAATGGTTAGTAAGAACCGCCTCCCTTCCAACTTTGATCCCAGCCCAAAGGCTGAGTCTGCTCCATAGAAATGTTTGTGATTGCTTTAAAATATTTTTGGAGTCCGATTTATTTATCTACCTCCCACAAGGTAAGATGTGACACAAGGTCGGGAAAGTGGGATTAGATAAGCCAGCGCTTGAGAGGTGAGCACTCTGGCCATTTAAAAATTGCCTGGGCAGCCCCGTCGGCATTCCCCGGTAGGGGCGCCTCAGACAGTAAGCAATAAACTTAGGTGCACCTCCTAGAACTGCACAGGACTGGCAACCACACAATAGACTGGCATAAATCCAGACCCAAAGGCCCGGACGATACCGGTTTTATTAGGCGGGGTAAAACCCCTGGTTGGAGTCCGATTCTCTTGCACTTATTAAAGAGTTTAAGGGTATCTCAGTATTATGAATACGTCCTGGTCAGCCATTCCAGTTATTAAAACTATTTTGGAAATTGCAGAAACATTATCAAGTATTGATATTAAACGTATGTGAAAATTGTTTTTTAATGTGAATATTATTATTTAAAAAATAAATTTACCTAAAAAAATGTGATAAATTATTTAATCCTGATCGTTGTTTTATTTCTTTAGTACAACTCTACAGATATAGATGTCATTTTTATCTATTACTCACAATATATATGGGTTTCGTGTAGTGACAAAATATTTATTCCCCAGAAAACATCATATCGAATAATAGTGTGTGCAGAAACAGCAAGCCTTATAAAAATATCTAAACTTACGACTTTAGACCCTTTCAACTCTCTCTCTTTTGGTATAAACTTTTGTCATCATCATCATCATCATCATCATCATCATCATCATCATCATCATCAGTTTACTGGTTTTTTTTTGCATGCTGGCATGTGTTGGACAGCTGTCAGAAAGTGACTTTCAAACTAACTTATCTTGTGCAGTTCGATTGGCTCTTTTAATCCTGAAAGGGGCTGCTGATGTGCCCTCCTGATCACATGGCGAGAGTCCGGAGGAGGTCACATCAGCAGCCCTGGAATGTTGTGACAACAATGAGAAATACAACTCACAATGCCTTCATATTTGCACCTATAACCCAAGAACTATAAACGATCTTAATGCTGGTGTCCTGGAGATCATGCTACATTATATCTGTGATATTAAATGGAATATCATTGGTCTGTCAGAAACCAAAATTAAAGAATCCCGGATAGAATCACTTGCTTCTGGATGCAAACTCTTTATGCCATCTAGTGGACGATTCAGGTCCAATGAAGTTGGTTTCCTAGTCAACAAATCTCTTATGCAGTTCGATTGGCTCTTTTAATCCTGAAAGGGAAATTTGCCAGATTCATTTTCATACTTTCCAACTAAAGAAGAAATTGATAAAATATGCCCAAATCCAATAAATCTTTGAGAAAACACCAAACACGATCACGTCTATGTCATGGGAGACCTCAATTGTAAAGTCGGAAATCTTCATGACAATTATCCAGAAAGCACGTCATTGGAAATGCAAACTCTTAAGAGGACATTCTTACAAACTTCTGCATCAGAAATGGCCTCATTGTTACCAATACCTTGTTCCGAAAGAAAAGACTTTTTACTTGGACATCCCCTGATGGAAGGACCAACAATCAGATTGACTTTATTTTAACCTAGAAGTCCAGAGTACAACAGAAGGTTCTTGATCGTGGGACCATCAACAAACCGGACATATTTGACCATGAACTTATGCGAACAAGAGTAAGGCCTTCCTGTTCATGGTGACAAAAACAATCTGGGGCTCAAAGATGCAACTTTAGTACATTAAAAGAACAACGTGTCAAAGATGCCTTTCAACTCAAACTTCAAAAACGTTTTACCCCTCTTTCTGAAGTCTCAGATCCAGATTTGCTGTTTCAAATTACCACCAAAAGCATCAAAGATTCTGCAAATTAAGTTGTTCTTGTAGCTAAGCCTTTATCTCCTGACTGGATATCAAACAATGCCAAAACAAGCTATTGAGAACAAGAATAAGATAAAAAGAGAGAAAAGATGTTTTTTCAAAGAATAGAAGTCTAAGAATCTCATAAGAAAGGACAAAATATTTGAAATAGATAAAGAGGCAGACTTAATCAGTACACTACCCCCTCACAAACAGTACTATGCTGATTTAAAAAGACTAACAGCAAAGCCAGAAACATAAGCTGGGGAATTAAGGATAAACATGGCAAAATCCTATATGACAATAATGAGATTTTAAAACGGTTGGCGCAATTTTATAAAGAGCTGCGTATGTATAACTCAACAGACACTCGTCAAGTTGATGAAGATGCGGAAGACACAATAGCACTTATTTTGAAAGGTGAAATAGAGCATGCTATTCTATCTTTGAAGGAGGGCAAAGTAAGCATGGCAGAAAGTGATTAAGATGGATTTTTGTAATAGAAGTCGCTCCGAGCAAGACATGAAGCCACTTGACGAAAGGAGCTAATCCTAATAATAAAAAGGGAGAGAAAGGGAGAATAACTTCAAAACAAACCAAGCCTGAAAGAAACCCCCAGCACCAGCATTCAATCCCTTGGACTCCAAACAGGCTAGCCAAAAAAAATAAGCCCCTCAAGAGCCAAACAGGGAAATAAGGGGTTACAAGGCTAGCTGACACATAATCTACCCCTAAAAAATATAGAAAGACCCGGCCAGAGATAGATGAATTTGGAAGTTAATGCGAGCATGTAGAACGAACGTGTTAGTAGTGATGATGATGATGATGATGATGATGATGATGATGATGATGATGATGATGATTCAAAAACATGCTGCTCTAGCGAAAACTATGTAAAAATAAAACTTGCATGACAAAAGTTATGTGTTGAGTAACATGTTATTTTTGTGATGTTTAGCCATCAATTATATGGTCTTAAAATAAAAAAGTTTTGGTCCACTTTTGATAATCAACATAATTTTGTGTAATATATCTATGGTTTAAGTTTCATTAAAATTCAGAATAAAATGATTTTCAGTGGGACATTTCATGCTCTGTCGTCAACACCTTTATAAGAAAAAATAAATAAATATGACCTCTTTATAATAATCAGAATAGGTAGGTTTTGGAATTTTTTAGATGAATGTTATTCTCACATAATTTCGGCCGATGTAACCTCCAACCTTCTTCAGGTATGTCTTGTTGAAAAAATTTTTTAAAAGCAACATAAATCCAACCTAAAAGTTAATCTCTACTGATATGACAGACGGTTGCCTGTCTATTTGCGAACTATTTTTAGACTATTAGACCTAAAAACTTGAAATTTGGTCGAAACTATACTCTAACTATTTTATATTATTCAGACTACTGTTCTCATCTTGGATGTTATTTTCACAACTTTTCGATGTAACCTCCGACTTCTTCAGTCTTGGCAAACTCAGGAATATTTATGTCAAGCTCAGGAATCTACACGGAATTTAGAACTGAACCTTTTATTTAATCCATGGGGGTAGATTGTTTGCATTCCATCAGTTATATCCGAGTAGAAGTCTTAAGTAATCTTTAATTATATGCTCAGTATGTATTCATGGCACAAAGGATCAAATGATAAGTAATAATCGGTTCTAAGTGACAGTCTTCTGGAGGTTGAAGGTTCAATCTACCCCCGTGGATTAAATAAAGTGCTCAGTTCGAAATTCTATACGAATTCCCAAGTTCGACATAAAAATTCCCAAGTTGGACAAAACACACCTTAAGAAGGTCAGAGGTTAGATCAGCCGATACTTTGTGAGAATAAAATCCAAAATGAGAACAATAGTTCAAATAACCCAAATACAGAATAAGTAGGGTATAATTTCTATTTAATTTCAAGTTTTTAGGTCTCGTATCTAAAAGTCATTAACAGACAGACAAACGTCCAAAAGTACAGATTAACTTTTGGGTAGGATTTGTTCCCTTTTTTATCATTATTATTAAAATTATTATTAAAGGGAGATAATTCTGCTATAAATTCACTATAAACAAGAAAGTGCATACAGGACATACAGAGGGTTAAGAAGTATCATTAATCCTATCTCTACCTTCATAAAGATAGGTATTTTTATGTTTATATATTTGTATGTACAGGATTCACTCCTAAACTAATTGACCTACCATTATGAATTTTGGAACACAGCTGCTAGGCATAAAGGCTCATAATATAGGCTATATTTAGTTTAATTTAGTTTCATGGAAAGGACGTAAAAAGAGGGCTGAAGTCTTTTGTGAAATTTCAGACACCTCCGATTTTTATGAAATTTTAACCATTGGTATTACACATCAATCAATAAATATTCTCCAGATTTCAGTTTTTTAGAATATTTTAAAATGTTTTAGGAGGCATAATATGGGCACAACCTCCCGCTTGAAAATTGACATATTTCTGATTTTTATTGAATTTGATCCATAGTCATGAGACACCAAGTAAGGAAGATTCCTTGAATTTCAATTTCGCCTTAAAACCCCTTAAGCTTAAGGCGAAAAATTTTGACATTTTCTAGAATCAAAATCATGTAATTTATTTTGATCAAAATTGGAATAAGGATTCTAGACATAAGATTTAGTATCATTATATCTTGATTTTAATCTTCGTAAGGGGACATAAAAGTGGTGCAAAAATGTTCTGTTGGTGAAATTAATTTTACCGGTCTTAAGACGAGTATTCTTCTAAGTATCTACATGATGGTATAATTATAATAATCATAAACTACAGTCCCCTAAATATTATTGCTCGATTAGGTGTGCACCCTAGATTAGGTAGCTGAATCTTTATTCACTACATTTTTATGTCGAAAGATGGAAAAAAATGGAGAGTCAGAATGGTGAAAGTGATAATCTTACACAAAGATGTTATCAGTTGAGTTTAGAAAAAGAAACAAAGAAAACAAAACAAGACGAGAGTGCAGACAAAAAGTGCATATTTATTCTCTCGGCTTTTAGCTTAGATTTGACACAAAGCCAAGACTGGGCATTCCCCTAGTGAGGCTTGAACTTACTATTAATGGTTCCGTTAACATAGCTTGCTATCTGTTGCGCCATGCGATGTTCCCCAGAATACGTTCCCCAGAAGATATAAATAGAGAGAGAGAGAGAGCGAGAGGAAGGGAACAAAATAAAAATAAAAAGAAAGTGAAAATAGAACTAAAAAGAAATTAGAAAGGGATGATACTAATGGATGATACTAATTACTTTTGTTTTCTTCTATTTTTTAGCTATTCATTTTTGTAAACTGTGATATTTGTTGATATTAAAAGCACGAATTGTAACGATCTGCCCCTTGGAACGGGAAGGGGGTTTCAAAGAAGAAAAATAGATTTGATAAAAGTAATTATAAAGTACTAATGAGACCTGAGGAAATGCCACAGTTGTATCCTGTTCATTCTATGTAGAACCTACGATATTATTGTACCATATCTGGATAGAACATATACTACACTTATATCCTAGATTGACGGCCAAGAAATTGTATTTTACTTCGAGTTTCACGTTCGACACAACAGTAACATCAGATAAAATATTTTAAATTATTTTTTTTTTGCATTGCATCTGTGGCGATAGGGTGATCCCACTTTTTCTTTTTAAATGGAAGGAGCTAACATTTTTTTAGTACCCATAATATATCCTCTTTTGATAACGTTGACAAAAACGGAATTTTTGCCAATCCCTCAAAACAAGGGTCCCATCCAGTGGCGTAGCTAGACCTTTTGCCGCCCGGGGCGGTAGTAAAATTTGCCGCCCCCCCCCCCCCCGGCATTTGGGTGCCCGGAAAATTCGTCCATGGATAATTCGCCCATGGATAATTCGTCCATGGAAAATTTTTTGCTATGTAGGAAAACTGGTCCATTATTATTAAGTTAACATTATTCTTAATTTTCATACCTTGCGAAAATTAGTTCTACGGTATCTAATTTTCCTAAATTCAATTAAATTAAAATTAAAATATGAAAACTGATTTTTAATATTTTTTATTCATTTGAGATTTTATCTGTTTTCCTTTTGTTTTAAGTAGATGGTGGGGGTTGCCCGGGGTGATTTTGTCCGATTCCCCAGCTAGCAATTGTAAAGTTTACAAGGAGTTATAAAAAGTATGCTACAAAAACAAACGTTTGGACAGTAATAAAATTAATTGAATTCAAACTTTCGCATCTAATGTTATTTCCTCTTTGATGTCGGTGTATATACACCCAAATATCCAACTTTCTTTTCGCACCTATTCGATAAAAATTTATATGAAAGTTCCCCTTTAAGTATGAAAAGAAGGAGAAAATGCAACCACAAGATCAGATGCATCTTTAATTCTCAACTCGGTACTATCGTTTCCGTTTCTTTTATTTCTGAACCTTTGGAAAACTATTCTCCCAGAAATCAATGATGCCCAGAAATATCTTCAAAAAAAAAGTCCTGGATCTGCAACAAAGTTCTGTCAGGCTGACGGCGTTGAAAGATTTCCTTCTTCAGAATAGAGAAAAGATAGTGGACACTGCAATAGACGAGTCAAAAACACTCTGCTCTGAAATGGGGATAAGCATGGAGCGTCGTATTCGCAAAAAGAAACGAATGGATGGTGAAGGATTGACTGATGCAGCGCTGAGTTTTGATACTGAGTTGAGACGGGAAATGCTGTCTGTCATAGACAGATTGACTGAAGAAATATCTTGCAGATTTCAACAAGTTCACAATCTTGCAAATAAATACGCTTTTCTTATACCGTCAAATCTGCTTGATGATAATTATGATTGTCAGCTTGGTGGATTTGACGAAGATATAGAAAAAGAGAAATTCTTTGCTGAAAAGAAGAGGTTACAGTATGTTGTAAAAGCTTCAGAAAAAGACAAAATCGATGGACCTCTTGAACTTTTGAACTTTATACAAAGATACCAACTTGGGGATTCCGTCCCTAATATTGTGATCTTGCTGAGAATTTTCCTCACCAGAGCTATTAGCGTTGCTAGCTGTGAGCGCTCTTTCTCAAAACTGAAGCTCATAAAAAACTACCTTAGATCAGCAATGAGCCAGACAAGACTTACAGACTTGGCAATCCTCTCAATAGAGAGGGAACTTGTTGAGGAAGTGAATTTTGATAGAGTCATTGATAATTTTGCCGAAAAAAAGGCGCGAAAAATCTGTTTGTAAATTTTCAACCGACTTGATGCCTTGCGACAGTTCTCTCACAAAAAATAAATTTATAGCCTTATTTGCCATTCATAAATACATTTGTTTAAAATATATTAAAACTATTTTTAAAAGAGTTGAAACGTTATTAACAACAACAAATTTCTGAAAACCGAGCAGTTACACACACGGATTTAAAAAAGCACCGATACAAGACGTTTTTTCTCTTCGGAGGGCTCGCCCTCTTAATAATAACATTATGAAGACAAAGAAAAGAAAACTACATCGGACTATTCTCTCCTTGATACATCCATGTTATTTGGCGAAAATTCGGACTTTAACAACAACGACAAAAAAGTAAATAAAAATGATTTTATCATTTCATAACATTTTCAGGTTTTCAAATGTTCTCATTTAAATTTATTATTATATAAAATTATAGTATAAAATTTCATATTTTTTGTTAACTTTTGTTTTTTTAAATTTTTTTCTCTACTTTCTATTTTTACCCTCTCAAAATGCCGCCCCCTCAGGTGTGCCGCCCGGGGCGGCCCGCCCCCCTCGCCCCCCCCCCCCCTAGCTACGCCAGTGGTCCCATCATAACATCAACAGACGAATTGTTCATGGCACCTTTTTTATGTAACAACTTACCTTTCTTGATGCTGTGACTACCTGTCTGTCACAAAGTCTACATGCTACAATAGAATCATTGTAAAATATGTTCTGCTATTATCACTAAGAAGGGTGCAGAAGCCCTTCTTCAGATACTTCAGATTATTGTGAAACTTTTTCAATGAGTATAAGACATCAATTAATAAATTTTCCCCACATTTCAATTTCTTTGGAATATTTTAAAGGAATTTTAGAGGACATAATAGGTAATATACGGCATAATCAAGTTGACACACCGGTTCTCATCAGATCACCAAAGTTAAGCAACGTCCAGCCTGGCCGGTACCAAATGGGTTACTATTTGGGAATACCAGGCACTGTATACTTATTCAGGTGTGGCGATCCGTATAAATATCCAGCCATTAAAAAAGAAAACATGACAGAGTCCAGTTATGGCATCACCAAAGCTCAGAATTTGTTAATGTTTCATCTACGCCTACTGGCATAGGATGACTCAAGTCAATGTAGGCACAATTTGAAAATTTAAATATTTCAGATTTGCATTGAATTTAATCCACAGGAATTAGACCCGAATGAAGCAAAATTCTCTGAATTCCAATTTCTACTTAAGACTCCTTAATCTTAAGCTTTAAATTTTAAACATTTTCAATAATCAAAATCATGTAATGGATTTTGATGAAAATTGGAATGAGGATTCTAGACATGAAGTTTAGTAGCATTATATCTTGATTTTAATCTTCGTAAGGGCACATAAAAGTGGTGCAAAATTGTTCTATTTATGGAATAAATTTCACCCACCATGGGATGGATATTCTTCTAGTATATATATATATATATATATATATATATATATAATGAGTCGATGAAAAATAATTAGACCTGCAAATGGAAGCAAATCAATATCTCCAGTTGTTCAGAACAAGGAGCATTTAGTAAATAAAAATATTTCTTCTTCTTCTCTTTCAATTTCATTCCTTAAGTCAGGCTT
Organism: Sepiola atlantica; assembly: GCA_963556195.1. Lineage (NCBI taxonomy): Eukaryota > Metazoa > Mollusca > Cephalopoda > Sepiida > Sepiolidae > Sepiola > Sepiola atlantica. The sequence continues at coordinate 198,894,539 of OY744521.1, read as the reverse complement.
TTCAAAGATTAAAATCTTATCATCAGAGGAGGTAGTGATTGATAAGTTGACAGATAAGGACAGTCAATATTCGATATTTAAAAAAAGTTTTTTTTTTAAGTTTTAAAAGTTCAAACGAGTGTGTTTCAATGTAAATGAAAGTCACCAAAAACGGAAATCCAAGTGGTATGGGGTTAAAATGTAATTGATAAATCCAGAAGAATCTGTGTGAAAATTCAACGACGATTCACTACCTCCTCTGATGATAAGATTTTAATCTTTAGAAACCCAGGCTTAAGGAATGAAATTGAAAGAGAAGAAGAAATATTTTTATTTACTAAATGCTCTCTCTCTCTCTCTTTCTCTCTTTCTCTCTCTCTCTCTCTCTCTCTCTATATATATATATATATATATATAGAGAGAGAGAGAGAGAGAGAGAGAGAATGTTTCTACTTTCAATAAAATTGTACCTAAGCCCCTTCTGGTTTACAGAATTTGAAAATATTGTTAATTAATTTTTTTTCACATTTTAAAATTGCTGAATTCTTTTTCTAAATCTTCAGTTGGGGCATTTTCTGATAAACAGCTTTTATAGGTTGCAACGATTTTATAACAGTGTTTTCTTTCTTTTTCTTCTCTTTTTAATAATATTCTTGCAGAACCAATACAATCCATGCTGTCACCTATCATATTGTTAGCCTTTAAAATTATCAGTAATGTCCAACTTTCCATTTCAATGCAAAGATCTTAAAAACGAAAATAACTTGTTAGTTATTTTCGGCCAATCAAAATTCTAGCCTAACAGTTTTCCCTCCTCTGTATTAACATCCAATAGGAACTCGGGTGTTCGATTTTTGTACTTTTGGATAGAATCACTCACAGTGTGTAATTTTATATCGACAATGACATTGTATGATTGCGTTCTTATTTGGCAAATCTTTTGGGAAACAAAGGATTGTCATTAATGTTTAGCTGTTATAACACTGGTCATATAACAAAATGGACAAATAGAGGGATTTTCAGGTAGACAGTTAATATTTCTAACCCCTAGATAATATAGTATCGACCTGCATGTCTTTATTTAAATAACAAGATATTTTTCTCCAATTTTTATATAAGTAAATATAAGGAACAAATAATGGCTTATCTTTTTACTTGACATAGAATTTATATACTATTAAGAAGCTATAATGTTTTACAGTTTGTTCATACACAAATAGAAACATGTGACTGGTTGATAAAAAACGGAATAGACAGAGTGCACATTACTAAAGCAGTAGTTTTATGATGTCAAATCGTTAAAACACTGAAAATTAAATGTTTTTCCTTTTTTCTGTATGCTAAGATGCTTGACCGAGTTTTTTTTTTACATTTGTCACACCTGAGTTCGAATTTAAGTCTAAGGGACTTCTTTTTTTAACTGGATAAGGGTTTTATAACTTTAAAGAATTAAACATAACGTAATACCATAAAAATATTACATAAATATGTTTTTTAACTAAGTGAACTTTCTTTTTGATAAGATTTGTGAAAATTCCAATACCTCCGATTTTTGTGAAATTTTAACAGTAAGTATTAGACATCAATTAATCATTAAACAACAATCCTTTATCATTTTAGACTAATATAGTTCTTGTTTGGAATGTCAAAATCTCAACATGAATTTCAATAAAAATACAAATTCAAGTGAAATAAAATAGTTTTCAAAATTAATAATCATAAAACAATTTGTTATCAATTATTGTCATTCATATTGATTTTCTGTTTAACCATTAACAATAGGTTGTAAAAATTTATTTTGACCTGAAGAAGCTGACCGTATATTTAGTTGATATCATCTGACACGTTTGTTAGTCGTGGAATCAGTTGTAAGTTATGTGACTACTGAAATATTATTAAATGCTACCACGATTCAATTGCTGGCATAAACCCACAATTTGCCCAGCCATGGAGTATTGTTGCCACATCTGGACTATTACACCAATCACTAGCCCCTCCCTCTTGTACAGGGTACAAAAAAGAATTTCTAACCTAATAGGACCCGTACTGTCTGCCAAGCTACAGCTTTGTCGCATCGCTGCAGTGTTGCCTCCCTGTGCTTGTTTTACAAGTGCTTCCACGGAATGTACTCTGATAAACTTACTGCACTTGTACCTCTCGACTAGCAGCAAAATTCCCCCTGTATATGTAGAAGGTATATATTGGAAAGTTTTTTACCCTTCTTTCCTTGCACCTTGGCATTCTCTCATTGCTTCATGTTTCCCTGACCGTACCAACATGCAGAAATTTAAATGTAATGTTAACAAGCATATTGCTACCAACTCCCCACTTAGCTTGCCCCCTATAAATCTAGTCCCTATCATAGTAGCACATTATGCTTCAGTGACAATATGCCTTGGTTGTGGTAAAAATAAAAGTAAAAAAATAGAATAAAGGTTTTGTCACTACTTAGTTAATGGTAGGTTTTATAACTACTGGAATAGTGGTAGGTCTTGTAGCTCAATCAATTTGTTGGCCATAAACATAACAAAGCGCAGTAAGTAAATGTAAAAAGACAGAAGATATTTCATGCACATATTGTCTGAATATTTGCTCAAGGTGACTTTACACCTGGATATGGTAAACATCATCACAGCCTCCTCTGACAGGCTGTTCCAGGAAGCAGAGACTGTTACCTTTTTCTGTTGAGATGAAAGCGATAATGATATATCTTCTGTGACAGCGACTAAGTTTTGGGGTGAAAAACTCCTGTAAAGGTAAATTTACATTCCCGTTGATGATGCTGTATGATAGAATCAGGTCTCCTCGCATCCTTCATTGCTCAAGTGAAGACAGATTTAGTCTTTAAAGCTGTTTTTTACAGGTAAGCATGGCGAATTCCGTCACCACCCTGTTTGTCAACCGTTGTCCGATATATTTTTGGAGATAGGGATTTGTTGCTTGGATGGCATACTCAAGAATGGACCGTACCAGGGTTATGTATATGGGACGGAAAGCGTTTGTTTTTAGGCTTAGAAAGGGTCTCCAGATCAGGTAGAGAACCTGCCTGCCTTTTTTGCCATCTTGATACAGTGACATGTTGGTTTAAAGGAATTGTTCACAATTGAACCAAGGGTCTATTTAGCAACGATGTTGTAGTGGAGGTAGAAAACCGATGGTCAGGGGGGGGGGGCATAGTAAGCAGAGAACCGATAGGAAGATGACTGTTTCTATGCATATCGACTATTCCGTATACTTACTTGTACTTGAATCGGTTTTTGCCAATAGTGGACTTAATCGGCATCCAAGGATAATAGCACACCTCTGATCACTGTGCTACATTGTCTCCGGTCCGTAGAAGCATCAATGACAATTTAGAGTCGGTCCCTTGTCCAATGTTGGAGACTGTAAACGCGACAGCCAGAGTTCAGAAGTAAATGCCAGCTTAAAAATCACGATCAGATTATGTTGAGATCCTCTTGAAGCTGATCATACTTGCTTCTAGATGATGCCAGCTTATATATATATATATATATATATATATATATATATATATATGTATATATATATATATATATATATATATATATATATATAAACTACTGAATTATTGGTAGATCCTGTTACTACCTAATTATTGGTTGAGCTAGTAATTATTCAATAGAAAGATTCTTGCTTAAAAAGGGACAGATATTGATCTATATATAAAATTATGTACAGGAGTTGTACAAAATAATGGAAACACTTTGTGAATTTTGCATCAATTTTAAAACACTTATAAAAATTGAAAAAAATTACCAAAATGTTGGTTTCATTTTTTTATTTACATTTATTTTTGTCCTGAATTAATTGGTTAAATTAAGTTATTTTATTTTTATTTTTGTTCAGATAGTGCATAGTAATAAGAAAAATTTAAATGAAAAATCTATTAGATTTCCAGAGGTCAGATTGTTGGTGCCCGTATGGCAGGTGCTACTACAATGGAAGTAGCTGAGATGGTGGCCATATCGAGAGGAACTGTCTACAAGGTGATGACAGCCTATGAAAAAGAAAGAAAAACATCCTTCTTGAAACAAAATTCTGGAAGAAAGCCGAAGCTGTCTAAAGAAATTGTAGAGCCCTTGTAAGGATTGTTAAGAAAGAGTACAAAACCATGGCACACAAAATTACAGCAGAGCTTAACAATCATCTGGATAATCCCGCTTAAACAAAAACTGTTTACCGAGAGCTTCAAAAGCTTGATTTCATGGAAGGGCTTCAAGGTGTTTCCATTATTTTGTCCAACCCTGTATGTGTATATGTTTATATATTTATATGTACAGGATTCACTCCTAAACTAATTAACAGATCATTATGAATTGTGCAACAGAGCTGCGAGGCGTAATGGGTCGTAACATGGGATATATTAAGTTTAATTTAGTTTTATACAATAAGGGCAAAGAGCAGATAGAAGCACTTCGTGAAAATTCAGATAACTCCAATTTTTGTCAACTTTTATCAGATATTAGACATCAATTAATAAATATTAGACATCAATTAATAAATATTCTCCAAATTTCAGTTTTTCTTAGAGTATTTTAAAGCATTATGGGGGACATCAGATGGACACAACCTCCCATTTGAAAATTCAAATATTTCAGATTTGCATTAAATTTGATCCATAGTCATTGGACACCAATTACGCAAAATTCCCTGAATTTCAATTTCTTCTTAATCTTAAGCTTTAAATGTTAGACATTTTCTGGAATCAAAATTCTAAAATTGATTTTGATCAAAATTGTAATAAGGATTCTAGACGTAAGGTTCAATAGCATTTGGTCTGTGGAGATTTATTTCTGCTGCAAGTCTTCTCTCAATTTGGCATTTAACCATCCAAGTTCTGAAAACCTGTTATCTACATTTTCTGGCTCAACGCTTTTATGCTGATGATTTTTGGATACTGGTCAGTGATTTTTGGTTGTATAAAGAGAAACTTATTGTCTGATAAGATTGCAAATGGAACTAGTTAAGGGCAGAATGGGCTATTGATGACCATTACTCACTACTTTTTTGGCCACGAGTCATATAGCAAAGTATTTTGTAATGATTTATTGTGAATCACAATAAATAAACATTTTACTACTCATTGTAATGATCATTATATCACACATAAATCACACAGTTTATTTTGAATCTCTCTATATAAAGTAGAAGAATACCCACCCAGGACAGGTAAAATTAATTCTCCAAACAAAACAGTTTTGCACCACTTTTATGTTTCCTTATGAAAATTAAAATGAAGATTAAAGCAGAGAAATCAGTGTATCACCCTAGAAAGAGACTATGTTGATGAATAAAGTCAAATTTTGCCTTAAAAGTGTTGTCTTATTAGTTAGGTGTGAGACTTATTGAGTGATGTGTTACAACATTGAAACTCTCTTTTCATTTGTCACAAACAAATTAGCACACAGAGTTGGGATGGTGTGTTTTCACTGTTTTAATCGCTATTTATTGATTGATTTTAGCTCGAATTGTTTTAATTTGTGTAACTAGAACGATATTCAGCTCATTGACACTGATTAGGTGCTTGAAACAAATATAAAATCAACTTTACAATCTAGTGGGAGATGATCTCTTCTGTTCTTTACGGCCCCCTTTTCACAGAAGAGACCTTGTTAGTCTTTTTCTACTCCATCGTCATTTTCATGTGCTCGCCTGAGATTTAATCTCTTGTTGCTCTTAAACATTCACAGCAAAAACTCGTCTCTATACCACAACTGAAAACCAGAACAGAATTTCTTTCCAAGAACTTTCCATTTGTGGAACACATTATCACAGGACTGATTCCCTGCAGGCTACAACTTGGTCGTCTTCAAATCCAATGACAACAAATACTTGTCATCAAATATCTTCATAAGTAATAACATTTTGTTCATTAAATTCATCATTTAAATTATGAATTTAGAGTAGTATTTCGTGTCCACATGGAGTATATTCACCAGCAGTCCGCCATGTTAGTTTATATAGTAATGATAATGAAAGCATGTTTAAGATATGATCATATTGTTTTAATTTAAGAAGAATGAATATTTTATTAAAAAAAAAAAAAACTGATGCAATTTCTAAATACGTAATAATGTTTCGAAAATATATCATTATTTTTGTTATTGTTATCAATGGAAAAATGTATTTTGATATTATTATTTGACTGCAAAGTAAATGGTGTTGGTAAAAATATGTCTCTTACTAAATCTTTGAACCCAGTGATTTGAGTGTCAGGAAGAGTACATATGACTTAGAAGGTAAGTTCTCATGCCTCTTTCTCTATTCATGACTAATAAAAACTAAAATATCGACAGGATTAAATAGTGAAATCAATTGATGTAATTGAAAATGAATTTTTTTTGATGACACGGGCCAATTTAGGGCAAAAATGAATGACAAAACAGTTTTTTTTATTATTATTTAGCTTTGGTTTATTAACCTACTCCGGTCAATGAAATAGTGGAAAACCTCACTTTACTTTATATATAAGATGAAAAGAAAAAAATTAATTACATTATCTAGATGAAAAGAAGTTTGTTTTGATGTTTTGGTTAAATTGTACAGAAGCCAAAGACAGAAAGAAACAAGAGAAAAAAAGAAAAAAAAGATGACTAAAAACATCATGTGACCAGGTCCAAATACTTTTTATAATTAGTTATTTTATTAATATAGCGTCTGATAGGACAGAGACGCCTATAGATAACAACAACGAAACCAGTCTTATTATTCAACTTTGTCAGCCACACTGATTCAACAATGCCTGGAAGCGTCAAGACTATTTATATTGTGCCTGTCTGATAGACTGCTATTCAGTGTATTCATAGTTAACATAGTCTTGAAAAAGCCAATAGGAATATAAGCTTAATATTTATTTCCTTATTATATGACCTTTATAAGTTGTTTTTTAAAATTTATTTCATGTTCCTAAGTATTATTGTGTGTTAAGATGATGCTTCCAATTAATACTTAATTGTTATAACAAGATTCAAAACATGATTGTGTTTTTTGATGGAGAAAGGAAAGTCCTTAAATCTGAATCCATTTTAGGAGGTATAGGTTAGTCTCATCTGTACAGATAAAATGAAGTATCTGTTTATCTTTTTATCAGCTATAGACAAAAGAAAACTACTAGATGTGTTTCAACTAAAATTGGCATGTGAACAGACTACCATAAGGTATGTCAAGTAGACCTGGGTCAACACTGAAGGTCATAAAATGTTTTTTAAAAAGTTGGCCTATAATGATTGGAGAACTGGATGAGATCAAGTTCTTCTTTTATTCATTTAATGTCACTTTTCCCTTGTCCAGGGATCAGACATCTTTTTGATATTTTGCAAGCTCACTCTCCAGTTTTTACGGTTCAGCAAGTCAACTGTCTCAAAATTCTACTCTATACGGTCTTGTCTAATCACTTGCTTCCAAGTTTTCTTTGGCCAGCCAAACTTCCTGCGATTTAAGACATCTATGTTTCTGTAACTGTTTATGCATGAGGATGAATGCTCCACATAACCGTACCAGCATAACTGAGTCATTCTTAGGATAACCTGTTCACTTGGTAATGTAATGCTTTCAGCAAATCCTTTGACCTAATGTGTTGGGTTTGGTCAGATTTCACATTGCAGCATCTGATCATGGATCTGTCATTGTGTTGCAGCCAGAGGAACCCTCAGGTTAACAATAATAGTGTTGTCTGAAATTTTAAAATACATTCATCATAAAACTCTAAAAGAAAAAAGAAAAACAAACAAACAAAAGAATCAGCTGAAAAATGTAAGAAATATGTGATAAAAAGTTACCACAAACTTTAAAGTTCCAAATCATTGCTCCTGACAAAGACCAGGTCTATATTATATAAGTGATGGTTCCTATGTAATGCCTGCACTATAACTCTAAAACCATAAGTGATTCTTATGAGGTTTCGAACAGGGATTATATTTGTTGCTACGGGTAAGATAAGACTATAAGTTTATCTTTCTTTTTATAAAGAAATCACTATGAGAAAGTTTTAGTCTCAAATTTTAAAATATATTTAGATAGTGAAGTTATTGAAGTTGTTCAGAAGTTTTGTTACATTGGTAATACCATTGGAGAACAGGGAAGAGCAGATGCTATTGTAATTGCAAGAGTTAGGAGTGGATGGTGTAAGTTAATGGAACTTCTGCCATTACTAACCTGAAGAGTGTCGACCAAGGGAAAAGTCTTTCAAGCATCTGTTCGAAGTGTGATTATGTATGGAAATGAGATATAGCCAGTGAGGGTTGAGAACATGTGTTGCATGGAGAAAAATTATATGAGACGGATATGATGGATGTGTAATGTGAGTGTTAAAGCAGGCTTAGATCTGATGACCTCAGAGGAAGATTAAATCTCGACAGTATAGAGAGATATGTACAGAACAGGAGACTTCGATGGTATAGCTATGTTGAAAGAATGGATGAGAGTTCTTGTGTTAGTAGTTTGTTTTTTTTAACTTAGTTGACCCCAAACATGGAAAGTAGCCACTGTAGACATAAGGGGCTACTGAGAATTAGGGTGAAAGTTTTAGGGGGGGGGGGGTCATCCTAAATTTGAAGCTGTGCAGCTAGATGCTTGTTCACATTAGTTTTATATTTCTGCCGGTACAATCGGTACAGTCAGGGAAACGGGAAGCAGGGAGGGAGTTCCAAAGCTATTGAAGTCGAAGGCTCTCCGGCATCTGGGCACCTCCATAGTAAATGGATGAGATTTAGCTGATTGTCGGGTTGGTCGAATGTATTTACGTCGATGGGGCACTAGAGCAGCAAGTTCATCGGAGCACATTCCATTGAAGTACTTGTAAAACAAGCACAAGGATGCAACATTATGGCGATGGGGCTGGCGCTTGGTGGATAAGTAAGGGACCTATTAGATATTATTTTTTAACCTTGTCTAAGAGGCAGAGACTAGTGGATGATGCACCAGCCCAGATGTGGCAACAATACTCCATGCAGGGATGAATAGTGGCTTTGTAGAGATATAGGATAATGTCAAGTGTGAGAAGTTTTCTAGCACGGTAGAGGGATCCCACTTTCTTTGCAGCAGCCTTGGCAATGTCTTCTATGTATTTGGGCCAATTCATGTTACCTGTGAATGTTAGGCTGAGGAGTTTGAATGCTGGACTCTAAGGTCGGGTGTTATTTGCCATGGCAATCGGTGGTTGAAGAGGTTTCTTGTAGTTATTGAAGGAAAGGAGCTTTGTCTTTGCAGAATTAAAGGTTACCAACCATTTATGACCCCATTCCACTACAGACTGGGGGTCATTTTCTAAGGATATGTAGATGTAGAATACTTGAGATAACAGGGTCAGTTCACAGGGGTAGGCTAAAGAAAACATGGGAGGAAGTAATAAGGATGGACTTGACAGAAAGAGGGATAAATAAGACCTGGCAAAGATAGGTTAGTTTGGAAGTTAATTTCTAAAAGCCGTCCAACACATGCCAGCATGTAACACGGGAGTTAAAGCGAATATGATGACGGTGATGAATTCAAACTGCATGTCATTCAAATAAGAATTGTTTCATCCCATAATGGGGGCTAAATGTCACACAACTAAATGACATTTTGAGACCATAACTTCAGTTGTTTAAATTTTATTTTCATACAGTTTTGACTATAGCAAGAATCGGATTTCGATAAAGAGAAGGTCTTGTGAATCCCATCCAAATCCCCCTCCTCGCTGTGCTACTAGAAGAAAATGGATGAATAGTTTAGACATTTGTCATGGCCGTCCACCCAGTTATAGCTCGGCACTCCTTATAACAAAACCAGATGTTAATCTTTTTAAAGCTGCAGCACATGTGGCAGAAATAAATACATTTTCGTCCATCTGTGCACCTCTCTCTCTCTCTTTGCTGAACAATCATCGGTCATCGAAGTGTCAACTATCAGCAGCAGCTGAGCAATCAGTATAAAACAGAGGTGTTTTTTACACTCGCCATCAAATTTGGGGTTCGCCTTACTCATCATCATCATCATCATCATCATCATCATCATCATCATCATCATCATCCTGTCTCCTTCTACAAAAAGTAGGAGCTCTCTTTAGCCCACGTCAACATTAACAGCAATGACAGAAATTGTCACAGTAGCCATGTGACCCTCCAATACTGCTATCATCACCACAGCATCTACGGTGGCTCTATTCTTTCTATTACTAACAGCAGCTCTCTCCTGCCCACTATCATCATCATCATCATCATCATCATCATTACATCATCTACTCTAGTGGCTCTGTTCCTACCTAGAACTAGCAGCAACGATCATGCTCATCTATGACTAGCAGCAGTTTCCGATCCTGCCTGCAACATCAGCATCATCTTAATCTACTCCAACAGCTCTTTTCTTAGATATGTATTTTCTTTCTCTTGAAATAAAAATCATCTAATTTTGTTGTATTCACAAGTTCATCTTCTTCCCTTTTGTTGTTGTTCATCACATGTACATATTTTTCTTTTCTTGTTAGTGGGAGATATGGTACACTGACCGACTGGTTTCATCATCCGTGCCACTAGACATTGTTCAGTCAGGCCAAGGATGATAACAACTATTTCAAAATTTAATGATTCCTCCGTGAAAGAATATAAGATGTTATTGTTAACTAGCAGTATTCATTGGAGATACATTGCTTGTCTGAAGGTTTTTTTATGAAAAAATAATTTTAAATGTTTTCCTTGAAAGAAAAGTTTAAATAACACTTGTAATATGAGGTCAAGTAATAAAAAAGATTGTTAGTACGGTGGTGTTCTTAAAAATATAACATTTGTTATAATGAGTAATAAAAATAACTGTTAGCACTGTGGTGTTACGAAAAAAAACACATTTCTTATGAACAGCTGTAAAATGGCAAATGGCTTTAAGGAAACTAAACGAATTCGAATTATTATTTTTTTTAAATAGTGAATTATTTTAAATCTAAAAATTACCAATAAAAATAATTATTCAAATCTTTAAACTATTTTTTGAAAAACATTCTTTACTGAAATATTCTTTGTTTAATTTTATTTTTGTTTTATGAAACGGAGAAAATCTATTAAAAAAATGAATTTCGCTTTTTTACTTTCTAATATATTTCAGTTATTTTATTGACCTAACCGATAATTGCTTTAATGCCCCCAGATAGAAAATTTCAATGGTGTCTTCAGATTCCTTGAAAAATGTAACCCTTATTAAAACTTATTTGAATGATCTTACTGATAGCATATCGATTTCTATAACACACACACACAAGCATTGACTTTATATATATATATATATATATATATATATATATATATATATATATATATATATATATATATATTACCGTAGTGAGTGTAAAGATGCACACATGTTAAACTTAACACTTTGAAGAACTTTTGCAATAAACAAAATTTGTTAAGATTTTGTGGATACCGGTCGCACATCTTTCTTGAAAGGAGAAAATCAATACAAAAATCAATGGTCGTGTTATTGGTGTTATTCTGTGAGAGTATGTGTAAGAACTGTAAAGAATATTATACATATTGGCTGGGGCCCCCTAGATTTGGAAGCCCTAGACTTCAGTCTCCCAAGCCTATCTGTCCTGATGTGGCATTCACTTTTGGTGGATTGAGCCGACTTCCTCCAAAATAGGAAGTTTCTAGGTGGTATTAAATTCACAAGTGGTTTCCAGTCGTATATATATCCCAGCCAGAGAGGATGTTGCAATCCACCCCACATACGGCGCCTAGTAATTTACTAGTTCAAGGGCGTCAATGAAATGGGTTTTGGCATTACTCCAAGCAACTTATTTTTACTTAAAATCATGTTCTATTATTAAAAAAAATAACATTAAATATGTTAGTTATAGCAAGTTGACTCGTATACACGAACCAATGGATAAAAAATAGGCAAAAAAAATAATATGGCTTCCAAAAATATTGGACGAGATACTAAGGAAGATAACTCTGAATTCACTTTTTTAAATAGTGGAGGAGGTAGTTTTAGCAACTGATTTAACTTATGTGCTACTGAGAAGAATACTCGTCCCAGGACGGGTAAAATTAATTCTCTGAACAGAAAAGTTTTGCACCACTTTTATATCCCCTTGCAAAGATTAAAATCAAGATATAATACTACTAAACCTTACGTCTTGAATACTTATTTCAATTTTGATCAAAATCCATTGCACGATTTTCATTCCAAAAAATACCTAAATTTTAAAGCTTAAGGGGTGTTAAGAAAAAATTGAAATTCAGGGAATATGGCTTAATTGGTGTCTAATGACTATGGATCAAATTTAATACAAATCTGAAATATTTGAATTTGCAAACGGGGGCTTATGCTTATTTCATGCCTCCTAAAAACCCTTTAAAATACTCTAAATACTGAAATTTAAGGAATATTTATTAATTGATGTGTAATACTTATGTTTAAGATTTCACAAAAATCGGAGGTATCCAAATTTTCATGAAAGGTTTCCACCTCCCTCTGTATAAAATTAAATTAAACTAAATATATTACCCACCCTTATGCCTAGCATCTGTGTATCAAAATTCATAATAATCGGTTAATTAGTTTAGTAGTTAATCCTATGCATAGAAATATATAAACACTAGCAAAAACTACCCACCCTCTGGGTGGTAATTACTAAGGCTGTAGTCTTCTTTACAGAAACCAAAGAAATAATTTTTATTTGACATTTTGATAATTTTGAGGGAAAAAACAAAATGATGATTGTCGTAATGTTATTTGATATATTCCAATGTGGGGGAAATATACTGTGCATGAACATCGTCAAAGTTTGTTTTTTAGGAAAAAACAACAAAAACGTTAATTGATATGGTCTTTAAGATATTCAATGTCGATGAATTTTATTTCGTTTCAGCATAAAAATTAAAATGAATTTCCCATTAAAACTGGTTATATAATGAAATGAATAAACATAAGGGTGGAATGTTGATTGGTCAAATAAAACGATTTTATATTACGGAGTAATTCAAAATGGGTACTTTGTACTTTTTGCCTTTATTATAAGGGACAGAAAAAATACTTAATGAATATTTTAGAAAAATATTTTTTTTTTTGTAATTTAGAAAGATTAGAAGAGTTTTTTTTCTATGACAAATTTTTAAGTCATCATCATCATCATAATCATCATCATCATCATCATCATTACTACCAACATGTTAACTCCTTGGCTTTTTGACTAGAAGCAAAATGTAGTATCTGTACTGAACTTGCACTTAGTTTTTATGTTCTCTGTTAGTGAAGGAGAAATCTTTCTAGACTGAACTTTTTGTTCCAATTCAGAGTGCCCATTTTGGGGGAGCTGGATTCTCCACACGTTAAATATTGACATTGTGCCTAACTCTGCTCTTGTGGGAGGAAGTAAATAGGAACAGCAGCAACAGCAACAGCAACAAATTTAGTTTAAAAAATAATTTACTTATTAACAGAAAACCTTTGGTAATTATTGCACTTAATACAAATCTTATTTTTAAAAAGTAGTTATTCCAAAGTTATTGAGGTTGTTGCTATGTGTAAGTATATGCATGCGAAAGCGTAACCTAAAAAATAAATAAATAAATAATGGAACGTAAGTTATGATTTTAAATTTTCAACTTAATTAAATCGTTTGAAATAATATTACTACTGATAATAATTAAGAAATTAATATCAAGAAAAGTTTTTTGTATATATAATAAAATAGCAGAATCAAATTATAAGTGAACAGTACTGAATATGAATTTATTAGACAATGTTTAAAAAATAAATATGCAAATAATGTGTACCATTGAGAGTGTTTAGTCAGGTTTTCTGTGACTATATAAACGGTATGTGAAAATAATTTAGTGTATAATTGAATTAGGAATAGGAAGGTGTTTTGATATGAATACAGTTCGGATAAACGAAAAAAACTTTCGCATTTGTTCATATAGATATACACATATCTAACTTTATATCAATAGAGATATGTATAAATAGTTAATTTATATATAGATTATTTTATTTGGACTTATTTGTTTGATCTTGTTTGCTAAATTATTGTATTGTGTTTTCAATGTCATTTCAATTGTTATTCTTACAATTTCTGTCATAAATGATAAAATCAATGATCACAGAATGCTCTACTCGTCTCTTCAAAGCATTAACCAGTGAAAATAGACTCTGACTTTTCACGTTCAGTGAAATTATTCTTCCTTGGCCCTCAAGTAAACTACCTCATATTATCCCTGTGTATTAACCTAAAGGATAGCAGTAAAGCATACAGTCAATACAAACGTTGCTTATAAGCAAAAGGCAAACTTTATAGGACATTTGAGAATTAATTTACATTAATGCAAAGCATCCCACTCGAGAATTGAAGGAAACAATTTAATCAAACTTCTTGAAAAATATAACAAATCAAATCTATCTATTTGCTGATTGATTTTCTCCCGCTCAGATTCCAATCTGTACAAGTGAACACATATGAACTATGGACGTGTGTGCATGCGTGTGGATGCGTTAAACTGCATTAATTGTATGTGAATTGATTAAACTGGGGTAATCATTTTATCAGAAAAATTTCAATTTATTCAACTTCTGATCGTTTCACAAAGTTGACAACTGAAATACATTGATGGTTGAGCATAAAAATAAACTGTTCTCTTTTTAAACTGTTATAAAATATACTAGATTCGATACGTTCTTTAATGAATTGAAGGAATTTTATTGAGGTTGAAATTACATTTAAGTAGAATGACACTCTGGAGAGTGTATATCTCCAACAAGGTGCAATAATAAAAACAATAAAAATAAATTGTTCTTTTTTAAACTGTTATAAAATATACTAGATTCGATACGTTCTTTAATGAATTGAAGGAATTTTATTGAGGTTGAAATTACATTTAAGTAGAATGACACTCTGGAGAGTGTATATCTCCAACAAGGTGCAATAATAAAAACAATAAAAATAAATTGTTCTCTTTTTAAACTGTTATAAAATATACTAGATTCGATACGTTCTTTAATGAATTGAAGGAATTTTATTGAGGTTGAAATTAAATTTAAGTAGAATGACACTCTGGAGAGTGTATATCTCCAACAAGGTGCAATAATAAAAACAATAAAAATAAATTGTTCTCTTTTAAACTCTTATGAAATATATTAGATTGGGTGACTTCTATTAAAGAATTGGATGAATTTAATCCACGTTTAAATTAAATTGAAGTAAAATGGCATTCTGGAGAGGGTATATTATCAACAAGGTTCAGTAGTAAAAAAAACAAAAAAACAGTTGAACATAAAAACTAAACTGTTCTCTTTTAAACTGTTATAGAATATAAGACTGGATGCGTTCTTTACTGAATTGAAGGAATTTTATTCAGTTTGAAATTAAAGTTAAGTACAATGGCATTTTGGAGAGTGTATATTTCCAACAAGGTGCAATAGTAAGAAAACTACCTTAACTAAAGAATTGCTTTTATATGTGGATATCTTATAAGAGTTAAACAATATATATAAATATATAGTACATGTATTGTATTAGTTTCTGTAAATGTAAATCCGTAGAAACTCAAATGTTTATAAATCCGTAGAAACTCAAGTGTTTATAAAAAGTGCTCAATAACAAGTAGAGCTGTTGGTCTGATGCGGTTGACTTTCTGGGAAAAGTGCAACCGAAACATGTATGCACATATATAAACAATAATGTTTGTATAAATAAAAATGTATACTTATATAAATATATATATATATATATATTTACAAGAAATGTTTTTTAACTGAAACAATGTTTTTTGATATATATATATATATATATATATATATATATATATATATATATATATATATATATATATATATTAAAAAACATTGTTTCAGTTGCCAATTTAAAATATTAAATCTAAAATTTATCTTAAAAAGTTTGGTCATCTTCTGCTGAAGTTATGTGTAAATTTTTAAAACAGACTATAAGTTTATTATGTTCGCCATTGATTCATACTAAACGAATTGAAATTACCAGATCAGAAACCAACAAAATTAAACCGGAAACTGACACTATGAAATTAGCTAGAAGAATATTAATATCATACAATGATGAATTATGGACTAGAAAGAATAGGGAAAATAACTTTGAGGTCTCTTGATTCGGTTCAGGTCACGGATCTGGTGGGCTTTATGGTTTGAAGAAAATGAATGGGCACATACTAGGCTTGGTTGGTAGGCTTTATAGAACTGGTGCTCTGTTCCTAGTCAATTCTATGAATAGAAACTTAGAGAGAACTAAAAAAACGATAGATGTCAACTATGATGTAGTCAATTTTCTGGACACAACCCTGAATTTAAATAACAAAACATTTGAACCCTATAATAAACCCAATCACACGCTATACTACATAGATAAACAATCTGCCACCAGTATCTTAGATAGAATAGCAATTATTTAAAAAGAAGTACAACAATGATGCTTTAACCAGATCTGGGTATAGGAATAGAGTAAGCTTTACCAAAGCTAACTCGGAACAAAAATCAGGAGGTGGAACAAAAAGTTGAAAGCAATACCTTTGGGTATCATATACAAGGGGCGTTCAATAAGTAATGCCCCTGACCCTCTTCCAGTTGTCTGATCTAGATGAAATTTTTCATGTGTAATGATTTCTATCTTTATGGCTTATGTTGAAAAAAACCAGCTCTGAACTAATTGTGGTTTCTGATTTACAGGTGTTTGAACTGAGTCAGGTGTGAAATGGAGCCAGTTGAGTGTTGTGCAGTGATCCGGTTTTTGTATTTGAAAGGATGCACACCAAAGGAGACTTTTGATGAAATGAAAGAAACTTATGGTGATGATACCTCATTATATGACCTTGTAAAACGCTGGCATCGTGAATTCAAACATGGCCGGAAGTCTGTGGAAACAGCTTCTAGACCTGGTCGTCCCTCTTCTGCCATTGATGAGGCATCTGTCAGTCAAGTTGAGGCTGCCATTTTGGAAGATCGACACATTACTATTCGCCAAATAGCCCAAGAAGTCAAGATTAGTACAGTATCTATGGAAACTATCATTCATGACCATTTGCATATGCATAAGGTGTCTGCCAGATGGATTCCCAGGTTGCTCACACTTTTCCAGAAGCAAGAACGCGTCGAGTGCTCGAGGATGAATTTGGAGATGTACCAAGAAGGTGAGTCAAAGTTTTTCAAAAGACTGATTACACAGGATGAAACTTGGGTCCATCGCTATGATCCCGAGACCAAAACCCAGTCAATGCAGTAGAAGCACTTAGACTCACCACCTCCAAAGAAGGCAAAGGTGCAGCCCTCCACTGGCAAGGTCATGCTCAGTCTCAGTAGTGATGAAAGATTTCCTGGCAAAGGGTACCACAATTACAGGAGCTTATTACGCTTCACTGTTGATGAAATTAATAGAAGCTATCAAAATCAAGAGGCGGGGTAAGATCAGCAAAGATATCCACCTCCTGTACGACAACTCTCCAGTCCACAACTTGCATGTCGCCAGATCAGAAGCACGGGCGTGTGGCTATGAAATACCCCCCATTCCCTTACTCTCCTGACCTTGCAGCCTCTGACTTTCATCTCTTTTCAGCCATGAAGTTGTTTTTGAAAGGAAAGCGTTTCCCAGATGATGCAGCCTTGATTTCTGAAGTTACGACGTGGTTGGAGGACCAACCTGGGGTGTTCTACAAAAATGGTGTCCACAGCTGCATCAAACGATGGGAGAAATGCATAAGTCTGGGTGGTTCCTATGTAGAGAAAGACTAATAACTGTGCCAAGTTTCATTAATCTACTGCTATGGGAAATGGGTCAGGGATATTATTTATTGAATGCCCCTCGTAATATGGCAATGAATAAAAACAAGTCCAGGATAAATAGGACCAATGTAGGCGATGAACCGTCAACCAATTGACAAAAATCATCCTAACGCACTTACTGACATAAAGAAGGAAAATAGAAGGTGTAAATCAGTTTTGTTCAACCCCCCTTATAGCAAACATATTCTGACCAACATTCCCAAGGAATTTTACAGGGTTATAGATTAAAAACTTTCCCCAAAGATAGTAGAATAGGTAAAATCATCAACAATGATGCAGTTAAATATTAATTTTTACCTTCTAAAAACTTAGTGGTTTCCGTAATAGGTTCTAATAATGCCAACATTCAACAAATAGTTAAAAATAACAATACTAAGAATCCTACTCCTACAAACTTCAGATCAGAAGACCTATGCAACTACAGAAACCCCAATAACTGTCTATTAGATAGGAAAAGCATGATTTCAGATATAGTGTATAAATGTAATGTAGTAATAGGTATTAATTCTCGATCTTATATTGGGTCCATCGAACACAACTTTAAAGGCAGATATAGAAAACACATATGCTCATTCAAGGTTATGCCTAACCCCAAGACTAAAAGTACCCCAACTTCGTTAACCAAGTATATCAGTGAACTGGTGAAGTCGAATACCCATTTCAAACTGAAATGGTCCATATTAGGTTGGTAGAGCAAATAAATACACTCCCAGTGAACTAAAAAATGCAATTTGTGTTTTTTTCGAATCGTATCACATAGTAACATCTGAGGATAACCTAATTAACATAAAGCAAGAGATTCTACAGACTTGTTTGCATCAGAATATGTATTTCCTCTCATATTTTAAGCCAGACTAAAGGTTACTAAAAATAGGAAAAGCTTAATAGGTTCGGTTAAATAATTATTACCAGTAATAACAGGAAAATATATATATCAAACACAAAATGTAATCCAATCAACCAGTCCTGTCTTTAAATTTCCACAAGTATGTATCATGATAGACATTCTGACTATCTAGATAATATAGTTAAATCTCTTCTGAAAATTACACATACCAGGACTTTTAAGCATTGTAACTGTGGGGTTGATTGATTAACATTCACTTCTAATATTTGATAAAATAATGGGGCTTGGATCTAATCTCTTTAGCCGGTGGGATACTAGGGAAGGAATACTAGCTCTGTATGGGAAATATGGTTAGTTAAAGAATATAATGAATTAACTTATCAAATTTCATATGTCGCAGTTTGGATGGATCCCTATCGTCCACTCAAATTGTAAGCTAAAATTATGGATTAAATGGATGGGACGGGGGCAGTATAAGCTGTAAAGTCTTTCCAAGAAAGCATATCATTTAGATAGGTTATCTATACTGATAACTGTATTAGCCGTAATAATTAATAAGTATAGAGTTAATTCCCTTAGGATGTTTAGACGAGCTAATGTTTACTTTCACTGCTTCTAGAATTTATTTAGGCTACCTTTTTTTTACTTAATTAGTAGTAACTAATTTTATTCTACTTTGAACATAATGTAAATAAATTATCAAGACTTTAAATTATTACATTGGAATCAATAAATAAAAAAAATGATGTAAACGGATTACCATTCAAATTCGACCATGTGGCCATCGCGATGAAAAATAAACCGTCTCTTATATAAGTAATTATTTGAATTCACTACTATAAACCGTATTTTCGGATTTTATCTTACGCTTTTATTTTTATTATAACAATAATAATTATCCACCTTAATATCGAACTTTAATTAACCAACGGCTATTTCAACTAGGTTTTTCTTCCATGATAAGTTAGTGTTCTTTATAACTATTTAAAAACGTAGCTCTGTGTGATGATTTCATGGCATGGGAGAATTGTGTGTGTTCTCTCTCTTATGTTTTTTTTTTTTTTTTTTTTTTTTCTCCACGAACTATGTGCTTAATGTGAAACTTTATATATGATTTTCATTTAGGTCTCTGAGGAACAGCTATTGAATTAGGTCACTATCTGTATTTTATTCGTTGAGAAACAATTGTACAACCAAAGGAAATTCTGCCATGAAAATATTAAAATTAAAATTAAAATAAATAATTTGATTAGAAACTTAATTGTTTGGTCATTCTGTTATAAACAATCATTATCTATCTATCTATCTATCTATCTATCTATCTATATATATATATATATATATATATATATATATATATATATATATATATATAGCAGAGTCGAAAATCGAGGATGAAGGGTGACATAAGAATTTTTCCCTTCGGATTAGGGATGGAATGTGCTAGTTTATGCTAACTAAACGGAACTTTTATGAGCAAAGTTTCTCTTCAAGAACTACCCGTCTGTGAAACACAATATCACGGGGCTGGTTCCCAACTGAATGCCACACAATCGTCTTCAAGTTCACTGTTAACATATTCTTGTCGAGCTGTCTTCTTAAATAATGAAATTTTGCCCAGTTTCAACCATTGTCATATTGTCCTTAACATATTGTTTCACTATCAACCAGAAACTCATTAACTCTTATCCTCGAGTGGCTTTTAGGCCTCAATAAGCGATGACTCATTAGTACAAAAAAATCTTAGAAAAATGGTTCCAAGTATTAAAATGACCTGAATAAACCGTTCAATATACCACATTATAATAAAAAAGACAGTTGTAATCATTTCGAACCATGCTAAAACATTTGCAGGAATCTGCTGATTCCAAATATGCTATTGATTTTGCTTGGAGATTAATTATAGACAACTAATGCATAAACAAACAGATGCACACACACACAGATGCACACACAGATGCACACACACACACACACACACACACACACACACACACACACACACACACACACTCAGACATTTTTGTTTTATATCTCTACTAATATAAAGTTAGGTATGTGTCGATGTTTATATGCTTGTATGTACTGGATTCACTCCTAAACCAATTAAGAGATGATTATAAATTTTGGAACACAACTGCTAAGCGTAAGGGTTGGTAATGTGGGCTATATTTAGTTTAATTTAATTTCATGCAAAAGGGGGCAAAGAGGGGGTGGAAGTCCTTTGTGAAAATTCAGACATTTCTGATTTTTGTGAAATTTTAACAAATAGGTATGAAACATAAAATGATAAATATTCCCCAAATTTCAGTTTCTTTGGAGTATTTTAAAGGGTTTTTAGGAGGCATAATATGGGTACAAACTGTCCTTTCAAAATTCAAATATTCCAGATTTGTATTAAATTTGCTCCATAGTAATTAGACACCAATTAAGTTAAATTCCTTGAATTTCAATTTCTTATTAGCTTAAGTCTTAAATTTTAGACATTTTCTAGAATCAAAATCATGTAATGATTTGATAAACATTGGAATAAGTATTCTAGATATAAGGTTTAGTAGCATTATATCTTAATTTTAATCTTTATAAGTGGACATAAAAGTGGTGCAAAACTGTTTTTTTACTATTTGGTCACCACTTATCAAGACCAAGATCAACTCAAGGATAAAGGGTTAATGAGACGGAATGATTATCAGTTAGTGAAGAACCATATGGGAGTACTCTCACTTGATCAGCAGGGTGCGAGGAGACCTGATTCTGGCATACGACATCATAAACAGGAATTTCACTCTTCAGTTAGAGGAGTTTTTCATCCCAGCACCAAGTCGTGGCCCCTGCTGACACCTGTAAAAAGTGTACGATCATCGCTTTAATCTCAGCATAAGAAAATCAGCATTTTTTGTCCGTGTTTCCACTCCATGGAACACTCTGTTAGAGAATGTAGTGACGATGCCTACCATATCCAGGTTCAAAGTGACCTTGGAGTGTAAATAGATGTAAATATCTTCTAACTGTATTTTTACAGGGCTTGTTGCATTTTGCTATTTTTTAAAGGGCTTGTTGAATTTTGCTATTTTAATTTTTATTACAGGGCTTGTTGCATTTTGCTATTTTTTACAGGGCTTGTTGAATTTTGCTATTTTTTACAGGGCTTGTTGAATTTTGCTATTTTTTACAGGGCTTGTTAAATTTTGCTATTTTTTACAGGGCTTGTTGCATTTTGCTATTTTAATTTTTATTACAGGGCTTGTTGCATTTTGCTATTTTTTACAGGGCTTGTTGAATTTTGCTATTTTTTACAGGGCTTGTTGAATTTTGCTATTTTTTACAGGGCTTGTTGAATTTTGCTATTTTTTACAGGGCTTGTTGCATTTTGCTATTTTTTACAGGGTTGGTGAATTTTGCTATTTTTTACAGGGCTTGTTGCATTTTGCTATTTTAATTTTTATTACAGGGCTTGTTGCATTTTGCTATTTTTTACAGGGCTTGTAAAATTTTGCTATTTTTTACAGGGCTTGTTGCATTTTGCTATTTTAATTTTTATTACAGGGCTTGTTGCATTTTGCTATTTTTTAAAGGGCTTGTTGAATTTTGCTATTTTAATTTTTATTACAGGGCTTGTTGCATTTTGCTATTTTTTACAGGGCTTGTTGAATTTTGCTATTTTTTGCCATTTAATTTGATTTCTTTCTCGAGAGAATTCATTTTACCCGTCCTGGGATGGCCATTCTTCTAGTATATATATAAATACAAGCATGACCGCATCATTCATTTTGATAGAAAGGATGTAACCGACAACACATGGAAACTTAACAATTGGAAATTTATTATTAAAAACGATGTTTCCAATTCCATAATTATGTTACCATGAAAGTTTCCTGCAAAGTCTATAAAGATGCAAACTTGAAAGGTATGCTGCATCTATTAAAAAAGCTGATATTTAGACATCACTACCTCCTCCCCCCCCCCCCCCCCCCCACACACACACACACAACCAACGAATCCCATTGCTGAGGTTGGACTCACAGTCAACTTTCCAACCCTCTTCTTTTCACGTCCAAATCTTTACTCTTTTCAAAATGTATTTTTTCCTATACCAGTTTGTCACTTGACACAGCAGCTCAACCAGCCCCACCATCACAACCACGCATATTGCTACACAACCTACGTACAGTATTTTTGAATTTATTCAAGTAACTATTGTTACCAGCAGACACCATTTCCTTTTTGTAACTGATATTGGAGTTGATATATATGTTCAATTTTTTTACAACTTACTTTTTTATGGAAATCGCTCCAGATAAGACATGAAGCCAATTGATGTAAGGAGCTAACTTTTCATATTATAACCCACTGTATAAATATATAAGCTCCGTATAAGTGAGTGTGCGTTTCTCTTTTTTTTTTTTCTTTTTTTTATTCCACTTGAGTAAGATCTCAGAAATCCTGAAGATAACATTTGATTTCTGTATAAGATATATAGTGTGTGAATGTGTGCATGTAAACTTTCATACCTAAATGACAAAACCGATTAATATTTTAGATCTCATAAATCAGTGGTCCCCTTTCTGGGGCTAGCACTTGATTTCTATATGGGATACATACTGCATGTGTGTGTGTGTGTGTGTGTGTGTGTGTGAACTCTCACACCTAGATGATAAAACCAATTAACACTTTACATGAACGCTAGTAATAGACATAGTTGTTGACCTCTAATGATATGATGGTAGAAAAGATTTTAAAGTCCACAACATTTGTCGTGTAAGATCGTATATATAAAGCAAAGTGGGATTTTTCCCTATTTCATTGACTGGAATAGCTTGATAAACAAAAGCTACTTAAAAAAATCTGTTTCATCATTCATTTTCCCCATATATTGGTTCATGTTCTGAAAAACGAAAATTTCATTTTCAATCACATTCAGCGATTTCATATTTAATCCGGTGCCATATATTTTTTTGTCTTATTAAGAGAAAAGTAACAGAGTTTTTACCCTCTCATTAACATATACTACTGCCCCCCCCCCATTACATTCATAAAGATTTGAATAAGGAAAGAAATATCTGTTATAAAATTAGCACATTGTGAAATGGTTAGCAGGAAGAGGACTTGGAACAATGCGAAAACCGTTCTCTGCACGTTTCTCCACCGTCTTTTTTAAATTCTCTTCTTTCTCCAGCTTTTTTGTTTATTTGCTTTTGACACCTGTAGATGATTCGACGAAAAATCGAAAACGTTCGTGAAACATGTGAAACCTATGGAACATTTATTAATTTTTTAGATTTTAATACAAAAAAACATCAGAAAAATTGGAAAAATAAAAAAGGTATAATTAAACAGACGAATTCTGTTATTTTTAACAATGTTTGCATATATATATATATATATGTATATATGGGAAGAGAAGGATGAAGGTAATCCGACGTGATGGGAAAATGAAAAACAAAAAATGGATGTTTTTTATGTGTACATCAACGTTTCGTCTTTATTTATAAGACTTCATCAGTAGGGGCCATTATTTCATTTTATTTTTCCTCCCAATATGTCTACCCTACATGTATCTGTACTTGCATGACATTTTTTCTCTATTTTATCATCCTGATGAAGTCTTATAAATAAAGACGAAACGTTGATGTACACATAAAAAACATCCATTTTTTGGTTTTCCTTTTTCATTTTCCCATATATATATATATATATATATATATATATATATTTATATATATATATATATATATATATATTAAAAATAACCGACAATTTTTGTCTGGTTATTTTAGTATTGATCCTTTCAATTTTCCGGATTAAAATCTTAATCTCGGAAGAAAATTGGCTGATGAAACTGCCGTAATGTACATGTTGGTCTAGAGTACTTTCTGACCCGTCTGGGTCCATCGTCAGTGGAATAATGACAAACAGGTAAAGAGCTGGAGTGAGATTTATAATTAATTAATTTCTTCCGAGATTAAGATTTTAATCCGGAAAATTGAAAGGATCAATACTAAAATAACCAGACAAAAATTGTCGGCTATTTTTAATAATACGTGTCTTAAAGAAAAAATGCTGCCTCGATATATATATATATATATATATATATATATATATATATATATATATATATATATATATATATATATATATCTAAGCAAGCGTTGTTGAACATCACGGAACTTTCGCGTTTGTATATTTTCCTCGTGAGGTTCTCAAACCGTCGAGCCATCTTTCTGGTTTCAGGTGGCAATCCGTATAGTACTTCGCCGATAGTTTTTAATTCGGCCATTTTCTCGAGCGCTTTCGACTTTCGTAGTCGTCTTCAGGATTAGGGTTTTGTTTGTTT
This sequence comes from Sepiola atlantica, assembly GCA_963556195.1. NCBI lineage: Eukaryota > Metazoa > Mollusca > Cephalopoda > Sepiida > Sepiolidae > Sepiola > Sepiola atlantica. The sequence continues at coordinate 198,869,583 of OY744521.1, read as the reverse complement.
TTTTAATTTAGATAAGAAGACTGGAGTTAGTGTTTTATAGTTATCGCTACGGGAGAATGAAAGAGAGAAGAGGGTGTGTGGTTGAGTTCATTTTATTCCATCGTTTGTGTGTTTGTATCGTTTTACACTAAACCTAACGACCAACAAAAAAAGATCAAACTAATAATTTACTATACAAAATTTAAAACAAATAACCTAATTATTAAAAATAACACTGTCAATACAACTCTCAGCCAAACTAACGTTATATACATGTTCTCATGCCCTTTTAAGGAATGTCTCCCTACAACCCAAACAGAACAAATACATAACACCTATATTGGCCACACTACAACAACTCTCTCTCGACGCTTAACTTACCATTTATCCGATACCAGCGCCATCCAACGTCACATTATTACACATAACAAAAGACTACAGTCGGACGATATACGGAAAATATTAATATCTAACACGAAAATAATACACAAAAATAACTGCACAAACAGACTTAAAATACTAGAAGCAATATTCATTAAAACTAAACAGCCTAACATTAACAAAATACTTTCAACACAGGTACCAACATATTAAAAGTATTCCATAACTAAATGGAAATTAAGTAAAAACGAAATAAATAAATAAATAAATAAATTGATAAATAAATAAATAAATAAATTGATAAAAAAATAAAAAAATAAATAAATTGATAAGTAAATAAATAATAGTAATAATAGGAATAAATAAATAAAAAATAGCAAAAATAAGAATTAATAAAATAAATAAATAAACAATTAAACCAAACACACAAACGATAGAATAAAATGAACTCAACCACACACCCTCTTCTCTCTTTCATTCTCCCGTAGCGATAACTATAAAACACTAACTCCAGTCTTCTTATCTAAATTAAAAAAACAAACAAAACCCTAATCCTGAAGACGACTACGAAAGTCGAAAGCGCTCGAGAAAATGGCCGAATTAAAAACTATCGGCGAAGTACTATACGGATTGCCACCTGAAACCAGAAAGATGGCTCGACGGTTTGAGAACCTCACGAGGAAAATATACAAACGCGAAAGTTCCGTGATGTTCAACAACGCTTGCTTAGATAATGACTTGCTGCCTAATATATATATATATATATATATATATATATATATATATATATATATATATTTCTCATAGTTAGGCATCAAAACAATAGCGGTTTTGCACCCCATCTCTGGTTTTGGAAATAGCCTTCTTAGACGATTTAAGATGTTTTAGTAATAATTAATAATAAATAACAGCTAAAAATAATTTACTGATTGTCTCGGGGGTTTCGGGGGTCTTTTCTTCTAATAAAGAAATTTCGATCTACTAACAGGAATTATTTAGGTTAGTTTCGTAAATATTAGCTTTGGTTGATCAATCTGATTCGTGTGTTTTCTCGAGTGTGAAAATCTTATTGGAGGGGTAGAAGTTTTTATTTTTTCATTTTTTCTGAAGTGGTCACCTTTTTCCCAAGTGAGCGTTTTGCCTTTATATAGTTCAGTTTGCCGAATTTTTATCAGAAATCAACCTGGATTTTAACCGTATTTTCCCCTCCGATGTTTTTGTTATGACATGGTCTTTCGCTAGTCAACAATATATACTGCAACCCTCTGTTGATTGACGAAACGGGACTAATTAATGAAAAAGAAAACAACACTTATCTGATTTTTACCATGAAATGAGCACAAGGGATAGGAATGAATGTTAAATTTGAATAAATTAATTTTGTGTGTAAAATGAGAGATGTTAAAAAAGTAAACCCATCAAAGTACAGAAATACAGGAAATAAAAGTTAGGTCCAATCCACAAAATCTAACGAACAGGATGGCCTAAATATAAGAAAGTACGTACAGGTAAAAATCTTGAATAAAAATGTCAAGTTACAAATAGACTCTAGTTCAGATGTGTCGATAATCAACCTGCACACAGGGAACAGGTTGGATAAATTCACCATGTTCAAAACGAACAAAATGTCCAGAACGTTGACTGGTGAAAAAATTAAATTCCAGTGTGAAATTATTATCAACGTTACTTTAAACGGAACTACCAAAAAATTGAAAATGTTCATATTAAAAATACCATTTCTTTTTTTTTTTTTGGATGCAACAGTTAAATCTCTGGAATTTACACATTAACTTCTACCCGATCATGGCTGGCAGAATGAGAACAAGTTACCCCCGTGAATTAAATGAAAGGTTCTGTTTGAAATTCCGTACAGATTCCAGAGTTCGACGAGACTCATCGGAAGAAGATTGAAGGTTACATCGGCTGAAACGTTGTGAGAATAACATCCTAGATGAGAAGAGTAGTCTAAATAATCCAAATAATACAAATTAAAATAAGTAGGGGTTTTTTACGAACACCACTGCGCTGACAGTTTTTTTTTATAACTTGACGTCATATTGGAAATGTTATTTTTAACTTTTCTTTCAAGGCAAAAATTGTAAACATGACGATATTTGAATTTATTTTTTATTCTAAGAAACTTTCCAAACAGCAATATATCTCCACCCGGGCAACGCCGGCTGAATACTGCGAGTTAAAGATAAACGTTTTTATTGCTAATGTGTGAAAAGTTGTTTATAGATTTGGCAGTTTTAGATTGAGCTTCTTAAAAAAGACTCGATGTACGAAACGTTTAACCTGTTTCATGGTAACCCGAACAAAATAACCTCTTACTCTTTGCAGGAATCTAAGTTTTCAGTTGATCAAGTTTGTTGTCCAACTGAACGGTTCGTATGGAATAATCGAAGATGGATGATTGGTTATTCTCGTTAAGGCTGCATGTTGTTAGCTTTTCGTTGGGAAAAACTGTTGAAGTGTCACAAGAATAAATCAATATCATCCAGCATCAGTGCAACATCGCACTTGATGATTAGAATAGCAGATATTGGCTGCGATTCAAGTAGGCCAACAACAGATGTGTCGGTGACAAGAGAATAGCAGGAAGGGCACGGCTTGAGGAAGGAGTCTGGGCTGTCAAGATGAGGGTGAGGCAAAGAGAGGGAGAGAACGAGAGAAAGAGAGTCAAAGTCTGCGAGAGAGAGAGAGAGAGCGAGAGAGAGAGAGAAAGAGACCTCACAACAATCATCTTTTGTCTCAGCAGCAGAAGTGAATTAAGCTCAGCTTGAGACAACATACTTTTTGATCAACAACACAAGGATTTCATTGGAAACATTATATATATATATATATATATTTATATATATATATATATATATATATATATATATATATATAATTAATTATTAAAGACAATATATGTACTATCATATATCATAAGATCCTTTTACTTTGTAGTCTCCTTTGAAGATTCAGCTCAATGTTTGTCAATTATTGATAACAGAGCAAAATATAGAAGAACTCTTTTATTATTTGTGAACTTTTTCTGATGATTTTGTAGTGTTGCAGAGACGATATTGACATACAAATGTTGTTTGACACAAAACAAATGAAACGGACCGTTAAATATATCTCACAGAAATTTGGAATTTTTGGAAATGTGAAAAAAATAAAAGTAATAAAACAAACCATTGTTATTGGAATATAATAAAAAAAACTGTTCTATATATATATATATATATATATATATATATATATATATATATATATATATACGTGTGTATATATA
>OY744521.1:198850937-198863437 GCA_963556195.1 Sepiola atlantica | reverse complement strand
TTATTTTCAAAATGGCTAAAAGCAGCCTTTAACTCTTTTCTATAGTTATGAGGCGATCCTCCAATGCAGTACCTCCTAGTTTAGACGGGTGATATGAGTTCGTTTATTCCAATGCATTATGTCCTCCTATTTTATGAGGTGGGGTCTATGTAGTATAGGTTCATTCGTCATGATATTTTCTTCTTAGGATAGCAAAAATATGCAACAGGAGGGAGCATATATTTGCTTGTTATGTTAATTGGGTTTTTTTTTTCTTATCATGATTACACTATTCTATATTACAACATAAATAAAACACCAAAGATATGTCTCTCCGAAAAGTATACAGACTAAAGTCATATTTACCACTGGCTGGCTTCGCTCACTCGCTATCGCTTCACAATTTAATTCCTATTCACTATTTGCATACTACTACTACTACTACTACCACTACTACTACTACTGTAACTTAAACGGTATTCATCCGGGGTGGGTTGAGTTGGTTGAGTTGGCTTCAAATGAGTTCACTGCGCCCCGCATCAAGGCAATCCACCCACGCCTTAACATGTTTCAAATCGTTCTTACGTTTTCAATCAATATTAAAAGTTACCTTACAGATTTCTGCCTCACTGTTGGTTGTGGTTTTGCTTGCACACCCATCTCCGTTTCTGGCTCGTGATCGTAGTGGCGTACCTGTCTTGTGGGGAAACTCTGTTTTCATGCACGGGAGACAAAAACGCTCGAAGGCAAAACTTTTGAGAGAGATTCTATCCTTTTATTTCACACTTCAATCAAAGAGATTTCCACTCGTCGGTTCCTTCATTCACACTATCTTCTACTTTCACACTTTTTGTGGAATGTGACGGATGCAATTGGCTATATTCTTGTCCCGCCCTTGGGATCTTGCTCTGCGTCTTAGCCCATATCTGGCGATGTCACCTGGACTCTACGCATTACAGAGCTCGTTAATCGATGTGTGCCCATCTCGCGCCTCCATGGTGAACTGTCTAGAAAGCTAATTTCTCACCAAGGATCTGTGACGTCAGAGCCCTTTGACCCTTCAACCAATGTCATAACAGAACTCAATATCTCTTTTGTCTAACCTTTTTGATCCGCGTGTTTCATCTCGGCCAGCTCACATCCAGTGTGTTATGATTCTCAGAATGAATCACTGTGGGAACATTTCTGTCTGTCCCAAATCACAAATGCACCTATTTTGCACTTCATCCTATTTCTTTCACCCAGTTCATCATCCATACTATCTAACTTTACACGTTTTCAGAATACAGGGCCCCTCATAATATAACAATGCCATCATATTCTATTTTCTTTGTCTAAATTAACATACACATCAACAATAATATTACATTTCCATTGTTTACATCTTCTATCACGCTACCACAGTCGACCAAGGGAAATGTATATCAAAGTGAAACCGGGCTAATGAGAATTGAGGACATACCTTGCATAGAGAGAAATGATATGAGAATGATACGATGACTGTGTAATGTGAGTCTTAAAGACAATCTTAGTTCTGATGACCTTAGATAAAGATTAAATCTGAACAGTATAGGGAGATATGTGCAGAACAGGAGACTTCGATGGTATGGCCATGTTGAAAGAAAATGGATGAGAGTTTTGGGGTAAATAGATGTAGAACAGTTAAGGTAGCATATTCAGTTCACAGGAGAACATGGGAGGAACTGATAAGGATAGACTTGAGAGATAGATGGATAAAAAAAGACCTGGCCAGAGATATGTTAGTTTGGAAGTCAATTTCTAAAAGCTGCCCAATACATGCCAGCATGTAAACCGGGTGTGAAACATGATGATTATGATGATGATGATGATGATTATGATGCTGCTGCTGCAAATATTTCTTTAAAATCTTAACTTTTATACGTTTCATATTTCTACTTTGTTTACTGAGTTTTTACCAAAATTAATAATTGTTGTGAAGTTGTCCAACAGTAAATAATACATAAAGGAAGTCAAGTCGAGGGTTGGTTTAACAAGTGTATTAACAAAGTAAGAAAGTGACTAGCACTTGGCTAGACAGTTACAAGACTGTGCTTTGTCTTCGCGCGACTCGCACTATTTATAGTGACAACCGGTGCAGTTTCTCCTGTGTAAGAACGGCCGGTGTAACAATAATAATAATTTTTTTTTTTTAATTACAATTTAAAAACTATGATGAATTTTTTTATTTTAATTTATTTTATAATTTCATTTTTTATCCCTCTCAAATCTTTGTCCCCCATTTCTGGCTACATCCAATGGACACATCTTTTGCAACTCAATCAACTTTCTGATGTTCTCAGACCAAAAACATAACAAATCAGATTTAAAATCGACAACAACCTGAAAGACCTTAAAAAGACAACTGTTTTCGTACAGAGACCGGCATCTCTCCGTGGTGATCGAAGAAAAAAATTGATATAAGAATTTACCTTTAGAACCATTTTCACAAACAGTTTCTGTTTTTCTGTTTTTCCTTTATTTTTCCTCTTTTTATTTATTTTATCTTCTTTTTTACTTTGCTTATCTTTCCTTTTTTTGTAAAGAAAATGTCATCCAAGATTTTAAGCTGTGTGTTGCTATTCTTATTATATTGCTCGCAGCTATTTTTTTTATATGAATGCCATATTTTTTTTTTATCTCGTGAGCTTGGAAAAAAATTGTTTTCCATTACACGTCGAGCCTTGGAAATACACAGCGGCTTGTTTACAGGTCATTTCTTTCTTCAACTTGTTTTGACAAGGATCAAACATATTTTTCTGATTTCTTTTTTCAACCGATTCTCTTCTTTTTTTTTTTAAAAAGAAATCATCCACATATATAGTTGCCTCTTCTTGGTTCTGACCAAATATGCATTGCTTACATGGCTATCATTAAAATAAACATTTTTCTTGAGGGAAAGACGGTTTTAGATCTGATCGTCTCAGAAGATTAGGAGAGGAGAAAGTGGAATTTGGGTTTACTTTCGACAGCCTCGTAACTCTCGTTTCCCTTATTTTGTCCTGTAGTCCTCACATTTCATGAGCGATGTTTCTGACAAAGGAGGAAGAATTGCTGTTTTCTGGGTCAGAATCTATCCATTTAACACTTATCGTTGGCTAGTTTTTGCCCTTGAAGTGGAATTTTTTTTAGTTATTTATATCAAGTAGCTTCATGCCTTGTCTGTAGCGATTTTCATAAGAAAAAATCTGGACAGTATAAATAGATGTGTGCAGAATAGGTGACTTCGTTGGTATGGTCACATTGAAATTATGAGTGAGATTTTTTGGGTTAGTAGATGTAGAACAGTTGAAGTAGCATGGTCAGCTTGCAGAGGAAGGCCAAGGAAACGTGGGAGGAAGTGATAAGGATGGATTTGATAGAAAGAGGGATAAATAAAGACCTGCCCAGAGATAGGTTAGCTTTACTCTTGTCTTAATGCCCGTGAGGTAATTAATAATGCATTATATTCCTGAAGATATTGTACCAGCCTTAGAACTTATTTTCTAAATATTCCTCTAGAAGATGTAGCCATACCAACTTCCGATAATATTGGCACCATTACTTAGTTGACACGCCATGGCTTAATTGTCAATCATCGTATTTGCGATACCCACTAGCAATGTTATTCCAAGCCAGAAAATGTATTGAATATATTTCAATTTCATTTTCAATAAACACTGTTTAATTTTATTATTTATGAATTAATTAATATTTACAAAATAAAAATGAAAGAATTCACAAAAATCAAACAGGGCAAATTAATATGACATATTATTTTGCCTCGTCACCGCTTGCAAAGTCGGACAAAACTAATCGATAAAATTTGGCAGCCATTTTTAAAGCTTGAATATTACTAGAAAATAAATTTATTTTTGTGTAAAATTTAAAAATGCAGGGATTTTACGACCACCCGATTAGTCATTTAAACGAACAGACAGACAAACAAAGTAGTACAAAAAAACTTTATGCATACATTTACTGAATAGTAGAAACGGTGAAAAAAAGAAACAGAGTTGCTAAAGAAATTGGGTTTAGCAGTTGGTGTCAAAGTGATTGAAAAAGACAAATGTTCGTTAAACTCTGAAATTGTATAGATTGTACTGATATTGGTTCAGGGCAGGCTTTTCATAGAAACAACCAGATGCAGTTACAGGGCCTTTTGGCTAAGATCAAAGTGTAGTATCTGTTCCGATGGATACTGCACGCCTGTCCTGTGCAGTTCTAGGAGGTCCACCCTCCCAGGCTTTGCCTCCCCTCTTTGGGGAGGAGTAAGTTTATTGCTTACTGTCTGAGGCGCCCCTACCAGGGAATGCCGACGGGGCTGCCCAGGCAATTTTTAAATTGCCAAAGTGCTCACCTCTCGAGCGCTGGCTTTTCAAACCCCACTTTCTCGACCCGATCTTGGGTCACATCTTACTTGTGGGAGTAAGATAAAACTGGCCTTGTGCCTAACTCCTGGGGAGGAGTAAATAAAACCAGATGCAGTTACAGGGCCTTTTGGCTAAGATCAAAGTGTAGTATCTGTTCCGATGGATACTGCACGCCTGTCCTGTGCAGTTCTAGGAGGTCCACCCTCCCAGGCTTCGCCTCCCCTCTTTGGGGAGGAGTAAGTTTATTGCTTACTGTCTGAGGCGCCCCTACCGGGGAATGCCGACGGGGCTGCCCAGGCAATTTTTAAATGGCCAGAGTGCTCACCTCTCGAGCGCTGGCTTTTAACCCCACTTGCTCGACCCGATCTTGGGTCACATCTTACTTGTGGGAGTAAGATAAAACTGGCCTTGTGCCTAACTCCGCGAGGAGTAAATAAACATCTGCTTCTTTCAGCATTCAATGTGGTTCTGCTGCTGGCATTTTTTTGAAAGTTCGCTCTTAATCTTGGCCTTGGGTCTTCCTCTAACAGCTAACTTCTCAACCAATGAGAGATAACCGATATATTTTCTATAAAAGAGATAATTATTTCTTTACCCTTGATTGGTCCTAAAATCGAGGCCAAGATTTTTTTCAAATTAAAAATCGACTAATACCATGACAGTTCCATTTTCTTTTCTTTTTTTTTTGCTATAGACAATTCTCAAAGTAGTATGATTTATATTTAGCATGGACTTGGGGTCTGCGTTATATGGGGAAAATATGAAAAGTGATTATGTTATATTATGATCGGGGGGGGGGACTGGATTAGGGAAAAGGCTTGTATAGGTGGAGTTAAGGGCAGTAGCATACAATGGCTCGTCTCAGGGTGTCTAGCATTATAATTAACCTACATAGAGAAAGCCACAATTGAAGGTCCCAGGAGTCCTTGTGCATGGAAATTAAGAAGTAAATAATAAAATACATTGTAAGTTGAATCTTCTTTGTCTCCTTGCTTTAAGAACCAATTCCAACGATAAGAATGAAATCCAATATGGCTCCAGATATCACATGGAGATCCTAAATTATAAACAGCACTAAGATGAACACAATAAGAATACTTAACAGACAAGTAATTTTATATTGTCTTCTCTCTCTCTCTCTCTTTCTCTCTCTCTCTCTCTCCCTCTCTCTCTCTCTCTCAAGCGAACATAAAGTGTATATGTCTCTGGATAATGAATATTTATTTATAAAAATAATGATTAAAAGTCGAGCACTTTGAGAGAAATATGAAAAGTTTCTAATTTCTAATTAAGTAATATTGCGAAATTTCTCTCCCTTAGCAGATCGAATACGTTCTGAGACTTACTATATTCGTAAATAAAATATAGGGTTTATTTCTCTCGCATTTAATATGACTGTCACGGTTGTCGAATGGTTAACAATATTGGATTAGAGTTATTTGGGCCCAGGGTTCAAATCGTTTGACCGGTTGTACAGCTATATAAGCCACACTGATGATTGTTAGTGAACATGAAACATATGTGTCTGCGTATAATGAATATTTATTTATAAAAAATAATTATATATATATATATAATTATTTTATATTATATTTTATATTATATACATTATATACATTATATATATATTATATATCTTGGATTTAGTTAGTTTGTCTGGGAATTTAAACTGCATTTTACATTTTTTTTTTTTAATGACTCAAAGCTTCTTTAGACTATATATTGGGTATTTAGATCTGTATGGCTAGGTTTCCTTCCTCTTATCTAATTACTTTTCTGGTACCTAAGGTACTTAAGCTTTATTTTTTATTTATTTTTTAATGCAACTTTAATTCCTATATAATTTTATTGCTAGCTACCATATTGCAGAATGGTTCTTGGATGTAGTGTTTAGATAGTATTATTATTATTTTTTTATTATTGTTATAATTAATGTTATTTGATATGCAAATTACTATATCATACGGTAGTCTTAAGGGTAATATATTATTATTATTATTTTACCATTATTATTATTATTTATTTATGTATATATTAGTGATATTTTAAGCTGAATTATTTCGACACTGGAATTATTGGGGAAATGGTCGTATAATCAGTACCATTGAAGAGCCATGAATATTATAACTGTCCTGTTTTTAAATCTCCGAAACAGTTACATAGTAAACAGCTGATGATCTCCGTGTTAATATTAGACGCTAATAACCCCCCCCCCCTTTTTTTTTTTACTTATATTTTTTCATTTATTAATTTTCCAACGAATGTTAAGTCTGCAATATCTTGGATTTAGTTAGTTTGTCTGGGAATTTAAACTGCATTTTACATATTTTCATTTTTTTTTTTAATGACTCAAAGCTTCTTTAGACTATATATATATATATATATATATATATATATATATATATATATATATAATGTGAGTCCAATTGTGATACTTTCATTTCTATCGATGTAGCTTATGTTGCAAAAGTAAGAGTTTATTTATTAAAGGTGATTTTTTTGAGTAGTCATGATTGGTGTGTCTTCATTTTATTTCAATAAAATCAATACTTTTAGCAATCTGTAGATTAGAATGAAAGATATTCCTCGTCGTCTTCTTTTCTTTGAGAACATCTCATGAAAATATGACATTTATCTACCATAAAATAGAAGTGCATTGTAAATATGTCATATGAGACGAAATTAAAGATGATACACTTACAAAATTGACTATAATAGATGGATTGGTAACTAATGTCGACTATAGATTCCTTGGCGTTTTGGCTAGGAGCAAAGTGTATTATCTGTTCTGATACTACACTTCATATTTTCTATCCTCGGTCAGAGGGGTAGAAATCCTTCTAGACTAAAGCAATTTTTATTTTTGTTTCAATCCAGAGTGACCTCCTTTTTAAAGAGCTGGATATTCCACACATTAAAAGCCGAATCTGTGTCTAACCTTACCCTCATGGGGAAGCAAGTAAATAGGAACTAATGTCTGCTTAAAATAACGTCAGACATTATCTACAGACCATGTCTGACATTTAATTTTGTCAAATTCAAAAACTGCAAAGGAAAAATAGGATTTCTTTTTTTGTGATTTTAAAAATGATGCAGACACATTTCCATAAATATTTAATACTATCTGTACGTACTCAGCGTTACTCGTGTGTATGTGTAAAAATATGAATACATCTTCATAAAAGAGTTAAGATATTTTAATGTCAATCAAAAAAATCAGAAGTCGCTGATTATTCAGAGAAAACAGTACGAAAAAATAATAGGTTATGGTCCCGAAGTGGTTAGATCCAATAGTGGTTAGATCCAATACATGTAAATATAAATGGGAATAAAATGAAATGGCGAAGGAAAGATATTGATAAATTAGAGGAGAAATAAATAAATTGAAAAGATAGAGGCTCGAATGCTTTGGCCTTCATTATCAACCATCGGTATCTATCCTAAATGTTTAGCAGTTACAAAACCTCGCTATCTTTTCACCCTGGTAAAAGATGACAAACGCAAAAATATTGTCATACCATAAGAATGAAATAACTGACATCAATCCTGATTTACAACGTAGCTCACAAAACACATTATACATTAAGGGCAATGGTCCAATTAAACAAAACCTTTAATTATCGATAAATGTTATCTGTTTAGTGATATGTAAGATATTATAATTGTATGGCGTTTTGTGAATGAACAACGGAAGGAAAAAACTACAAACAGGAATAGCATTTAGTGAATTAAAAATAAAAGAAAACATTACTAATTAACTATCGTTGCCCTGTAAAGGAGCCGGAATGAAAATACAAACTCGGGGTTTAGAGTAATTTACTCCTCTCCAGGAGTTAGGCACAAGGCCAGTTTTTATCCTACTCCCACAAGTAAGATGTGACCCAAGCTCGGGTCGGAAAGTGGGGGTTAAAAAGCCAGCGCCCGAGAGGTGAGCACTGACTATCAAAAATTGCCTGGGCAGCCCCGTCGGCATTCCCCGGTAGGGGCGCCTCAAGCAGTAAGCAATTATCTTACTCCTCCCCAAAGAGGGGAGGCAAAGCCTGGGAGGGTGGACCTCCTAGAACTGCACAGGACAATCCCATAGACCGGCGTAAATCAAACCCGAAGGCCAAGACAATACCAGTCTATAGGGTGCAGTATCCATCGGAACAGATACTACACTTTGATCTCGACCAAAAGGCCGAGAGAGAAAACAAGTATATTGAAGAAAATATAATACAACAGAGAAACAAGAGTGGTTGTATGTAAGTCTTGACTGCCAGTATAGTTTGAGGTTGATTCAATAATGAGGAACAGTTGCTCCCAGTATTTATGGTGATGGAAAAGTCCAAAGTGCATATAGGTAAGGAACCATAATACCCCCTCCCAAGCTTTACTTCCTCAGGAGTCATAGTATCGTTTCTTTTTTGCATTGACGCTATTCTGAGGCTGCTTGAGGTAGCTGTATGTCCAAAGTGTTGTATCTGGTAACCATAACTTCTTCCTGGGGCGTGCTGTCGGTGTCTTCTCATAGTCGTTCCCTGATTGGGTTTAGGTGTCTCTTGTGAGAGAACTGAAGGCCTCTATCAAATTCAGATATGATATCATTTAGTTTTTTTAATTCTAGACTTGTGATTTTGGAACCCATCTTTAAATTTTGAAAAGATGTCTTCTTTGCTTCGACACTCAACTTCAAGACAAGTCAGTTTATCTTGTATAGGCTTTAGCTTTTCTAAAACCTCTTTGAGTTGAAACTTCAGCGATTCCACCCCTGGAACCATGAATTCACTCTCTTTAACCTTCAATTAGTTATCCAAAGAATGTGACTTAAATTCTTTCAGTTTAGTATTAGCTATTTCCAGTGTGAATTTTGTACTTTAATTTCTGTTGACAATTTATTTTGTGTCCATTTCATACGAGTTTTAATGGTTTAAACAAATTCCTTTTTTCGTTTTTCTGACTCGATCATCAAGTTTTTAAAAATTTTCTGGCTAAAAGTCTTAGTTTGTAAACCTCATAAATTGAACCGCTGCATCAAGTCTAAATTAAATAAATTATTGGTGTTTTAAATACGAATATTTGTACTTTTTATCGTAGTTCTGTTTAAAGTAATGTCGGTAATCATTTCACCTTCGAATTTTATTATTTCACCAATCATCGTTCTGGCTATGTGGTTGGTTCTTAGCATGGTTGGTTTCCCAACCCTCTCCATGTATTCATGTTGATAATTGTCACGTCTGAACCAGAGTCCAATTGTAATTTTACGTTTTTATTTAGGATTTTTACCTGAATATATTGTCTTGTAATTCTGCCGCCATGTTAGTTCGTTTTTGTGGATCTAACCCGGGTTTTATTTCTTTTATTCGTTTTGCAATGTGAACTTTTATGTCCGACATGTTTACAAGTTAGACAAGTTTTAAAACGATATGGGCAATCTGTTAAAGCTTCCACAACGAAAACAAGGGCTCGGTGGTAATTTATCCTGTTTTTTTTTTAATAGGGCTTGCTTGTTTGTGTAGAGGCGTAAAATCCCTTTTTCGTTTTGAATTGTTTTTGAGGGAGAGTTAAATTTCCATTTTTCTTTCTTATGTGTGCAATGCTCGACTCCTGTTTAACACTTATAAATCTCTGACAGTCTTCAGCTAATTTATGTAGCGTTAATTTTCTAATTTATTAAGAACTCTACGACTGATTTCTGCGTCTTTTCCTGATACCAATCCTTGTACGAAAGTTGAGCATTTAAAATTATCAGCACTAAGTTCGGCTAATATGAAATCGTCACAGTGCTTATTGACGATTAATGCGAACGTTGAATAATGTTCTTTTTTTGACTAAGTTGAACACTTCCAGCGTTTGTGAAACAATGAAGTCTTGGGGCTAAATAATTCTGTTAAAAGATTAACAGCTTCAGCGAAAGTAAAAGCGCTCGTTTTTCGGGGTAAAATGACGTCCACAAAATTTGTATGTTCGGTGGTGCCTAATTTTCGGAACAGTAGGCGAACGGAACCTTTTTAGAGTTTGCCCAATTTTCACAATCTGTTTTATATAGATCCTCATATCTTCTAAAATACGAAGCAAAGGTTTTATCCTCGTCTGGGAAATTAGTGAAATTGTCAATTGCACTCCAAACGGCATTATGCGAGAAATCATTATCGTTTTCGTTACTTTGACCATAACCGATATTGTTTGCATTAATATTTCAATCTTTTCGTCAGTTTCTCTTTTTTGTTCTAGAAGCTTTTCGTAGCTTCTTTCTTTTGTTCTAAAAGCTTTTCGTTGGCTTCATTTTGTTCTAAAAGCATTTCGTTGGCTTCATTTTGTTCTAGAAGTTTTTCTTCTGTCGTTTGTAGTCTTTCGTCAGCTTCTTTTTTGTTATAGTAGAAGCTTTCGAATCTTTCTTCAGCTACTCGTTGCTGTTGCATTTGAAATTTCACTAGTTCTGGCATAGTCGATTTAAAAATTTCCATATTTAAACTGTGTCTTTTTAGAATACGGCTTTTTAGAAATTCTTTCTACTATATTACGCTTGCTAAACGTAATCTTAGTTGTAAAAAGAGTATAAAACCTTTTTTCCCTCGACCAAAAAGAATCACTTTTTTTAGTACGCTCTCATGTAACCATAGAATTTGCAGTCGGCACTTTAGTCAACAAAGAAAAAGAAAAAAAAAATTTTTTTTCTTTCGACAGTAGGAATTTTCTCTTTTGGAGAGAAAAGAAAAAAAATCATGTATTCCTTTCTTGTTAAAAATTAACAACAGTGTCGGAATAACAATAATAAAATCACTGACCTTTCTTCAATGAGCGAAAACTAAGTTGGTCTTTTACATGTTTTTTTTGTCACCGTTAAAGCCAGTTTTTAGAACTAGGACGTCGTCTGGTGAGTTTGCCGCTGATTTCTCCACGTTTGTCCTTTTTTTTAAAGATTCTCCTTCATATACTTTGTTGCCAGTTGTGGCGTCCATTTTAAGGTTCTCAAGAATCGCTTTCTGTAAACACGTCACCAGTCGTTGTGGTGGTGTAAGTTCGAAATCCCACGTCGTCAGTTGTTGTGGGGTCCCATTTAAGGTTTTTCGTGAGTTGTTGTGGTGTCCCGTGTAAGTTCGAATACCTCGTTGCCAATTGTTGTGAGGTCCTATTTAAGGTTTCTCACGAGTTGTGAGGTCCCGTGTAAGTTCGAATACCTCGTTGCCAGTTGTTGTGGCCCTGTAAAGAGGTAGGAATCAAAACACGAACTTGGGGTTTAGAGAAAACAAGTATATTGAAGAAAATACAACAGAGAAACAAGAGTTGCAGTAAGTCAGTCTTGATTGCCAGTATAGACTGGGGTTGATTCAGGTATTTAATTCCTTTCCACCGCAGGAATATGTGACACAAGGCCGTAAGTTGGGGAGAGTCAAGCCAGCGCCACTAAAGAAGGAGCCCTCTGGCCTCTAAAAAATTGCCTGGGCAGCCCCATCGGCATTCCTCGGTCGGGGCGCCTCAGACAGTAAGCAATAAACTTACTCCACCCCAAAGAGAGGAGGCAAGGTCTGGGAGGGTGTACCCCCTAGGACTACCCAGGATTAATGCCTTAGACCAACAGATAAAGGGCCACCGAAATGCTCCAGTTCCTGTCGGACTGGGTGCTTTAAGTATTTATAGTGAATGGAAGAGTCCAAAGTCCGTTATAGGTAAGGTACCATAACATTACCAAACAATTTATAAAACGACACATTTCATAAGAATATAAAATTTAGTTTTAATGAGTGAAAATGTTCTTTGGTAAATAGTTTACATGGCATATAAGAGTTCGTTTTAATGAAGAAAATGTTCTTTGTAAAGTTTATTCAACTCGTTTTCTTTTTTAGAAATGTTCATTGTAATTAGACAAACACGAGGAGGCTAAAGATGTGTATGTCTATTTGTTAGTGGGGGAGTCATAGAGCGTGTATGTGCATAAGTGGCAATGTGATCTGTGTGTGTGTGTGTGTGTGTGTGTAGGTTTGTTACCTTGTTTAGCTACTGTGTGTGCAAGGATAGCTGGTAAGTGAATTTTTGAAGTATGCTGTTTCTTTTTGTCTCCTCAGCTGACGGGCCGGGGGGCGGGGGTGGAAGTGAGAGCGTACTTCTGGTGTGGTCTTTGGTGGTCTGTCTGCTGAAAAGAGGGAGCTCTGCCTATTATCTCATTCTTTT
>OY744521.1:198720937-198845937 GCA_963556195.1 Sepiola atlantica | reverse complement strand
AAATCTCCCCCCCCCCATCACAGTAGCCTATTATGCATCAGTAGCAGTATACCTTGTTTGAGTTAATAAAAGTTTTTTTAAAAGGTACCATTACTCGACTCCTCGTAGTCAAATAAACTTAAAACCAATTCAACTTTAATCACTTCGTAAATCTAGGGATACCTTATTTGTGAAAAACTTATGCTGTAATGTCGCATTTTCTTGATAAATCGTTTACATGCAGATTATCATCATAATCAGATTCGGTTTAACGTCCGTTTTTCATGTTGGCATGTGTTTGATGGCCTTTAGAAATTGGCATTCAAACTATCCTATCTCTGATCAGGTCTGTATTTATCCGTTTTTCTCTCAACTCCATCCTTATCAATTCCTCCCATCTTTTGCTTGCCCTTCCCCTGACGCTGCTACCTCAACTGTTCTACATCTACTAACCCAAGAACAGTCATCTATTATTTCAACACAGCCATACCAACAAAGTTTCCTGTTTTGCATACATCTCCCTATAATGTCCAAATTTAATCTTCTTCTTAGCTCATCAGATCAAGCCTGTCTTAAAGACTCACAATGCACATCCATCATATCATTCTCTCAGTTCTCTCCATGTCATTTCTCTCGATGCAACGCATATCATCAGCACTCACTGGCCAGGTTCACTTCTATACATCATCCCACTGTGTAACCATGCCTGATAGATTCTTCCTTGGTCGACAGTGGTAACGCTCTGCTGGTTAGTAATGGCAGAAGTTCCTTGACCTTACTTCATCTACTCCTAACTCTTGCAATCACATTAGCACCTGACCCACCCTGTGCTCCAATGGTATCACCAAGGTAACAAAACTTCTGGACAACCTCAATAGCTTTGCCATCCAAAAATACTTTCTCCACATTTGAATTCTTATCCGTCTTTATCATCTACAATCTCATTATGACAGATTTTGCACTAATAATTTGTTTAAATATGATACAAGATTTTTCATTGATTTTTATATTTGAATTGATCTTCTCTTTTATCAATTAACTCGGGTTTCCAGTCGACGGTGTTGAGCAAAAGATGCAGATTGGAGAAATAATACAGAAGTGTCTTAATGGTTGACATCGATTCATCTAAAAAAATTAGAACACAAATATTGATTACTTATAATTAATTTCGTTAATTCAGAGGTTGCTACATTCACAAGTTAGAGTGTCTGATAATGAAATTATAATGATACAGACATTTATTGAAAGGTTTTAGCACTTGACTTTTCCTCTGATATTCGTACTTTATTTTTGTTCACTAACAAATCTTGATAAAAGAAATGAATGTAGAAAACTGAAAAGTTAATTATGTTTTATTTGTCCTTAAGAAACGACAAACAATATTCACTGTTTATTCATACCATTATCAATTAGTAGAAAGTATTGGCAAGTGAAAGTGTCAGGGACCTTTTCCAACACCCCGTTCCAAGAGCTGATTCAAATGCTTACCCCTATCAAGTCTGCGAACACAAAAGGACTGATCTTAGAACACTAGCCAAGGGTACTAACCAGGTCCAACTAGGCAAAAAATCTCCACTTCCATTTTCCTTTCACCCTCTTCAAGGGTTCCTCCTTTCAATGGTCCCCTCCCTGTATGAGCAAGCATTGTGGTATTACTTTTGGTCACATAATATTTCCTCACCCCCCTCTAAATGAGAGGAGAAATTCACTTTGGACCAGATCATGAAAGAGACATGACTTTCCAGCTCTCAGCAGCACAATAGACCAGTCAGCGGTAGAGGTACGTTATTCCATTTTTATCCTTCCATTTTAAGGATATATTTCTTCAGGAAGAAAATATATTTGTTTTCGTGACCAAAGCTGATATGTATCACTGTCTTTTCCACACTTAAAAATATTTGTTAATGTGTACCATTTTGCACACAGGACAACCCCCCCCCCCCCATAAAATGTTATTTTCTTAACGTATATATTAACATATATACACACATTTATATATGCTTATGGAACTTCTAAATTGTTTGCATTTTATGAATGTTCATTCAGTCAGCTCTACTATCAAGTAAGAAATTAATGTTATTTAGCATAAAATACTTTTCAGGAACTTTTGAGAACAAACTGCATTACTGAAAAACCTTGTTCTCACACACACACACACTATTTCCGTGGACCTTCATAACAAAAGGAATACCAATGCAGACTATGGAATTGGCTAATTCGAGGTAACATATAATGTTATCATCTGTTTTCACTTACATAGTTATATTATTGGTAAAGGTATGAATCAGACTCCCAGCTATGGGTGAAATCAAAAGGGGATCATTTGCAATAGTTATGATGTTTCAGCATTAAATAATGTAAAAAACAGTTTGATATGTTATAGAGCAGAAAATCTAAATGCAAAAAAATGTTAGGTGCTTGTTTATCATCTACATAATAAAGTGAAACTGGTGTATTTCTCAAAGTTTGTCACCGATAGCTTTGAATCCGACAAATCGATATTTGATTTTGACTAGTCAATTTTTCTTTTCTACCCTTGGACCATGTTCTTTGTGATGAAAAATATATTTCAATTCAGTTTTGTTACTTTTAAAAATACTTATTCCAGCTCGGATGATTGTTAAGATGAAGACATTTTTTAATTACCTTAACAGAAACATCAGTCTACGACATTAATTAAAATAAAACTCTACATTGCTCTACCTATGTGCGATCTCAGATGAACAATTATATTGTATTAAAGAAATATTAACCTATTTGTTTCTTAAAATTACTTGTATATCATAATAGTGTATAGATTTTTTTCGTCATTATCACTGTAGAGACGTCAGACATACTAAGTGCAAAGATATTCGATTTACTGAACCGGTTGTATGTTGGACAGAAGAATTTTGGATGAGAGAGAGAAAGAGAGAGAGAGAGGAGGGGTACGAGGGGGAGGAGGAGGAGGGGGAGGAGGAGGAGGCGAGCAAGTTTGACTATCTGGCTATACCATTATCATCAGAATTTCCAACAAGATCCTTGCAAGAGAGTGTGAGACATGCGAGTGATAGTGCCGAGCAGTTTAATGAATTTATTTGTATATTTAATGGCAAATCAACCCTTTCTTGGTTATTTACTGTTGAAGAAAAATCACTATTGTAAGCGATTCATTATATACAATTAATTGAATACGATTTTACCAATAGCTGAGGGTGGGGCTCATACCTTTCCCAACAGTATTAGTATGTAAATAACCATAATAGATCTGATAAGATTTGTATTCGGCAAATCCGATTCCACAGGCTGTGATGCTATTCATTAGGCCAATCACCTCCCATGACCCTGTGGCAAACTTCCAGTGTAACTAATTATCACATTTAAATAGTGACCACTTCAATTCTCAAGATTTGTCTTCAATATATTTTTCATTATTCCTAAAAGATATTCTATTCTTCATCTATTCATTTAACGTCATTTTTCCCTTGTCCAGGGATCAGAGGCTTTCTGATATTTCGTAAACTCACTCTCCAGTCTTCATGATTCAGCGGGTTAACTATCTCCAAATTCTAATCACTTGTTTCTAAGTTTTCCTTGACCGGCCAATCTTCCTGTAATTCAAGACACCCATGCTTCTGCAATGGTTTATCCAGAAGGATGACCATACCAGCATAACTGATTCTTCCTTAGGATGATATCTATGCTGAGATACTACTACTGCTACTACTGCTACTACTGCTACTACTGCTACTACTACTACTGATGATAATAATAATAATAATAATAATAATAATAATAATAATAATAATAATAATAATAATAATAAACATATATTAAAAACTATTGAAAGAATTCCATCAAATTTGGGATTGAGACCACTTAGTATGCTGGATGTCTCCATCCTCATACTACTACTGCTACTACTACTAATAATAATAATAAACACTTATGTTTAAAAAAATATTTGGCAGAATTCCATCAAACTTGACACAAAGCACTTTTTGTTTGATATTGGGTGAGTAGACCCATTAGTATTGTTAGATAATGGGGGTGCAGAGAGTAGGACGGCTCCCTGAAAGGAGGTAGGAGCTAAAACAGAAGTCTGAAGTAACGTCATAACGGCGGGAGGCTTTGTCGATCTCTTTGTTCCTAATTGGTGACTCATGCAGAGATGAGAACCGGCCGCTCCATTGCCAATAAGCAGGGGTGGAACGCAGTAGCCCAGAATGACTTAAGTAAATCTATCCCAGTAACTCCTTCTTCTCTCTCCTCTTCCGTGCAAAGGAATCTTTGTCTGTTTAATGTCAAATAAAACTTCTAAAAAACCAGCAGGCGTTCCCTGTGCCGTCGTTAAGAAGACAAGATTACAGAACCACTAGACGAAATCCTCAGTTAACTCTGGCAGTACTGTCCAGACTGCCCATGCGGTCTTTTTGCCATGTCTAGCAAAGCTTAACACAGTATTGCATCCAGTTAGAGCGTGGAACATTGGCAGTGCACGAGCCTTCTCTGGTCCCAGTCCAGCTGCTATTTCATGTGCTGCTAGGTATCGGAAACTTGGGCCTGTTCTGAATGCCACGCATAGTTTGTCTTCTAGTTGCAATTCCTGTACCACGGACACTGCTAGCACCACAACATCGGTGTCTACAGTGCCTTTGTTCTGTCCAACAGACACTCTCTGGTGAAAGCCTCGAATAGCTCTTGGCCAATCTTCTTGGCATTCATCACGGTCTCCATGGCAGCAGGACCTGCAATGTCCTTTGAATCCAATATGACTAGATCCTGACTCTCCTCCTCGAATGGGTTCCCCATCTCCTCTATTACACCAACGAGAGAGCAGATATCTCTCACAAATGAGGCATGTACACTTGGAGTCTGATCATGATGGGTCTGCTGTTTGCTATCTACAGTATTGGTTTCCGTCTTGGAATTCTTTGATCACCCTAGCAACTTCTGGTCCTGCAACCATCCAGCGACAAAGGGCACTAGGGTTGTCAGTAAGCCTAACTGTGCCACCGTCTCCTTTAATGCAAACATTATTCTGCTTATATGCCTGGTCAAGCTGGATTGAAGAGAACACCCTTGGCGTTTTTTCACTGTGAACTAACCGTCGCTGAGTTTTCTGGCTACGTTTGAGTGTTTGGTAGTTAGCTTGGCCATGTCTTTCAGGTGCACTGGTATCCACCTAGCATAGTGGATATGATCTAGTGGGTGAAACCAGGGGACCAGCTCTGTAAGAGCATCTAGGTACATCACAAACGATCCCTGCCTGGGAGAACGCAACCATTCTAGTTCTAGCACAATTGTCCAGTAACGAAACTCCATTCTGGATCAAAGATGACTCGGAATAGAGTTAGATTTTACACAGAAAAGGTCAGATATGACCCAGAAATGGTCATATTTATAATACCTTATTCTGTGTAATTTTTAACCGAAATAGAGTTTAGCCCCAACTGATCCTTTTCCGGGTCATTAAATATAGAAGCAAAATTAATAAAGATGTGCAATGCTTGTTACCATTTGATTTCTTGGCTCTCCCCCAAGCATACATTTAGACACAAGAATCAAGTCAATATCGCTATTAAATCCAAAGGTAATCGCAAATGTAGATTTTAAATGGCGACCATTTTAAAATTCAACACAGCGGCTCATTGCTAAAAGATACAAAATGCAGATTATTATCATTGGATTCTTTGCCCCCAAAAACATACATTTAGACACCAGTATCGAGTCAAAAGCAGCATTATATATAACCACTGATAACCGAAAATTAAGATTTCAAATGGCGGCTATTTTGAAATCCAATATGCCGGCTAAGTGGTAAAAAATACGCAATGCATATTGTTACCATTATATTCCTTGCCCTCCAAAACATACATTTAGACACAAGAAACTAGTCAATAGCAGCATTAGACCCAAAGATAAGCGCAAATGTAGATTTCAAATGGCGGCCATTTTGAATTCCAATATGGCGGACATGAAGAAAGAATTCCGAGTGGCTCAATATCTGAAAATGTTTACCATATATCAATGTACATTTGTGCCAAATTTGATGTTCTATCACAAAATACACACTTGGTTAGCTATGCTGCTCCACTATAGTAGATCCAATTTTTTTTTTATTTTACTTTTGTGCACCCTAAACACGGCATATTGGCACAGGGGCTACTGTGATAGGGGCAAGATTTATAAGGAGAAACCTGGGTAGAGAGTGGGGTAGGAAGATGTTTGTTCACATTACTTTTAAATTTCTAAATGTTAATATGGTCGAGAAAACAGGGAGCAGGAAGGGAATTCCAAAGGTAAATGGTTTGAGGAAAGAAGCTATCAGAGTAGAAAATCCTCCCGCATCTAGGGACCTCTACAGTGAATTGGTGGGATTTCGCTGCTAGTCGGGTGGATCGAGGTTATTTTCGTTTTGGGGGTACAAGTGCAGTAAGTAAACTCGGCTTTTTGATTCCATAGCCATCATGTCACTTGATCCCTCCCTCGTTACACCAGGCAAACATGATTTGTGAAAAATTTCAGGCTGGAGTGTTGTATATTCTTGGCAGTAATATACATTCAAAGTGAAATGTAGATATGATTCACCTGATGCGGCTCTTTATCTAAGATGATTGATGAGGGTGGGGGGGAGGTGAACTTAGTGTTTGCTAGAACCCCATAGGACAAGTAGATAGTTGGTTGGCTAGCTTAAACATGTGATGAAGAAGAGATTTGAAGTTAGCTCAGATGCTGTCAGAATTTTAGCCTACCTAGAAAGATAATTTAAGGTACTTATAAACAGGGGTGCTAAAATCCATTGTTCTCCATGTTGGGATTGTCTAGACAGACGCAATTTCTAGGAAATGAAGGTCAATTAATTAAGTAAATAAAACATTGAAATAATCGCTGTTGTATTCTTCAAGAATATACCAGCTGCTGTTGAATATTTCTTGGCAGTAATTTAAAGTTATATGTAGGTATAATTTAATATTATATGTAGGTATAATTTTCCAAGTGAAACAGGTTAATTGGTATAATTGATGAGGATATTTTAATGAAGTAAGTTTGTTTTGTAACATCTGGAGAAATAGGAACAATTCAATCCTGTAGGGATTGTTACTTCAGAAGCAACTTGTATTAAAGGGAATGGGCTTCCTTAATTAAAATGAATAAACTTGATTTAAATTTGAAATCGTCATTAATGTCACCTTTTTATTTCATGAATATACCTGCTACTTGTGAAAGGAAACAAGAGAAAAACTTCAACCCTAACCATTGAGAGATGGACAATATCCATAGTCGCCATTAAGATAATATAACAGAGACCCCTCAAAAAAGGATAAACTAACATATTCACAACAGGAACATCTTTTTCAAAAGAATCCTAACCATTTTCTCATTTAATGTTTTTTTTCTGAGAGATGAGAGGGGTACTGGTGAGTTACAATTTATTAAGGCTAAAAGTCACTCGAGGATAAGTGTTAATGACTTAGGACAGTCAATGACAAGTGTTTATTGACATTAGATTTGAAGAGGACCATGTTGTAGGCCTTAAGGAAGCAATCTTGTGACAATGTGTTTGACAGATAGAAAGATCTTGGAAAGAAAGGAACTTCCGTTTGATGTTAGGCACACGGAGGAAGCAGTTGTGGTAGAACGACAACCTCTTGCGGTGCAAGTTTTACACGAAGGAACCAAAGATTTAAGCCCAGTCGATCACTTTCCACAGAAATATTTATAGAGTAGAGAAAGACTAGCAACGTATTTTTCTGTGAGAAAGATGCCGAAGAGAACGGAAAATTTCCCCACTAGAGTGCAAAGTTAGTTTTGTACTTTGTCAAGGCAAGAAAAAGTGCTCTGAGTGGCACCTCCCCAGATGTGGCAGCAGTACTCTATCAGGATGTATCTGACTCTTATATAAGTATAGGAGTGCATCAGGAGTCAGATACTTTCTGGAGCGGTAAAATTGGGCAACCATTTTTTTTTTCAGAAACCTCAGCATCAGATTGAATATAACTTGTCCATTTTCAATCTGAAGTGATTGTTCAAACAGTCTAAAGTGAATCTGAATTGTATGATTATTTCTAGTTCTTAACCGAATGAAAAGAAAAACAGTGTTCATTTTTAAGTTCAGAAAAACAACCAAACTAAATCAAATAAAAACAATTAAACTAAACCAAATAAAAACAATTAAACTAAATCAAATAAAAACAATTATACTAAACCGAATAAAAACAATTAAACTAAACAAAAAAAAACCAATTATACCAAACCAAATAAAAATAATTAAACTACATCAAATAAAAACAATTAAACTAAACCAAATAAAACAATTAAACTGAAAAAAATAAAAACAATTATACGAAACCAAATAAAAACAATTAAACAAAATCAAATAAAAACAATTAAACTAAATCAAATAAAAACAATTATACTAAATCAAATAAAAACATTATACTAAACCAAATAAAAACAATTAAACTAAACCAAATAAAAACAATTATACTAAACCAAATAAAAACAATTAAACTAAATCTAATAAAAACAATTATACTAAGCCAAATAAAAAAAATCAAACTAAACCAAATAAAAACCATTATACAAAACCAAATAAAAACAATTAAACTAAATCAAATAAAAACAATTAAATTAAATCAAATAAAAACAATCATACTAAACTAAATAAAAACAATTAAACTAAATAAAATAAAAACACTAATACTAAACGAAATAACAACAGTCATACTAAACCAAATAAAAACAATTATACTAAACAAAATAAAAACAATAATACTAAACCAAATAAAAAAAATTAAAATAAATCAAATAAAAACAATTATACTAAACCAAATTAAAACAATTAAACTAAACAGAATAAAAAACATTATACTAAACCAAATAAAAACAATTACACTAAATCAAATAAAAACAATTATACTAAACCAAATAAAAACAATTAAACTAAATCAAATAAAAACAATCAAACTAAACCAAATAAAGACAATTAAATATAACCAAATAAAAACAATTATACTAAACAAAATAAAAACAATTATACTAAACAAAATAAAAACAATTATACTTAACCAAATAAATACAATTAAACTAAATCAAATAAAAACAATTATACTAAACCAAATTAAAACAATTAAACAACACTAAATAAATACAATTATACTAAACCAAATAAAAACAATTATACTAAACCAAATAAAAACAATTAAACTAAATCAAATAAAAACAATTATACTAAACCAAATAAAAACAATTACACTAAATCAAATAAAAACAATTAAACTAAATCAAATAAAAACAATTATACTAAACCAAATAAAAACAATTAAACTAAACAGAATAAAAAAACATTATACTAAACCAAATAAAAACAATTACACTAAATCAAATAAAAACAATTATACTAAACCAAATAAAAACAATTATACTAAACCAAACAAAAACAATTAAACTAAACCAAATTAAAGCAATCTAAGTAAACCAAATAAAAACAATTAAACTAAACCAAATTAAAACAATTAAACTAAACTAAATAAATACAATTATACAAAACCAAATAAAAACAATTAAACTAAATCCCATAAAAACAAATATACTAAATCAAATAAATACAATTAAACTAAACCAAATAAAAACAATTATACAAAACCAAAAAAATACAATTAAACTAAATCAAATAAAAACAATTGAACTTAACCAGATAAAAACAATTATAGTAAACCAAATAAAAACAATTATACTAAACTACATAAAAACAATTATACAAAACAAAATAAAAACAATTATACTAAACCAAATAAAAACAATTATACTAAATCAAATGAAAACAATTATACTAAACCAAATAAAACAATTATACTAAACCAAATAAAAACAATTAAACTAAACCAAATAAAAACAATTCAACTAAATCAAATAAAAACAATTATACTAAACCAAATAAAAACAATTAAACCAAACCAAATTAAAGCAATCTAAGTAAACCCAATAAAAACAATTAAACTAAACCAAACTAAAACAATTAAACTAAACTAAATAAATACAATTATACAAAACCAAATAAAAACAATTAAACTAAATCACATGAAAACAAATATACTAAATCAAATAAATACAATTAAAGTAAACCAAATAAAAACAATTATACTAAACCAAAAAAATACAATTAAACTAAACCAAATAAAAACAATTATAACCAGATAAAAACAATTATAGTAAACCAAATAAAAACAATTATACTAAACAAAATAAAAACAATTTTACTAAACCAAATAAAAACATTTATACTAAACTAAACAAAAACAATTATACAAAACCAAATAAAAACAATTAAACTAAATCAAATAAAAACAATTAAATTAAATCAAATAAAAACAATCATACTAAACTAAATAAAAACAATTAAACTAAATAAAATAAAAACACTAATACTAAACGAAATAACAACAGTCATACTAAACCAAATAAAAACAATTATACTAAACAAAATAAAAACAATAATACTAAACCAAATAAAAAAAATTAAAATAAATCAAATAAAAACAATTATACTAAACCAAATAAAAAAAATTAAAATAAATCAAATAAAAACAATTATACTAAACCAAATAAAAACAATTAAACTAAACAGAATAAAAAACATTATACTAAATCAAATAAAAACAATTACACTAAATCAAATAAAAACAATTATACTAAACCAAATAAAAACAATTAAACTAAATCAAATAAAAACAATCAAACTAAACCAAATAAAGACAATTAAATATAACCAAATAAAAACAATTATACTAAACAAAATAAAAACAATTATACTAAACAAAATAAAAACAATTATACTTAACCAAATAAATACAATTAAACTAAATCAAATAAAAACAATTATACTAAACCAAATTAAAACAATTAAACAACACTAAATAAATACAATTATACTAAACCAAATAAAAACAATTATACTAAACCAAATAAAAACAATTAAACTAAATCAAATAAAAACAATTATACTAAACCAAATAAAAACAATTACACTAAATCAAATAAAAACAATTAAACTAAATCAAATAAAAACAATTATACTAAACCAAATAAAAACAATTAAACTAAACAGAATAAAAAAACATTATACTAAACCAAATAAAAACAATTACACTAAACAGAATAAAAAAACATTATACTAAACCAAATAAAAACAATTACACTAAATCAAATAAAAACAATTATACTAAACCAAATAAAAACAATTATACTAAACCAAACAAAAACAATTAAACTAAATCAAATAAAAACAATTAAACTAAACCAAATAAAAACAATTATACAAAACCAAAAAAATACAATTAAACTAAATCAAATAAAAACAATTGAACTTAACCAGATAAAAACAATTATAGTAAACCAAATAAAAACAATTATACTAAACTACATAAAAACAATTATACAAAACAAAATAAAAACAATTATACTAAACCAAATAAAAACAATTATACTAAATCAAATGAAAACAATTATACTAAACCAAATAAAACAATTATACTAAACCAAATAAAAACAATTAAACTAAACCAAATAAAAACAATTCAACTAAATCAAATAAAAACAATTATACTAAACCAAATAAAAACAATTAAACCAAACCAAATTAAAGCAATCTAAGTAAACCCAATAAAAACAATTAAACTAAACCAAACTAAAACAATTAAACTAAACTAAATAAATACAATTATACAAAACCAAATAAAAACAATTAAACTAAATCACATGAAAACAAATATACTAAATCAAATAAATACAATTAAAGTAAACCAAATAAAAACAATTATACTAAACCAAAAAAATACAATTAAACTAAACCAAATAAAAACAATTATAACCAGATAAAAACAATTATAGTAAACCAAATAAAAACAATTATACTAAACAAAATAAAAACAATTTTACTAAACCAAATAAAAACATTTATACTAAACTAAACAAAAACAATTATACAAAACCAAATAAAAACAATTAAACTAAATCAAATAAAAACAATTAAATTAAATCAAATAAAAACAATCATACTAAACTAAATAAAAACAATTAAACTAAATAAAATAAAAACACTAATACTAAACGAAGTAACAACAGTCATACTAAACCAAATAAAAACAATTATACTAAACAAAATAAAAACAATAATACTAAACCAAATAAAAAAAATTAAAATAAATCAAATAAAAACAATTATACTAAACCAAATAAAAACAATTAAACTAAACAGAATAAAAAACATTATACTAAACCAAATAAAAACAATTACACTAAATCAAATAAAAACAATTTTACTAAACCAAATAAAAACAATTAAACTAAATCAAATAAAAACAATCAAACTAAACCAAATCAAGACAATTAAATATAACCAAATAAAAACAATTATACTAAACAAAATAAAAACAATTATACTAAACAAAATAAAAACAATTATACTTAACCAAATAAATACAATTAAACTAAATCAAATAAAAACAATTATACTAAACCAAATTAAAACAATTAAACAACACTAAATAAATACAATTATACTAAACCAAATAAAAACAATTATACTAAACCAAATCAAAAACAATTAAACTAAATCAAATAAAAACAATTATACTAAACCAAATAAAAACAATTACACTAAATCAAATAAAAACAATTAAACTAAATCAAATAAAAACAATTATACTAAACCAAATAAAAACAATTAAACTAAACAGAATAAAAAAACATTATACTAAACCAAATAAAAACAATTACACTAAATCAAATAAAAACAATTATACTAAACCAAATAAAAACAATTATACTAAACCAAACAAAAACAATTAAACTAAACCAAATTAAAGCAATCTAAGTAAACCAAATAAAAACAATTAAACTAAACAAAATTAAAACAATTAAACTAAACTAATTAAATAAATACAATTATACAAAACCAAATAAAAACAATTAAACTAAATCACATAAAAACAAATATACTAAATCAAATAAATACAATTAAACTAAACCAAATAAAAACAATTATACAAAACCAAAAAAATACAATTAAACTAAATCAAATAAAAACAATTGAACTTAACCAAATAAAAACAATTATAGTAAACCAAATAAAAACAATTATACTAAACTACATAAAAACAATTATACAAAACAAAATAAAAACAATTATACTAAACCAAATAAAAACAATTATACTAAATCAAATGAAAACAATTATACTAAACCAAATAAAAACAATTATACTACACCAAATAAAAACAATTAAACTAAACCAAATAAAAACAATTAAACTAAATCAAATAAAAACAATTATACTAAACCAAATAAAAACAATTAAACCAAACCAAATTAAAGCAATCTAAGTAAACCCACTAAAAACAATTAAACTAAACTAAATTAAAACAATTAAACTAAACTAAATAAATACAATTATACAAAACAAAATAAAAACAATTAAACTAAATCACATGAAAACAAATATACTAAATCAAATAAATACAATTAAAGTAAACCAAATAAAAACAATTATACTAAACCAAAAAAATACAATTAAACTAAACCAAATAAAAACAATTATAACCAGATAAAAACAATTATAGTAAACCAAATAAAAACAATTATACTAAACAAAATAAAAACAATTTTACTAAACCAAATAAAAACATTTATACTAAACTAAACAAAAACAATTATACAAAACAAAATAAAAACAATTATACTAAACCAAATAAAAACAATTATACTAAATCAAATGAAAACAATTATACTAAACCAAATAAAAACAATTATACTACACCAAATAAAAACAATTAAACTAAACCAAATAAAAACAATTATACTAAACCAAATAAAAACAATTAAACCAAACCAAATTAAAGCAATCTAAGTAAACCCAATAAAAACAATTAAACTAAACTAAATTAAAACAATTAAACTAAACTAAATAAATACAATTATACAAAACCAAATAAAAACAATTAAACTAAATCACATAAAAACAAATATACTAAATCAAATGAAAACAATTAAACTAAACCAAATAAAAACAATTATACTAAACCAAAAAAAAAACAATTAAACTAAACCAAATAAAAACAATTAAACTAAATCAAATAAAAACAATTATACAAAACCAAATACAAACAATTAAACTAAAAAAATAAAAACAATTATACTAAACCAAATAAAAACAATTAAACTATACCAAATAAAAAACATTATACTAAACCAAATATAAACAATTATACTAAACCAAATACAAACAAATATACTAAACCAAATAAAAACAATTAAACTAAACAAAATAAAAACAATTAAACTAAATAAAATAAAAACAATTATACTAAAGAAAATAAAGACAATTACACTAAATCAAATAAAAACAATTATACTAAACCAAATAAAAACAATTACACTAAATCAAATAAAAACAATTAAACTAAATCAAATAAAAACAATTATACTAAACCAAATAAAAACAATTAAACTAAACAGAATAAAAAAACATTATACTAAACCAAATAAAAACAATTACACTAAACAGAATAAAAAAACATTATACTAAACCAAATAAAAACAATTACACTAAATCAAATAAAAACAATTATACTAAACCAAATAAAAACAATTATACTAAACCAAACAAAAACAATTAAACTAAATCAAATAAAAACAATTAAACTAAACCAAATAAAAACAATTATACAAAACCAAAAAAATACAATTAAACTAAATCAAATAAAAACAATTGAACTTAACCAGATAAAAACAATTATAGTAAACCAAATTAAAACAATCAAACAACACTAAATAAATACAATTATACTAAACCAAATAAAAACAATTATACTAAACCAAATAAAAACAATTAAACTAAATCAAATAAAAACAATTATACTAAACCAAATAAAAACAATTACACTAAATCAAATAAAAACAATTAAACTAAATCAAATAAAAACAATTATACTAAACCAAATAAAAACAATTAAACTAAACAGAATAAAAAAACATTATACTAAACCAAATAAAAACAATTACACTAAACAGAATAAAAAAACATTATACTAAACCAAATAAAAACAATTACACTAAATCAAATAAAAACAATTATACTAAACCAAATAAAAACAATTATACTAAACCAAACAAAAACAATTAAACTAAATCAAATAAAAACAATTAAACTAAACCAAATAAAAACAATTATACAAAACCAAAAAAATACAATTAAACTAAATCAAATAAAAACAATTGAACTTAAGCAGATAAAAACAATTATAGTAAACCAAATAAAAACAATTATACTAAACTACATAAAAACAATTATACAAAACAAAATAAAAACAATTATACTAAACCAAATAAAAACAATTATACTAAACCAAATTAAAACAATTAAACAACACTAAATAAATACAATTATACTAAACCAAATAAAAACAATTATACTAAACCAAATCAAAAACAATTAAACTAAATCAAATAAAAACAATTATACTAAACCAAATAAAAACAATTACACTAAATCAAATAAAAACAATTAAACTAAATCAAATAAAAACAATTATACTAAACCAAATAAAAACAATTAAACTAAACAGAATAAAAAAACATTATACTAAACCAAATAAAAACAATTACACTAAATCAAATAAAAACAATTATACTAAACCAAATAAAAACAATTATACTAAACCAAACAAAAACAATTAAACTAAACCAAATTAAAGCAATCTAAGTAAACCAAATAAAAACAATTAAACTAAACCAAATTAAAACAATTAAACTAAACTAAATAAATACAATTATACAAAACCAAATAAAAACAATTAAACTAAATCACATAAAAACAAATATACTAAATCAAATAAATACAATTAAACTAAACCAAATAAAAACAATTATACAAAACCAAAAAAATACAATTAAACTAAATCAAATAAAAACAATTGAACTTAACCAAATAAAAACAATTATAGTAAACCAAATAAAAACAATTATACTAAACTACATAAAAACAATTATACAAAACAAAATAAAAACAATTATACTAAACCAAATAAAAACAATTATACTAAATCAAATGAAAACAATTATACTAAACCAAATAAAAACAATTATACTACACCAAATAAAAACAATTAAACTAAACCAAATAAAAACAATTAAACTAAATCAAATAAAAACAATTATACTAAACCAAATAAAAACAATTAAACCAAACCAAATTAAAGCAATCTAAGTAAACCCACTAAAAACAATTAAACTAAACTAAATTAAAACAATTAAACTAAACTAAATAAATACAATTATACAAAACAAAATAAAAACAATTAAACTAAATCACATGAAAACAAATATACTAAATCAAATAAATACAATTAAAGTAAACCAAATAAAAACAATTATACTAAACCAAAAAAATACAATTAAACTAAACCAAATAAAAACAATTATAACCAGATAAAAACAATTATAGTAAACCAAATAAAAACAATTATACTAAACAAAATAAAAACAATTTTACTAAACCAAATAAAAACATTTATACTAAACTAAACAAAAACAATTATACAAAACAAAATAAAAACAATTATACTAAACCAAATAAAAACAATTATACTAAATCAAATGAAAACAATTATACTAAACCAAATAAAAACAATTATACTACACCAAATAAAAACAATTAAACTAAACCAAATAAAAACAATTATACTAAACCAAATAAAAACAATTAAACCAAACCAAATTAAAGCAATCTAAGTAAACCCAATAAAAACAATTAAACTAAACTAAATTAAAACAATTAAACTAAACTAAATAAATACAATTATACAAAACCAAATAAAAACAATTAAACTAAATCACATAAAAACAAATATACTAAATCAAATGAAAACAATTAAACTAAACCAAATAAAAACAATTATACTAAACCAAAAAAAAAACAATTAAACTAAACCAAATAAAAACAATTAAACTAAATCAAATAAAAACAATTATACAAAACCAAATACAAACAATTAAACTAAAAAAATAAAAACAATTATACTAAACCAAATAAAAACAATTAAACTATACCAAATAAAAAACATTATACTAAACCAAATATAAACAATTATACTAAACCAAATACAAACAAATATACTAAACCAAATAAAAACAATTAAACTAAACAAAATAAAAACAATTAAACTAAATAAAATAAAAACAATTATACTAAAGAAAATAAAGACAATTACACTAAATCAAATAAAAACAATTATACTAAACCAAATAAAAACAATTACACTAAATCAAATAAAAACAATTAAACTAAATCAAATAAAAACAATTATACTAAACCAAATAAAAACAATTAAACTAAACAGAATAAAAAAACATTATACTAAACCAAATAAAAACAATTACACTAAACAGAATAAAAAAACATTATACTAAACCAAATAAAAACAATTACACTAAATCAAATAAAAACAATTATACTAAACCAAATAAAAACAATTATACTAAACCAAACAAAAACAATTAAACTAAATCAAATAAAAACAATTAAACTAAACCAAATAAAAACAATTATACAAAACCAAAAAAATACAATTAAACTAAATCAAATAAAAACAATTGAACTTAACCAGATAAAAACAATTATAGTAAACCAAATTAAAACAATCAAACAACACTAAATAAATACAATTATACTAAACCAAATAAAAACAATTATACTAAACCAAATAAAAACAATTAAACTAAATCAAATAAAAACAATTATACTAAACCAAATAAAAACAATTACACTAAATCAAATAAAAACAATTAAACTAAATCAAATAAAAACAATTATACTAAACCAAATAAAAACAATTAAACTAAACAGAATAAAAAAACATTATACTAAACCAAATAAAAACAATTACACTAAACAGAATAAAAAAACATTATACTAAACCAAATAAAAACAATTACACTAAATCAAATAAAAACAATTATACTAAACCAAATAAAAACAATTATACTAAACCAAACAAAAACAATTAAACTAAATCAAATAAAAACAATTAAACTAAACCAAATAAAAACAATTATACAAAACCAAAAAAATACAATTAAACTAAATCAAATAAAAACAATTGAACTTAACCAGATAAAAACAATTATAGTAAACCAAATAAAAACAATTATACTAAACTACATAAAAACAATTATACAAAACAAAATAAAAACAATTATACTAAACCAAATAAAAACAATTATACTAAATCAAATGAAAACAATTATACTAAACCAAATAAAACAATTATACTAAACCAAATAAAAACAATTAAACTAAACCAAATAAAAACAATTCAACTAAATCAAATAAAAACAATTATACTAAACCAAATAAAAACAATTAAACCAAACCAAATTAAAGCAATCTAAGTAAACCCAATAAAAACAATTAAACTAAACCAAACTAAAACAATTAAACTAAACTAAATAAATACAATTATACAAAACCAAATGAAAACAATTAAACTAAATCACATGAAAACAAATATACTAAATCAAATAAATACAATTAAAGTAAACCAAATAAAAACAATTATACTAAACCAAAAAAATACAATTAAACTAAACCAAATAAAAACAATTATAACCAGATAAAAACAATTATATTAAACCAAATAAAAACAATTATACTAAACAAAATAAAAAAAATTTTACTAAACCAAATAAAAACATTTATACTAAACTAAACAAAAACAATTATACAAAACCAAATAAAAACAATTAAACTAAATCAAATAAAAACAATTAAATTAAATCAAATAAAAACAATCATACTAAACTAAATAAAAACAATTAAACTAAATAAAATTAAAACACTAATACTAAACGAAATAACAACAGTCATACTAAACCAAATAAAAACAATTATACTAAACAAAATAAAAACAATAATACTAAACCAAATAAAAAAAATTAAAATAAATCAAATAAAAACAATTATACTAAACCAAATAAAAACAATTAAACTAAACAGAATAAAAAACATTATACTAAACCAAATAAAAACAATTACACTAAATCAAATAAAAACAATTATACTAAACCAAATAAAAACAATTAAACTAAATCAAATAAAAACAATCAAACTAAACCAAATAAAGACAATTAAATATAACCAAATAAAAACAATTATACTAAACAAAATAAAAACAATTATACTAAACAAAATAAAAACAATTATACTTAACCAAATAAATACAATTAAACTAAATCAAATAAAAACAATTATACTAAACCAAATTAAAACAATTAAACAACACTAAATAAATACAATTATACTAAACCAAATAAAAACAATTATACTAAACCAAATAAAAACAATTAAACTAAATCAAATAAAAACAATTATACTAAACCAAATAAAAACAATTACACTAAATCAAATAAAAACAATTAAACTAAATCAAATAAAAACAATTATACTAAACCAAATAAAAACAATTAAACTAAACAGAATAAAAAAACATTATACTAAACCAAATAAAAACAATTACACTAAATCAAATAAAAACAATTATACTAAACCAAACAAAAACAATTAAACTAAACCAAATTAAAGCAATCTAAGTAAACCAAATAAAAACAATTAAACTAAACCAAATTAAAACAATTAAACTAAACTAAATAAATACAATTATACAAAACCAAATAAAAACAATTAAACTAAATCACATAAAAACAAATATACTAAATCAAATAAATACAATTAAACTAAACCAAATAAAAACAATTATACAAAACCAAAAAAATACAATTAAACTAAATCAAATAAAAACAATTGAACTTAACCAAATAAAAACAATTATAGTAAACCAAATAAAAACAATTATACTAAACTACATAAAAACAATTATACAAAACAAAATAAAAACAATTATACTAAACCAAATAAAAACAATTATACTAAATCAAATGAAAACAATTATACTAAACCAAATAAAAACAATTATACTACACCAAATAAAAACAATTAAACTAAACCAAATAAAAACAATTAAACTAAATCAAATAAAAACAATTATACTAAACCAAATAAAAACAATTAAACCAAACCAAATTAAAGCAATCTAAGTAAACCCACTAAAAACAATTAAACTAAACTAAATTAAAACAATTAAACTAAACTAAATAAATACAATTATACAAAACCAAATAAAAACAATTAAACTAAATCACATGAAAACAAATATACTAAATCAAATAAATACAATTAAAGTAAACCAAATAAAAACAATTATACTAAACCAAAAAAATACAATTAAACTAAACCAAATAAAAACAATTATAACCAGATAAAAACAATTATAGTAAACCAAATAAAAACAATTATACTAAACAAAATAAAAACAATTTTACTAAACCAAATAAAAACATTTATACTAAACTAAACAAAAACAATTATACAAAACAAAATAAAAACAATTATACTAAACCAAATAAAAACAATTATACTAAATCAAATGAAAACAATTATACTAAACCAAATAAAAACAATTATACTACACCAAATAAAAACAATTAAACTAAACCAAATAAAAACAATTATACTAAACCAAATAAAAACAATTAAACCAAACCAAATTAAAGCAATCTAAGTAAACCCAATAAAAACAATTAAACTAAACTAAATTAAAACAATTAAACTAAACTAAATAAATACAATTATACAAAACCAAATAAAAACAATTAAACTAAATCACATAAAAACAAATATACTAAATCAAATGAAAACAATTAAACTAAACCAAATAAAAACAATTATACTAAACCAAAAAAAAACAATTAAACTAAACCAAATAAAAACAATTAAACTAAATCAAATAAAAACAATTATACAAAACCAAATACAAACAATTAAACTAAAAAAATAAAAACAATTATACTAAACCAAATAAAAACAATTAAACTATACCAAATAAAAAACATTATACTAAACCAAATATAAACAATTATACTAAACCAAATACAAACAAATATACTAAACCAAATAAAAACAATTAAACTAAACAAAATAAAAACAATTAAACTAAATAAAATAAAAACAATTATACTAAAGAAAATAAAGACAATTACACTAAATCAAATAAAAACAATAAAACTAAACCAAATAAAGACAATTAAATATAACCAAATAAAAACAATTAAACTAAACCAAATAAAAACAATTAAACTAAATCAAATAAAAACAATTATACTAAACCAAATAAAAACAATCAAACTAAACCAAATAAAGACAATTAAATATAACCAAATAAAAACAATTATACTAAACCAAATAAAAACAATTATACTAAACCAAATACAAACAATTAAACCAAACCAAATTAAAGCAATCTAAGTAAACCCAATAAAAACAATTAAACTAAACCAAACTAAAACAATTAAACTAAACTAAATAAATACAATTATACAAAACCAAATAAAAACAATTAAACTAAATCACATGAAAACAAATATACTAAATCAAATAAATACAATTAAAGTAAACCAAATAAAAACAATTATACTAAACCAAAAAAATACAATTAAACTAAACCAAATAAAAACAATTATAACCAGATAAAAACAATTATAGTAAACCAAATAAAAACAATTATACTAAACAAAATAAAAACAATTTTACTAAACCAAATAAAAACATTTATACTAAACTAAACAAAAACAATTATACAAAACAAAATAAAAACAATTATACTAAACCAAATAAAAACAATTATACTAAATCAAATGAAAACAATTATACTAAACCAAATAAAAACAATTATACTACACCAAATAAAAACAATTAAACTAAACCAAATAAAAACAATTAAACTAAATCAAATAAAAACAATTATACTAAACCAAATAAAAACAATTAAACCAAACCAAATTAAAGCAATCTAAGTAAACCCAATAAAAACAATTAAACTAAACTAAATTAAAACAATTAAACTAAACTAAATAAATACAATTATACAAAACCAAATAAAAACAATTAAACTAAATCACATAAAAACAAATATACTAAATCAAATGAAAACAATTAAACTAAACCAAATAAAAACAATTATACTAAACCAAAAAAAAAACAATTAAACTAAACCAAATAAAAACAATTAAACTAAATCAAATAAAAACAATTATACAAAACCAAATACAAACAATTAAACTAAAAAAATAAAAACAATTATACTAAACCAAATAAAAACAATTAAACTATACCAAATAAAAAACATTATACTAAACCAAATATAAACAATTATACTAAACCAAATACAAACAAATATACTAAACCAAATAAAAACAATTAAACTAAACAAAATAAAAACAATTAAACTAAATAAAATAAAAACAATTATACTAAAGCTAATAAAGACAATTACACTAAATCAAATAAAAACAATCAAACTAAACCAAATAAAGACAATTAAATATAACCAAATAAAAACAATTAAACTAAACCAAATAAAAACAATTAAACTAAATCAAATAAAAACAATTATACTAAACCAAATAAAAACAATTATACTAAACCAAATAAAAACAATTAAACTAAATCAAATAAAAACAATGAAACTAACCTAATTAAAAACAATCACACTAAATCAAATAAATACAATTATACTAAACCAAACCAAGACAAACAAAAGAAAGTCTCATTTGCATTAAAATAAACAAACAAAAAAATTAAACCAAATAAAAAGATTTGTTAATGTTCAGATGCTGTAAAACAACCAAACCAAACCAAATAAAAACAAACCAAACCAAGGCAACAAAAGAAATGTTCATATGCATTAAAAAAAAAACCAAATCAAACTAAAATGTAAAAAAAAACTAACCAAACTAAACCAAGGCAAACAAAAGAAACGTTCATAAGCATTAAAACAGACAAACCAAACCAAATAAAAACAATTTTTAATGTTACGATGCTGTAAAGCAGCGAAACCAAACCAAATGAAAACAACCCAACCAAACCAAATCAAGGCAAGCAATAACAGACAAATTATAATAAACAAATAAAAAACAACAATAACGTATTAAAATGTTATAAAATGTTATAAACCAAATAAAAGTCATGTTTTCAATATTATGGATTATTTAAATCATTCGGGCTACACATCTAAAAATACAAAATAATAATTCATACCAGGATTGTCCACATGGACACGTGGCGCAATGCATAAAAGTGCTCGGTGTAAACAGTTCTAAGTTCTTTTGAGGGTTAAAGGTTCAATCTCATTACATGCGATTTTATTTAACACAATAAAAAATTTACAAAAAACATCACAAAAGTTCTATTATGCTTAATCATAAAGCTCGAAGCGTTTTGGGGAGAGGGGGGGGCGTTCGGTGATTATGCAATTTTGTCAAATACGTTTTGGACTTACTCTACGCTAAATATTCTCACCAAAATACCACATTAACTTTATGGGTTGATCCTACTTAAATATCCCCAAGTGGTTTCAATTAAATTTTATTTACAAAAAACAAAGGTTATAGGAGTACAGGTGATACTAAGAATATAATAAGAATTGCTTAAGACTTCGAACGAAAACATTCTAATATGTTATTATTTCTTTCTCTGTTAACTCAGACTTCCTCGTTTCTAATCACGCTGTCAGAGGGTCCGGCCAATCAAAGACCAACATGTCATGCTTGACCACGCGAGATTTTGAGTGATATAAAAGAAAGAACGCACTTCCTCCTTCCTCTTTTTCATCCCTTTTCCTTACGACCAGCGACGAAGACGGTCCCGTCAACAGACTCCTAAAGCATGGGGGCAAGAAGCTGCCTGCCACTGTCTTACACTTACTACACGCTGTCCCCCCTCCCTCCTCACCAGACACAGGAATTATAGTAAGCTTAAACCCTTTCTTTCTTTTCTCTGTTTTAAGTACCGTTCAACACAAATTCCTACCATTTCGTACACTGCAAAAAAAGGGTAGAGAGACGGCTCATTTTCTCTAATATACGCGCACACCAAAACACGTGTGCTTTCCAAGAACAAACCTTTAAAAGAGACATTTTATATAAACAGTAAAAGGGACATTTTCCTGTACACAAAACTCAGACTTTCATTGAGGAATTTATACAATTTAAATGAACCACGTTAAATAAATTGTTATGTTTATATGAATTTTGAGTGCTGGCTTTCTTACGTTTGTGTTGGTTACTGGCGTATTTTTACTCGTTCTTTCATGTTTTACGTTTAGAATTCGTTAGTACCCCCACAAATTTGGTGACCCTGCTGAACATTTTATTCATTAGAATTCCAGTTACTCAAACAACAATGGCTTCAAACGAACCGACAGAATGTACGTTAACTGTTAACCTGCCTACATACAATCCTACAAATGTGCAAACATGGTTTTCCCAGCTAAATGCAATATTCAAGGCAAAAAAAAATAACTTCACAAAATTCAAAATACGTATATGTAGTAGAAAAGCTACCTGCAGACGTAGCCACAGAAGTCGTCGATCTTTTGGACCACATGCCAGTGGAAAAACCCTACGACATTTTGAAGGATGCCATAATAAGGAGGACCGGAAAGTCAGACGAAAGACGACTCCATGATCTCTTTAACAATTTAAATTTAGGCGACATGAAGCCATCTCAACTTTTGAGGAAGATGCGGACATTGTTAGGGACAAATTCAATATCCGATACAGTATTAAAAAGGTTATGGACGGATAAACTCCATACTCATACAATGCAAATTCTGGCATCACTGTCGGACGACCTGAGTTTAGACAAGCTAGCAGATATAGCTGATAAAATTCATAAGAGCAACAGTCCTAACCAAGAAAAAAATGTCTATGCATCTTCAACGCCAACATTTCAAACAGGCTCATCCGAAATCGTAGCAAGGCTGAAGAAAAACATTACAGAATTACAAGGTACAGAGTCTCATCAACAACCAGGACCATCAATTTTACCGGCCTCGGGGATGTTTCCGAGACAATTCATATTCTCCACATAGGAATAGCCGGAGACGTTCAAATTCTTTCTCCAGAGAGAGACACACAGGCAATACCTGCTGGTATCATTTAAGATTTGGAAAAAAAGCCCGGAAATGTATAAAACGATGCAACTTCGATGTGGAACAGACACAGGCGGGAAACGGACCTTCCAGCAGCAAGTAAAGACGACATTAACTGCTGGACTAAAACAAATGAGTCGTCTATTTTACATCCGGGATAACAATACTGGATATATTTTTTTAGTCGACACTGGCGCACAAATCAGTGTAATACCACCAGAACCCAACAGCAAGTCTATACCATCAGCATACACTTTACAAGCAGCAAACGGATCCAAAATCCAAACTTTTGGAGAAAAATCACTGACACTGAATTTGGGACTGCGACGACCATTCTCATGGATTTTTACACAAGCCCAAGTAAAAACACCCATTCTTGGGGCAGACTTTCTATCACATTTTCGTTTGTCAGTGGATATGTCTACACACTGCCTCATCGACAGCGAAACACAGTTGTCGATGAAAGGAATAACCTCAGTGTACACATCAACGGGAATCAGCTCTGCTTTACCAACCAACAGTGGTTTACAGGAACTTTAAAAAAAATTCCCATCAATAACAACTCCTTTAAAGCACACCGATGAAATTCGCCATTCTGCTAAACACCATATAAAAACTATGGGACCACCAATCCATGCATCTCCACGCAGATTACGCCCGGATAAGTGCAAAATAGCAAAAAACGAATTTCAACACATGCTAAAATTAGGCATCATCTACCCTTCAAGTAGCACATACTCCTCGCCACTACACATTGTACCAAAACCAGATTATGGGGCTTGGCGGCCCTGTGGAGACTTTCGAAACCTCAATGCCAAAACAGTTCCTGACAGATATCCAATTCCCCATATTCACGATTTTGCCATAGGTCTGCAGAAGAAGACATAGGAAAAACAGCAATAACTACTCCTTTTGGCCTATATGAATTTACAAGAATGCCTTTTGGATTACGCAATGCAGCTCAAAGTTTTCAGAGACTGATAAACGAGGTTTTGACAGGATTACCATTTGCCTTTGCGTACATCGATAATGTACTAATCGGTAGTCGAAATATTCAAGAACATCACGAACATCTGGAACAGGTTTTTGATAGACTGGCACATTTTGGTTTAAAAATCAATGTAAGCAAATGTGTTTTCACAGTCCCCCAACTGATATTCTTGGGTCATGTAATCGATGAACAAGGTATTGCGCCCGTGCCAGAAAAAGTGGCAGCAATCCAGCAATTTCCTCAACCAACATCATTGCGACAATTGAGAAGATACCTTGGTCTGATAAATTACTACCGTAGATTCATTCCAGGTTGTGCAAACATTTTAACTCATCTCACAAATTTGCTGCGCAAACAAAAAAAGAAAAATGCAACGATTACAGTAGAAGGGGAAGCATTGATCGCATTCAGCAACTCAAAGAAAGCACTGGCAGATTTCACAAAACTGTCTTACATCCATGATGAGGATAATTCAGTACTAACACTGACTACAGACGCTGCTTAATTTTCGATAGGATCAGTTCTACACCAAACTCAAAACGGTATAGAAAAACGCATCTCTTTCTTCTCGGTGAAACTAAATAATGCACAACAAAAATACAGCGCTTTCTCAAGAGAATTACTTGCGATCTATCTGTCAATAAAACATTTCCGGCATCTTCTCGGGGGCCGAGACTTTACTGTTTTCACAAACCACAAACCCCTCACATATGCCTTACACACAAATATGGACAAATATACGCCCAGAGATACCCGACAACTGGACTACATATCCCAATTTACATCGGATATTCGTTACATCAAGAGCACAGACAATATTGTAGCGGATACCTTGTCACGCTCCACAATTCACGCCATAAATTCTGAAGCTCTTAACTTCGAGTTAATCGCAGATGAACAGAAAAATGACGAAACATTAGACAAGGTAAAAAAGGACACTTCCTTAGAATTAAAGGCACATCCAATCCCTTTTGGAACTAAGACATTCCTATGCGACACAAGTACAGGTTATTCCAGGCCTTATATACCACCTTCACTCAGAAAAAAAGTTTTTGAACATTTCCATAACTTGTCATACCCGGGCCGACGAGCTACTATCAAATTAATTAGTAATCGTTTTGTCTGGCCTAAAATGCATAGAGACATAAGGGATTGGACTAAAGTGTGTTTAAAATGTCAAACTAGCAAGGTGGGTAGACATACAAAATCTTCACCTGGCCAATTTATCCACCCAGATGGTAGATTCACCAACTTGCACATCGACATAGTTGGACCACTGCCAGAAGCAAATGGCCATGCATACTTATTAACAATCATCGACAGATTTACCAGATGGCCTGTCATAACTCCTTTACGAGATACATCTGCGCAATCCGTCGCGAAAGCAATATTGCATGATTGGATAACTAATTTCGGTTGTCCATCAGTAATAACGACTGATCGTGGCGCTCAATTTAAATCAACACTCTTCGATGAATTTACAAAACTTTTGGGAGTGAAAGACATAACCACGACGGCTTATCACCCTTGTGCCAACGGAATGGTCGAGCGTTTCCATCGACAATTAAAGGCAGCTCTGACAGCCAACAACCATTCCGGAACATGGTTAGAAAACATTCCTTTAGTTTTGTTGTCTATCAGGAATGTTATAAAACAGGATTTAGGATGCACATCATCCGAAATGGTTTTCGGGACATTACTGACATTGCCCGGCCAGTTCTGCGAAAAAACGAATCATTTTCAACCATCTACAAATTTTGTCCAGAACTTAAAACAAAGAATGAATGATTTAGTTTTCACGCCTACAAGGACACAAACAAAAGAAATTTACATCCCAAAGGACCTCCACAACTGCGAGTATGTGTTCGTACGCATTGATGCAGTAAAGAAACCTCTTTGTGCTACATATTCAGGACCTTTTCAAGTGGTGGAGGAAGGCAAAATATTTCACCATAGTTAAAAATGGAAGACAAGATACGGTTTCCATAGATAGGATAAAACCGGCATACTTGGATTCATCGAAGAACAGCATGTCGAAACACCCTACACCTCCACAGGATACCAAAGTGTGCAAAAAGGTCCTACAATAACCAGCGCACCACATAAACCTGAACTAATGACAAAATCCGGCAGGAAAGTAAATTGGCCTGCCAACCTGAAACAGTATGTTACATATTGAAAATATTTTTTCAATATTTTTCAATCTAAGGGTTTTTTTATTGGATTAACATCCTAATATGTTATTATTTCTTTCTCTGTTAACTCAGCCCTTCTTCGTTTCTAAGGAAGAAGACAGGGCCCAGGGCCTATTCTTGCCAAATCACGCTGTCAGAGGGTCCGGCCAATCAAAGACCAACAGGTCATGCTTGACCACGCGAGATTTTGAGTGATATAAAAGAAAGAACGCACTTCCTCCTTCCTCTTTTTCATCCCTTTTCCTTACGACCAGCGACTAAGACAGTCCCGTCAACAGACTCCTAAAGCATGGGGACAAGAAGCTGCCTGCCACTGTCTTACACTTACTACACGCCGTCCCCCCCCCTCCTCACCGGACACAGGACAAATAGTAAGCTTATACCCTTTCTTTCTTT
The DNA here is from genome assembly GCA_963556195.1 of Sepiola atlantica. Classification (NCBI taxonomy): domain Eukaryota; kingdom Metazoa; phylum Mollusca; class Cephalopoda; order Sepiida; family Sepiolidae; genus Sepiola; species Sepiola atlantica. Next base: position 198,817,294 of record OY744521.1, on the reverse strand, counting down.
TCTCTGTTTTAAGTACCGTTCAACACAAATTCCTACCATTTCGTACACTGCAAAAAAAGGGTAGAGAGACGGCTCATTTTCTCTAATATACGCGCATACCAAAACACGTGTGCTTTCCAAGAACAAACCTTTAAAAGAGACATTTTATACAAACAGTAAAAGGGACATTTTCCTGTACACAAAACTCAGACTTTCATTGAGGAATTTATACAATTTAAATGAACCACGTTAAATAAATTGTTATGTTTATATGAATTTTGAGTGCTGGCTTTCTTACTTTTTGTGTTGGTTACTGGCGTATTTTTACTCGTTCTTTCATGTTTAACGTTTAGAATTCGTTAGTACCCCCACACTACTCAGCAAGGATCAGTTCAAAATTCCGTACAGATTTTTGAGTTCGCCATGAAGATTCTCGACTTCTATAAAATGCATCTGAAGAAATTTGGTGCTAACATCGGCTGAAACGTTGTGAAAATAAACTTCAAGATGAGAACAGTAGTCCGAATAATCCAAATAAAAGTTTTTTTAACGCGTTCATATGCCATAAAACAAACGAAGTATTGATTTACTCCTCTCCAGGAATTAGGCACAAGGCCAGTTTTTATCTTACTCCCACAAGTAAGATGTGACCCAAGGTCGGGTCGGGAAAGTGGGGTTTAAAAATTGTCTGGGCAGCCCCATCGGCATTCCCCGGTAGTTGCAGTAAGCAATAAACTTACTCCTCCCCAAAGAGGGGAGGCGAAACCTGGGAGGGTGGACCTCCTAGAACTGCACAGGACAGACCGATAGACCGGCGTAAGTCAAGCCCTGAAGGCCAAGACAATACGAGTCTATGGGGGTGCAGTATCCATCGGAACAGATACTACACTTTGATCTTAGCCAAAAGGCCAAGAAGGTAACTTCAGCTACGAAGTAACCCAAATAAAAATATAATAAACAAAAAGAGTATCGATATGCTGTAAAACAGACGTCTCCCTCCCTCCAAATTAAACTACAAAAAGAAAAAGAATTCAAAAACGGAATCCTTCTTTATTGGTCGCTTCTTTCACCCAGCTATGATTTCCCCACAGCAGATTATCAATCAGTTTTCGTTTTCCGTTTGAAAATTGAATTCGAGTCCTTTCGCTTAGGAGAGTGAAAAAGAAAGGGAAGACATCTTGATGATATCGTGTGAATGGCTTCTGGCTTTGATCTTATTGTCATAAGTTTGTTTATTTAAACCTCAAATCCTTCCTTTTGTGTATAAGAATCATAAAAGATTTGATTGGTTTATATTTTGGGTCAACTTCCTGGGGCTTTCGGATAGGAAAGAATCTCCCTTTATTTGATCAAAGTGATCACAACAGATCAATTGAATTGATTCAGATGGTATACTTATCTAAATGACATATTAGTTCAGAGTTCAGCAATAAAGGTCAGCAATAAAAAAATTAACCGTATGAAAACTTAATAAGTTTATTTTTTTGTAGTATGCTTACAATTCCTTTCAATTCTTGGGGAAGGGCTTCTATTGGGGTATTAGCATTCATATGAAATCTTGAATTAGCAAGCTAGATTCAGATCCAGTCAGATATATGATATTCACTTATTCATAAATATCATTTGAAAGGGTATGCGCTCCTAATTTATTTCCCTCCAGCTATAGATAAACTAGCACATCATGTTTTATTAATCATTTACAATAAATTATGTTTTGTACATTAAATAATCTTAAACGTGTATATCTTCTCTCTCTCTCTCTCTCTCTCTATATATATATATATATATGGACCAGTGACACACAAGTTCTAAGTAATAATCAGTTCTAAGTGACAGTCTTCTGGAGGTTGAAGGTACAATCCTCAAAAGTGCTAAGTAATAATCAGTTCTAAGTGACAGTCTTCTGGAGGTTGAAGGTACAATCCTCAAAAGTGCTAAGTAATAATCAGTTCTAAGTGACAGTCTTCTGGAGGTTGAAGGTACAATCCTCAAAACTTCTAAGTAATAATCAGTTCTAAGTGACAGTCTTCTGGAGGTTGAAGGTACAATCCTCAAAACTTCTAAGTAATAATCAGTTCTAAGTGACAGTCTTCTGGAGGTTGAAGGTACAATCCTCAAAAGTGCTAAGTAATAATCAGTTCTAAGTGACAGTCTTCTGGAGGTTGAAGGTACAATCCTCAAAAGTTCTAAGTAATAATCAGTTCTAAGTGACAGTCTTCTGAAGGTTGAAGGTACAATCCTCAAAAGTGCTAAGTAATAATCAGTTCTAAGTGACAGTCTTCTGGAGGTTGAAGGTACAATCCTCAAAAGTGCTAAGTAATAATCAGTTCTAAGTGACAGTCTTCTGGAGGTTGAAGGTACAATCCTCAAAAGTGCTAAGTAATAATCAGTTCTAAGTGACAGTCTTCTGGAGGTTGAAGGTACAATCCTCAAAAGTGCTAAGTAATAATCAGTTCTAAGTGACAGTCTTCTGGAGGTTGAAGGTACAATCCTCAAAAGTGCTAAATAATAATCAGTTGTAAGTGACAGTCTTCTGGAGGTTGAAGGTACAATCCTCAAAAGTGCTAAGTAATAATCAGTTCTAAGTAGCAGTCTTCTGAAGGTTGAAGGTACAATCCTCAAAAGTGCTAAGTAATAATCAGTTCTAAGTGACAGTCTTCTGGAGGTTGAAGGTACAATCCTCAAAAGTGCTAAGTAATAATCAGTTCTAAGTGACAGTCTTCTGGAGGTTGAAGGTACAATCCTCAAAAGTGCTAAGTAATAATCAGTTCTAAGTGACAGTCTTCTGGAGGTTGAAGGTACAATCCTCAAAAGTGCTAAGTAATAATCAGTTCTAAGTGACAGTCTTCTGGAGGTTGAAGGTACAATCCTCAAAAGTGCTAAGTAATAATCAGTTCTAAGTGACAGTCTTCTGGAGGTTGAAGGTACAATCCTCAAAAGTTCTAAGTAATAATCAGTTCTAAGTGACAGTCTTCTTAAGGTTGAAGGTACAATCCTCAAAAGTGCTAAGTAATAATCAGTTCTAAGTGACAGTCTTCTGGAGGTTGAAGGTACAATCCTCAAAAGTGCTAAGTAATAATCAGTTCTAAGTGACAGTCTTCTGGAGGTTGAAGGTACAATCCTCAAAAGTGCTAAGTAATAATCAGTTGTAAGTGACAGTCTTCTGGAGGTTGAAGGTACAATCCTCAAAAGAGCTAAGTAATAATCAGTTCTAAGTGACAGTCTTCTGGAGGTTGAAGGTACAATCCTCAAAAGTGCTAAGTAATAATCAGTTCTAAGTGACAGTCTTCTGGAGGTTGAAGGTACAATCCTCAAAAGTGCTAAGTAATAATCAGTTCTAAGTGACAGTCTTCTGGAGGTTGAAGGTACAATCCTCAAAAGTGCTAAGTAATAATCAGTTCTAAGTGACAGTCTTCTGGAGGTTGAAAGTAAAATCTTCAAAAGTGCTAAGTAATAATCAGTTCTAAGTGACAGTCTTCTGGAGGTTGAAGGTACAATCCTCAAAAGTGCTAAGTAATAATCAGTTCTAAGTGACAGTCTTCTGGAGGTTGAAGGTACAATCCTCAAAAGTGCTAAGTAATAATCAGTTCTAAGTGACAGTCTTCTGGAGGTTCAAGGTACAATCCTCAAAAGTGCTAAGTAATAATCAGTTCTAAGTGACAGTCTTCTGAAGGTTGAAGGTACAATCCTCAAAAGTGCTAAGTAATAATCAGTTCTAAGTGACAGTCTTCTGGAGGTTGAAGGTACAATCCTCAAAAGTGCTAAGTAATAATCAGTTCTAAGTGACAGTCTTCTGGAGGTTGAAGGTACAATCCTCAAAAGTGCTAAGTAATAATCAGTTCTAAGTGACAGTCTTCTGGAGGTTGAAGGTACAATCCTCAAAAGTGCTAAGTAATAATCAGTTCTAAGTGACAGTCTTCTGGAGGTTGAAGGTACAATCCTCAAAAGTGCTAAGTAATAATCAGTTCTAAGTGACAGTCTTCTGAAGGTTGAAGGTACAATCCTCAAAAGTGCTTAGTAATAATCAGTTCTAAGTGACAGTCTTCTGGAAGTTGAAGGTACAATCCTCAAAAGTGCTAAGTAATAATCAGTTCTAAGTGACAGTCTTATGGAGGTTGAAGGTACAATCCTCAAAAGTGCTAAGTAATAATCAGTTCTAAGTGACAGTCTTCTGGAGGTTGAAGGTACAATCCTCAAAAGTGCTAAGTAATAATCAGTTCTAAGTGACAGTCTTCTGGAGGTTGAAGGTACAATCCTCAAAAGTGCTAAGTAATAATCAGTTCTAAGTGACAGTCTTCTGGAGGTTGAAGGTACAATCCTCAAAAGTGCTAAATAATAATCAGTTGTAAGTGACAGTCTTCTGGAGGTTGAAGGTACAATCCTCAAAAGTGCTAAGTAATAATCAGTTCTAAGTAGCAGTCTTCTGAAGGTTGAAGGTACAATCCTCAAAAGTGCTAAGTAATAATCAGTTCTAAGTGACAGTCTTCTGGAGGTTGAAGGTACAATCCTCAAAAGTGCTAAGTAATAATCAGTTCTAAGTGACAGTCTTCTGGAGGTTGAAGGTACAATCCTCAAAAGTTCTAAGTAATAATCAGTTCTAAGTAGCAGTCTTCTGAAGGTTGAAGGTACAATCCTCAAAAGTGCTAAGTAATAATCAGTTCTAAGTGACAGTCTTCTGGAGGTTGAAGGTACAATCCTCAAAAGTGCTAAGTAATAATCAGTTCTAAGTGACAGTCTTCTGGAGGTTGAAGGTACAATCCTCAAAAGTGCTAAGTAATAATCAGTTCTAAGTGACAGTCTTCTGGAGGTTGAAGGTACAATCCTCAAAAGTGCTAAGTAATAATCAGTTCTAAGTGACAGTCTTCTGGAGGTTGAAGGTACAATCCTCAAAAGTGCTAAGTAATAATCAGTTCTAAGTGACAGTCTTCTGGAGGTTGAAGGTACAATCCTCAAAAGTGCTAAGTAATAATCAGTTCTAAGTGACAGTCTTCTGGAGGTTGAAGGAACAATCCTCAAAAGTGCTAAGTAATAATCAGTTCTAAGTGACAGTCTTCTGGAGGTTGAAGGTACAATCCTCAAAAGTGCTAAGTAATAATCAGTTCTAAGTGACAGTCTTCTGGAGGTTGAAGGTACAATCCTCAAAAGTGCTAAGTAATAATCAGTTCTAAGTGACAGTCTTCTGGAGGTTGAAGGTACAATCCTCAAAAGTGCTAAGTAATAATCAGTTCTAAGTGACAGTCTTCTGGAGGTTGAAGGTACAATCCTCAAAAGTGCTAAGTAATAATCAGTTCTAAGTGACAGTCTTCTGGAGGTTGAAGGTACAATCCTCAAAAGTGCTAAGTAATAATCAGTTCTAAGTGACAGTCTTCTGAAGGTTGAAGGTACAATCCTCAAAAGTGCTAAGTAATAATCAGTTCTAAGTGACAGTCTTCTGGAAGTTGAAGGTACAATCCTCAAAAGTGCTAAGTAATAATCAGTTCTAAGTGACAGTCTTCTGGAGGTTGAAGGTACAATCCTCAAAAGTGCTAAGTAATAATCAGTTCTAAGTGACAGTCTTCTGGAGGTTGAAGGTACAATCCTCAAAAGTGCTAAGTAATAATCAGTTCTAAGTGACAGTCTTCTGGAGGTTGAAGGTACAATACTCAAAAGTGCTAAGTAATAATCAGTTCTAAGTGACAGTCTTCTGGAGGTTGAAGGTACAATCCTCAAAAGTGCTAAATAATAATCAGTTGTAAGTGACAGTCTTCTGGAGGTTGAAGGTACAATCCTCAAAAGTGCTAAGTAATAATCAGTTGTAAGTAGCAGTCTTCTGAAGGTTGAAGGTACAATCCTCAAAAGTGCTAAGTAATAATCAGTTCTAAGTGACAGTCTTGTGGAGGTTGAAGGTACAATCCTCAAAAGTGCTAAGTAATAATCAGTTCTAAGTGACAGTCTTCTGGAGGTTGAAGGTACAATCCTCAAAAGTTCTAAGTAATAATCAGTTCTAAGTGACAGTCTTCTGAAGGTTAAAGGTACAATCCTCAAAAGTGCTAAGTAATAATCAGTTCTAAGTGACAGTCTTCTGGAGGTTGAAGGTACAATCCTCAAAAGTGCTAAGTAATAATCAGTTCTAAGTGACAGTCTTCTGGAGGTTGAAGGTACAATCCTCAAAAGTTCTAAGTAATAATCAGTTCTAAGTGACAGTCTTCTGAAGGTTGAAGGTACAATCCTCAAAAGTGCTAAGTAATAATCAGTTCTAAGTGACAGTCTTCTGGAGGTTGAAGGTACAATCCTCAAAAGTGCTAAGTAATAATCAGTTCTAAGTGACAGTCTTCTGGAGGTTGAAGGTACAATCCTCAAAAGTGCTAAGTAATAATCAGTTCTAAGTGACAGTCTTCTGGAGGTTGAAGGTACAATCCTCAAAAGTGCTAAGTAATAATCAGTTCTAAGTGACAGTCTTCTGGAGGTTGAAGGTACAATCCTCAAAAGTGCTAAGTAATAATCAGTTCTAAGTGACAGTCTTCTGGAGGTTGAAGGTACAATCCTCAAAAGTGCTAAGTAATAATCAGTTCTAAGTGACAGTCTTCTGGAGGTTGAAGGTACAATCCTCAAAAGTGCTAAGTAATAATCAGTTCTAAGTGACAGTCTTCTGGAGGTTGAAGGAACAATCCTCAAAAGTGCTAAGTAATAATCAGTTCTAAGTGACAGTCTTCTGGAGGTTGAAGGTACAATCCTCAAAAGTGCTAAGTAATAATCAGTTCTAAGTGACAGTCTTCTGGAGGTTGAAGGTACAATCCTCAAAAGTGCTAAGTAATAATCAGTTCTAAGTGACAGTCTTCTGGAGGTTGAAGGTACAATCCTCAAAAGTGCTAAGTAATAATCAGTTCTAAGTGACAGTCTTCTGGAGGTTGAAGGTACAATCCTCAAAAGTGCTAAGTAATAATCAGTTCTAAGTGACAGTCTTCTGGAGGTTGAAGGTACAATCCTCAAAAGTGCTAAGTAATAATCAGTTCTAAGTGACAGTCTTCTGGAGGTTGAAGGTACAATCCTCAAAAGTGCTAAGTAATAATCAGTTCTAAGTGACAGTCTTCTGGAGGTTGAAGGTACAATCCTCAAAAGTGCTAAGTAATAATCAGTTCTAAGTGACAGTCTTCTGAAGGTTGAAGGTACAATCCTCAAAAGTGCTAAGTAATAATCAGTTCTAAGTGCCAGTCTTCTGGAGGTTGAAGGTACAATCCTCAAAAGTGCTAAGTAATAATCAGTTCTAAGTGACAGTCTTCTGGAGGTTGAAGGTACAATCCTCAAAAGTGCTAAGTAATAATCAGTTGTAAGTGACAGTCTTCTGGAGGTTGAAGGTACAATCCTCAAAAGTGCTAAGTAATAATCAGTTCTAAGTGACAGTCTTCTGGAGGTTGAAGGTACAATCCTCAAAAGTGCTAAGTAATAATCAGTTCTAAGTGACAGTCTTCTGGAGGTTGAAGGTACAATCCTCAAAAGTGCTAAGTAATAATCAGTTCTAAGTGACAGTCTTCTGGAGGTTGAAGGTACAATCCTCAAAAGTGCTAAGTAATAATCAGTTCTAAGTGACAGTCTTCTCAAGGTTGAAGGTACAATACTCAAAAGTGCTAAGTAATAATCAGTTCTAAGTGACAGTCTTCTGGAGGTTGAAGGTACAATCCTCAAAAGTGCTAAGTAATAATCAGTTCTAAGTGACAGTCTTCTGGAGGTTGAAGGTACAATCCTCAAAAGTTCTAAGTAATAATCAGTTCTAAGTGACAGTCTTCTGAAGGTTGAAGGTACAATCCTCAAAAGTGCTAAGTAATAATCAGTTCTAAGTGACAGTCTTCTGGAGGTTGAAGGTACAATCCTCAAAAGTGCTAAGTAATAATCAGTTCTAAGTGACAGTCTTCTGGAGGTTGAAGGTACAATCCTCAAAAGTGCTAAGTAATAATCAGTTGTAAGTGACAGTCTTCTGGAGGTTGAAGGTACAATCCTCAAAAGTGCTAAGTAATAATCAGTTCTAAGTGACAGTCTTCTGGAGGTTGAAGGTACAATCCTTAAAAGTGTTATGTAATAATCAGTTCTAAGTGACAGTCTTCTGGAGGTTGAAGGTACAATCCTCAAAAGTGCTAAGTAATAATCAGTTCTAAGTGACAGTCTTCTGGAGGTTGAAGGTATAATCCTCAAAAGTGCTAAGTAATAATCAGTTCTAAGTGACAGTCTTCTGGAGGTTGAAGGTACAATCTTCAAAAGTGCTAAGTAATAATCAGTTCTAAGTGACAGTCTTCTGGAGGTTGAAGGTACAATCCTCAAAAGTGCTAAGTAATAATCAGTTCTAAGTGACAGTCTTCTGGAGGTTGAAGGTACAATCCTCAAAAGTGCTAAGTAATAATCAGTTCTAAATGACAGTCTTCTGGAGGTTGAAGGTACAATCCTCAAAAGTGCTAAATAATAATCAGTTGTAAGTGACAGTCTTCTGGAGGTTGAAGGTACAATCCTCAAAAGTGCTAAGTAATAATCAGTTCTAAGTAGCAGTCTTCTGAAGGTTGAAGGTACAATCCTCAAAAGTGCTAAGTAATAATCAGTTCTAAGTGACTATCTTCTGGAGGTTGAAGGTACAATCCTCAAAAGTGCTAAGTAATAATCAGTTCTAAGTGACAGTCTTCTGGAGGTTGAAGGTACAATCCTCAAAAGTTCTAAGTAATAATCAGTTCTAAGTGACAGTCTTCTGAAGGTTGAAGGTACAATCCCCAAAAGTGCTGAGTAATAATCAGTTCTAAGTGACAGTCTTCTGGAGGTTGAAGGTACAATCCTCAAAAGTGCTAAGTAATAATCAGTTCTAAGTGACAGTCTTCTGGAGGTTGAAGGTACAATCCTCAAAAGTTCTAAGTAATAATCAGTTCTAAGTGACAGTCTTCTGGAGGTTGAAGGTACAATCCTCAAAAGTGCTAAGTAATAATCAGTTCTAAGTGACAGTCTTCTGAAGGTTGAAGGTACAATCCTCAAAAGTGCTAAGTAATAATCAGTTCTAAGTGACAGTCTTCTGGAGGTTGAAGGTACAATCCTCAAAAGTGCTAAGTAATAATCAGTTCTAAGTGACAGTCTTCTGAAGGTTGAAGGTACAATCCTCAAAAGTTCTAAGTAATAATAAGTTCTAAGTGACAGTCTTCTGGAGGTTGAAGGTACAATCCTCAAAAGTTCTAAGTAATAATCAGTTCTAAGTGACAGTCTTTTGGAGGTTGAAGGTACAATCCTCAAAAGTGCTAAGTAATAATCAGTTCTAAGTGACAGTCTTCTGAAGGTTGAAGGTACAATCCTCAAAAGTTCTAAGTAATAATCAGTTCTAAGTGACAGTCTTCTGGAGGTTGAAGGTACAATCCTCAAAAGTTCTAAGTAATAATCAGTTCTAAGTGACAGTCTTCTGGAGGTTGAAGGTACAATCCTCAAAAGTGCTAAGTAATAATCAGTTCTAAGTGACAGTCTTCTGGAGGTTGAAGGTACAATCCCTAAAAGTGCTGAGTAATAATCAGTTGTAAGTGACAGTCTTCTGGAGGTTGAAGGTACAATCCTCAAAAGTGCTAAATAATAATCAGTTGTAAGTGACAGTCTTCTGGAGGTTGAAGGTACAATCCTCAAAAGTGCTAAGTAATAATCAGTTCTAAGTAGCAGTTTTCTGAAGGTTGAAGGTACAATCCTCAAAAGTGCTAAATAAGAATCAGTTGTAAGTGACAGTCTTCTGGAGGTTGAAGGTACAATCCTCAAAAGTGCTAAGTAATAATCAGTTCTAAGTGACAGTCTTCTGGAGGTTGAAGGTACAATCCTCAAAAGTGCTAAGTAATAATCAGTTCTAAGTGACAGTCTTCTGGAGGTTGAAGGTACAATCCTCAAAAGTGCTAAGTAATAATCAGTTCTAAGTGACAGTCTTCTGAAGGTTGAAGGTACAATCCTCAAAAGTGCTTAGTAATAATCAGTTCTAAGTGACAGTCTTCTGGAAGTTGAAGGTACAATCCTCAAAAGTGCTAAGTAATAATCAGTTCTAAGTGACAGTCTTCTGGAGGTTGAAGGTACAATCCTCAAAAGTGCTAAGTAATAATCAGTTCTAAGTGACAGTCTTCTGGAGGTTGAAGGTACAATCCTCAAAAGTGCTAAGTAATAATCAGTTCTAAGTGACAGTCTTCTGGAGGTTGAAGGTACAATACTCAAAAGTGCTAAGTAATAATCAGTTCTAAGTGACAGTCTTCTGGAGGTTGAAGGTACAATCCTCAAAAGTGCTAAATAATAATCAGTTGTAAGTGACAGTCTTCTGGAGGTTGAAGGTACAATCCTCAAAAGTGCTAAGTAATAATCAGTTCTAAGTAGCAGTCTTCTGAAGGTTGAAGGTACAATCCTCAAAAGTGCTAAGTAATAATCAGTTCTAAGTGACAGTCTTCTGGAGGTTGAAGGTACAATCCTCAAAAGTGCTAAGTAATAATCAGTTCTAAGTGACAGTCTTCTGGAGGTTGAAGGTACAATCCTCAAAAGTGCTAAGTAATAATCAGTTCTAAGTGACAGTCTTCGTGAAGTTGAAGGTACAATCCTCAAAAGTGCTAAGTAATAATCAGTTCTAAGTGACAGTCTTCTGGAGGTTGAAGGTACAATCCTCAAAAGTGCTAAGTAATAATCAGTTCTAAGTGACAGTCTTCTGGAGGTTGAAGGTACAATCCTCAAAAGTGCTAAGTAATAATCAGTTCTAAGTGACAGTCTTCTGGAGGTTGAAGGTACAATCCTCAAAAGTGCTAAGTAATAATCAGTTCTAAGTGACAGTCTTCTGGAGGTTGAAGGTACAATCCTCAAAAGTGCTAAGTAATAATCAGTTCTAAGTGACAGTCTTCTGGAGGCTGAAGGTACAATCCTCAAAAGTGCTAAGTAATAATCAGTTCTAAGTGACAGTCTTCTGGAAGTTGAAGGTACAATCCTCAAAAGTGCTAAGTAATAATCAGTTCTAAGTGACAGTCTTCTGGAGGTTGAAGGTACAATCCTCAAAAGTGCTAAGTAATAATCAGTTCTAAGTGACAGTCTTCTGGAGGTTGAAGGTACAATCCTCAAAAGTGCTAAGTAATAATCAGTTCTAAGTGACAGTCTTCTGGAGGTTGAAGGTACAATCCTCAAAAGTGCTAAGTAATAATCAGTTCTAAGTGACAGTCTTCTGGAGGTTGAAGGTACAATCCTCAAAAGTGCTAAGTAATAATCAGTTCTAAGTGACAGTCTTCTGGAGGTTGAAGGTACAATCCTCAAAAGTGCTAAGTAATAATCAGTTCTAAGTGACAGTCTTCTGGAGGTTGAAGGTACAATCCTCAAAAGTGCTAAGTAATAATCAGTTCTAAGTGACAGTCTTCTGGAGGTTGAAGGTACAATCCTCAAAAGTGCTAAGTAATAATCAGTTTTAAGTGACAGTCTTCTGGAGGTTGAAGGTACAATCCTCAAAAGTGCTAAATAATAATCAGTTGTAAGTGACAGTCTTCTGGAGGTTGAAGGTACAATCCTCAAAAGTGCTAAGTAATAATCAGTTCTAAGTGACAGTCTTCTGGAGGTTGAAGGTACAATCCTCAAAAGTGCTAAGTAATAATCAGTTGTAAGTGACAGTCTTCTGGAGGTTGAAGGTACAATCCTCAAAAGTGCTAAGTAATAATCAGTTCTAAGTGACAGTCTTCTGGAGGTTGAAGGTACAATCCTCAAAAGTGCTAAGTAATAATCAGTTCTAAGTGACAGTCTTCTGGAGGTTGAAGGTACAATCCTCAAAAGTGCTAAGTAATAATCAGTTCTAAGTGACAGTCTTCTGGAGGTTGAAGGTACAATCCTCAAAAGTGCTAAGTAATAATCAGTTCTAAGTGACAGTCTTCTGGAGGTTGAAGGAACAATCCTCAAAAGTGCTAAGTAATAATCAGTTCTAAGTGACAGTCTTCTGGAGGTTGAAGGTACAATCCTCAAAAGTGCTAAGTAATAATCAGTTCTAAGTGACAGTCTTCTGGAGGTTGAAGGTACAATCCTCAAAAGTGCTAAGTAATAATCAGTTCTAAGTGACAGTCTTCTGGAGGTTGAAGGTACAATCCTCAAAAGTGCTAAGTAATAATCAGTTCTAAGTGACAGTCTTCTGGAGGTTGAAGGTACAATCCTCAAAAGTGCTAAGTAATAATCAGTTCTAAGTGACAGTCTTCTGGAGGTTGAAGGTACAATCCTCAAAAGTGCTAAGTAATAATCAGTTCTAAGTGACAGTCTTCTGGAGGTTGAAGGTACAATCCTCAAAAGTGCTAAGTAATAATCAGTACTAAGTGACAGTCTTCTGGAGGTTGAAGGTACAATCCTCAAAAGTGCTAAGTAATAATCAGTTCTAAGTGACAGTCTTCTGAAGGTTGAAGGTACAATCCTCAAAAGTGCTAAGTAATAATCAGTTCTAAGTGCCAGTCTTCTGGAGGTTGAAGGTACAATCCTCAAAAGTGCTAAGTAATAATCAGTTCTAAGTGACAGTCTTCTGGAGGTTGAAGGTACAATCCTCAAAAGTGCTAAGTAATAATCAGTTGTAAGTGACAGTCTTCTGGAGGTTGAAGGTACAATCCTCAAAAGTGCTAAGTAATAATCAGTTCTAAGTGACAGTCTTCTGGAGGTTGAAGGTACAATCCTCAAAAGTGCTAAGTAATAATCAGTTCTAAGTGACAGTCTTCTGGAGGTTGAAGGTACAATCCTCAAAAGTGCTAAGTAATAATCAGTTCTAAGTGACAGTCTTCTGGAGGTTGAAGGTACAATCCTCAAAAGTTCTAAGTAATAATCAGTTCTAAGTGACAGTCTTCTCAAGGTTGAAGGTACAATACTCAAAAGTGCTAAGTAATAATCAGTTCTAAGTGACAGTCTTCTGGAGGTTGAAGGTACAATCCTCAAAAGTGCTAAGTAATAATCAGTTCTAAGTGACAGTCTTCTGGAGGTTGAAGGTACAATCCTCAAAAGTTCTAAGTAATAATCAGTTCTAAGTGACAGTCTTCTGAAGGTTGAAGGTACAATCCTCAAAAGTGCTAAGTAATAATCAGTTCTAAGTGACAGTCTTCTGGAGGTTGAAGGTACAATCCTCAAAAGTGCTAAGTAATAATCAGTTCTAAGTGACAGTCTTCTGGAGGTTGAAGGTACAATCCTCAAAAGTGCTAAGTAATAATCAGTTGTAAGTGACAGTCTTCTGGAGGTTGAAGGTACAATCCTCAAAAGTGCTAAGTAATAATCAGTTCTAAGTGACAGTCTTCTGGAGGTTGAAGGTACAATCCTTAAAAGTGTTAAGTAATAATCAGTTCTAAGTGACAGTCTTCTGGAGGTTGAAGGTACAATCCTCAAAAGTGCTAAGTAATAATCAGTTCTAAGTGACAGTCTTCTGGAGGTTGAAGGTATAATCCTCAAAAGTGCTAAGTAATAATCAGTTCTAAGTGACAGTCTTCTGGAGGTTGAAGGTACAATCTTCAAAAGTGCTAAGTAATAATCAGTTCTAAGTGACAGTCTTCTGGAGGTTGAAGGTACAATCCTCAAAAGTGCTAAGTAATAATCAGTTCTAAGTGACAGTCTTCTGGAGGTTGAAGGTACAATCCTCAAAAGTGCTAAGTAATAATCAGTTCTAAATGACAGTCTTCTGGAGGTTGAAGGTACAATCCTCAAAAGTGCTAAATAATAATCAGTTGTAAGTGACAGTCTTCTGGAGGTTGAAGGTACAATCCTCAAAAGTGCTAAGTAATAATCAGTTCTAAGTAGCAGTCTTCTGAAGGTTGAAGGTACAATCCTCAAAAGTGCTAAGTAATAATCAGTTCTAAGTGACTATCTTCTGGAGGTTGAAGGTACAATCCTCAAAAGTGCTAAGTAATAATCAGTTCTAAGTGACAGTCTTCTGGAGGTTGAAGGTACAATCCTCAAAAGTTCTAAGTAATAATCAGTTCTAAGTGACAGTCTTCTGAAGGTTGAAGGTACAATCCCCAAAAGTGCTGAGTAATAATCAGTTCTAAGTGACAGTCTTCTGGAGGTTGAAGGTACAATCCTCAAAAGTGCTAAGTAATAATCAGTTCTAAGTGACAGTCTTCTGGAGGTTGAAGGTACAATCCTCAAAAGTTCTAAGTAATAATCAGTTCTAAGTGACAGTCTTCTGGAGGTTGAAGGTACAATCCTCAAAAGTGCTAAGTAATAATCAGTTCTAAGTGACAGTCTTCTGAAGGTTGAAGGTACAATCCTCAAAAGTGCTAAGTAATAATCAGTTCTAAGTGACAGTCTTCTGGAGGTTGAAGGTACAATCCTCAAAAGTGCTAAGTAATAATCAGTTCTAAGTGACAGTCTTCTGAAGGTTGAAGGTACAATCCTCAAAAGTTCTAAGTAATAATCAGTTCTAAGTGACAGTCTTCTGGAGGTTGAAGGTACAATCCTCAAAAGTTCTAAGTAATAATCAGTTCTAAGTGACAGTCTTCTGGAGGTTGAAGGTACAATCCTCAAAAGTGCTAAGTAATAATCAGTTCTAAGTGACAGTCTTCTGAAGGTTGAAGGTACAATCCTCAAAAGTTCTAAGTAATAATCAGTTCTAAGTGACAGTCTTCTGGAGGTTGAAGGTACAATCCTCAAAAGTTCTAAGTAATAATCAGTTCTAAGTGATAGTCTTCTGGAGGTTGAAGGTACAATCCTCAAAAGTGCTAAGTAATAATCAGTTCTAAGTGACAGTCTTCTGGAGGTTGAAGGTACAATCCCTAAAAGTGCTGAGTAATAATCAGTTGTAAGTGACAGTCTTCTGGAGGTTGAAGGTACAATCCTCAAAAGTGCTAAGTAATAATCAGTTCTAAGTAGCAGTTTTCTGAAGGTTGAAGGTACAATCCTCAAAAGTGCTAAATAAGAATCAGTTGTAAGTGACAGTCTTCTGGAGGTTGAAGGTACAATCCTCAAAAGTGCTAAGTAATAATCAGTTCTAAGTGACAGTCTTCTGGAGGTTGAAGGTACAATCCTCAAAAGTGCTAAGTAATAATCAGTTCTAAGTGACAGTCTTCTGGAGGTTGAAGGTACAATCCTCAAAAGTGCTAAGTAATAATCAGTTCTAAGTGACAGTCTTCTGAAGGTTGAAGGTACAATCCTCAAAAGTGCTTAGTAATAATCAGTTCTAAGTGACAGTCTTCTGGAAGTTGAAGGTACAATCCTCAAAAGTGCTAAGTAATAATCAGTTCTAAGTGACAGTCTTCTGGAGGTTGAAGGTACAATCCTCAAAAGTGCTAAGTAATAATCAGTTCTAAGTGACAGTCTTCTGGAGGTTGAAGGTACAATCCTCAAAAGTGCTAAGTAATAATCAGTTCTAAGTGACAGTCTTCTGGAGGTTGAAGGTACAATACTCAAAAGTGCTAAGTAATAATCAGTTCTAAGTGACAGTCTTCTGGAGGTTGAAGGTACAATCCTCAAAAGTGCTAAATAATAATCAGTTGTAAGTGACAGTCTTCTGGAGGTTGAAGGTACAATCCTCAAAAGTGCTAAGTAATAATCAGTTCTAAGTAGCAGTCTTCTGAAGGTTGAAGGTACAATCCTCAAAAGTGCTAAGTAATAATCAGTTCTAAGTGACAGTCTTCTGGAGGTTGAAGGTACAATCCTCAAAAGTGCTAAGTAATAATCAGTTCTAAGTGACAGTCTTCTGGAGGTTGAAGGTACAATCCTCAAAAGTTCTAAGTAATAATCAGTTCTAAGTGACAGTCTTCTGGAGGTTGAAGGTACAATCCTCAAAAGTGCTAAGTAATAATCAGTTCTAAGTGACAGTCTTCTGGAGGTTGAAGGTACAATCCTCAAAAGTGCTAAGTAATAATCAGTTCTAAGTGACAGTCTTCTGGAGGTTGAAGGTACAATCCTCAAAAGTTCTAAGTAATAATCAGTTCTAACTGACAGTCTTCTGGAGGTTGAAGGTACAATCCTCAAAAGTGCTAAGTAATAATCAGTTCTAAGTGACAGTCTTCTGGAGGTTGAAGGTACAATCCTCAAAAGTGCTAAGTAATAATCAGTTCTAAGTGACAGTCTTCTGGAGGTTGAAGGTACAATCCTCAAAAGTGCTAAGTAATAATCAGTTCTAAGTGACAGTCTTCTGGAGGTTGAAGGTACAATCCTCAAAAGTGCTAAGTAATAATCAGTTCTAAGTGACAGTCTTCTGGAGGTTGAAGGTACAATCCTCAAAAGTGCTAAGTAATAATCAGTTCTAAGTGACAGTCTTCTGGAGGTTGAAGGTACAATCCTCAAAAGTGCTAAGTAATAATCAGTTCTAAGTGACAGTCTTCTGGAGGTTGAAGGTACAATCCTCAAAAGTGCTAAGTAATAATCAGTTCTAAGTGACAGTCTTCTGGAGGTTGAAGGTACAATCCTCAAAAGTGCTAAGTAATAATCAGTTCTAAGTGACAGTCTTCTGGAGGTTGAAGGTACAATCCTCAAAAGTGCTAAGTAATAATCAGTTCTAAGTGACAGTCTTCTGGAGGTTGAAGGTACAATCCTCAAAAGTGCTAAGTAATAATCAGTTCTAAGTGACAGTCTTCTGGAGGTTGAAGGTACAATCCTCAAAAGTGCTAAGTAATAATCAGTTCTAAGTGACAGTCTTCTGGAGGTTGAAGGTACAATCCTCAAAAGTGCTAAGTAATAATCAGTTCTAAGTGACAGTCTTCTGGAGGTTGAAGGTACAATCCTCAAAAGTGCTAAGTAATAATCAGTTCTAAGTGACAGTCTTCTGGGGGTTGAAGGTACAATCCTCAAAAGTGCTAAGTAATAATCAGTTCTAAGTGACAGTCCTCTGGAGGTTGAAGGTACAATCCTCAAAAGTGCTAAGTAATAATCAGTTCTAAGTGACAGTCTTCTGGAGGTTGAAGGTACAATCCTCAAAAGTGCTAAATAAGAATCAGTTCTAAGTGACAGTCTTCTTGAGGTTGAAGGTACAATCCTCAAAAGTGCTAAGTAATAATCAGTTCTAAGTGACAGTCTTCTGGAGGTTGAAGGTACAATCCTCAAAAGTGCTAAGTAATAATCAGTTTTAAGTGACAGTCTTCTGGAGGTTGAAGGTACAATCCTCAAAAGTGCTAAATAATAATCAGTTGTAAGTGACAGTCTTCTGGAGGTTGAAGGTACAATCCTCAAAAGTGCTAAGTAATAATCAGTTCTAAGTGACAGTCTTCTGGAGGTTGAAGGTACAATCCTCAAAAGTGCTAAGTAATAATCAGTTCTAAGTGACAGTCTTCTGGAGGTTGAAGGTACAATCCTCAAAAGTGCTAAGTAATAATCAGTTCTAAGTGACAGTCTTCTGGAGGTTGAAGGTACAATCCTCAAAAGTGCTAAGTAATAATCAGTTCTAAGTGACAGTCTTCTGGAGGTTGAAGGTACAATCCTCAAAAGTGCTAAGTAATAATCAGTTCTAAGTGACAGTCTTCTGGAGGTTGAAGGTACAATCCTCAAAAGTGCTAAGTAATAATCAGTTCTAAGTGACAGTCTTCTGGAGGTTGAAGGTACAATCCTCAAAAGTGCTAAGTAATAATCAGTTCTAAGTGACAGTCTTCTGGAGGTTGAAGGTACAATCCTCAAAAGTGCTAAGTAATAATCAGTTTTAAGTGACAGTCTTCTGGAGGTTGAAGGTACAATCCTCAAAAGTGCTAAATAATAATCAGTTGTAAGTGACAGTCTTCTGGAGGTTGAAGGTACAATCCTCAAAAGTGCTAAGTAATAATCAGTTCTAAGTGACAGTCTTCTGGAGGTTGAAGGTACAATCCTCAAAAGTGCTAAATAATAATCAGTTGTAAGTGACAGTCTTCTGGAGGTTGAAGGTACAATCCTCAAAAGTGCTAAGTAATAATCAGTTCTAAGTGACAGTCTTCTGAAGGTTGAAGGTACAATCCTCAAAAGTGCTAAGTAATAATCAGTTCTAAGTGACAGTCTTCTGGAGGTTGAAGGTACAATCCTCAAAAGTGCTAAGTAATAATCAGTTCTAAGTGACAGTCTTCTGAAGGTTGAAGGTACAATCCTCAAAAGTTCTAAGTAATAATCAGTTCTAAGTGACAGTCTTCTGGAGGTTGAAGGTACAATCCTCAAAAGTTCTAAGTAATAATCAGTTCTAAGTGACAGTCTTCTGGAGGTTGAAGGTACAATCCTCAAAAGTGCTAAGTAATAATCAGTTCTAAGTGACAGTCTTCTGAAGGTTGAAGGTACAATCCTCAAAAGTTCTAAGTAATAATCAGTTCTAAGTGACAGTCTTCTGGAGGTTGAAGGTACAATCCTCAAAAGTTCTAAGTAATAATCAGTTCTAAGTGATAGTCTTCTGGAGGTTGAAGGTACAATCCTCAAAAGTGCTAAGTAATAATCAGTTCTAAGTGACAGTCTTCTGGAGGTTGAAGGTACAATCCCTAAAAGTGCTGAGTAATAATCAGTTGTAAGTGACAGTCTTCTGGAGGTTGAAGGTACAATCCTCAAAAGTGCTAAATAATAATCAGTTGTAAGTGACAGTCTTCTGGAGGTTGAAGGTACAATCCTCAAAAGTGCTAAGTAATAATCAGTTCTAAGTAGCAGTTTTCTGAAGGTTGAAGGTACAATCCTCAAAAGTGCTAAATAAGAATCAGTTGTAAGTGACAGTCTTCTGGAGGTTGAAGGTACAATCCTCAAAAGTGCTAAGTAATAATCAGTTCTAAGTGACAGTCTTCTGGAGGTTGAAGGTACAATCCTCAAAAGTGCTAAGTAATAATCAGTTCTAAGTGACAGTCTTCTGGAGGTTGAAGGTACAATCCTCAAAAGTGCTAAGTAATAATCAGTTCTAAGTGACAGTCTTCTGAAGGTTGAAGGTACAATCCTCAAAAGTGCTTAGTAATAATCAGTTCTAAGTGACAGTCTTCTGGAAGTTGAAGGTACAATCCTCAAAAGTGCTAAGTAATAATCAGTTCTAAGTGACAGTCTTCTGGAGGTTGAAGGTACAATCCTCAAAAGTGCTAAGTAATAATCAGTTCTAAGTGACAGTCTTCTGGAGGTTGAAGGTACAATCCTCAAAAGTGCTAAGTAATAATCAGTTCTAAGTGACAGTCTTCTGGAGGTTGAAGGTACAATACTCAAAAGTGCTAAGTAATAATCAGTTCTAAGTGACAGTCTTCTGGAGGTTGAAGGTACAATCCTCAAAAGTGCTAAATAATAATCAGTTGTAAGTGACAGTCTTCTGGAGGTTGAAGGTACAATCCTCAAAAGTGCTAAGTAATAATCAGTTCTAAGTAGCAGTCTTCTGAAGGTTGAAGGTACAATCCTCAAAAGTGCTAAGTAATAATCAGTTCTAAGTGACAGTCTTCTGGAGGTTGAAGGTACAATCCTCAAAAGTGCTAAGTAATAATCAGTTCTAAGTGACAGTCTTCTGGAGGTTGAAGGTACAATCCTCAAAAGTTCTAAGTAATAATCAGTTCTAAGTGACAGTCTTCTGGAGGTTGAAGGTACAATCCTCAAAAGTGCTAAGTAATAATCAGTTCTAAGTGACAGTCTTCTGGAGGTTGAAGGTACAATCCTCAAAAGTTCTAAGTAATAATCAGTTCTAACTGACAGTCTTCTGGAGGTTGAAGGTACAATCCTCAAAAGTGCTAAGTAATAATCAGTTCTAAGTGACAGTCTTCTGGAGGTTGAAGGTACAATCCTCAAAAGTGCTAAGTAATAATCAGTTCTAAGTGACAGTCTTCTGGAGGTTGAAGGTACAATCCTCAAAAGTGCTAAGTAATAATCAGTTCTAAGTGACAGTCTTCTGGAAGTTGAATCTACAATCCTCAAAAGTGCTAAGTAATAATCAGTTCTAAGTGACAGTCTTCTGGAGGTTGAAGGTACAATCCTCAAAAGTGCTAAGTAATAATCAGTTCTAAGTGACAGTCTTCTGGAGGTTGAAGGTACAATCCTCAAAAGTGCTAAGTAATAATCAGTTCTAAGTGACAGTCTTCTGGAGGTTGAAGGTACAATCCTCAAAAGTGCTAAGTAATAATCAGTTCTAAGTGACAGTCTTCTGGAGGTTGAAGGTACAATCCTCAAAAGTGCTAAGTAATAATCAGTTCTAAGTGACAGTCTTCTGGAGGTTGAAGGTACAATCCTCAAAAGTGCTAAGTAATAATCAGTTCTAAGTGACAGTCTTCTGGAGGTTGAAGGTACAATCCTCAAAAGTGCTAAGTAATAATCAGTTCTAAGTGACAGTCTTCTGGAGGTTGAAGGTACAATCCTCAAAAGTGCTAAGTAATAATCAGTTCTAAGTGACAGTCTTCTGGAGGTTGAAGGTACAATCCTCAAAAGTGCTAAGTAATAATCAGTTCTAAGTGACAGTCTTCTGGAGGTTGAAGGTACAATCCTCAAAAGTGCTAAGTAATAATCAGTTCTAAGTGACAGTCTTCTGGGGGTTGAAGGTACAATCCTCAAAAGTGCTAAGTAATAATCAGTTCTAAGTGACAGTCCTCTGGAGGTTGAAGGTACAATCCTCAAAAGTGCTAAGTAATAATCAGTTCTAAGTGACAGTCTTCTGGAGGTTGAAGGTACAATCCTCAAAAGTGCTAAATAAGAATCAGTTCTAAGTGACAGTCTTCTGGAGGTTGAAGGTACAATCCTCAAAAGTGCTAAGTAATAATCAGTTCTAAGTGACAGTCTTCTGGAGGTTGAAGGTACAATCCTCAAAAGTGCTAAGTAATAATCAGTTTTAAGTGACAGTCTTCTGGAGGTTGAAGGTACAATCCTCAAAAGTGCTAAATAATAATCAGTTGTAAGTGACAGTCTTCTGGAGGTTGAAGGTACAATCCTCAAAAGTGCTAAGTAATAATCAGTTCTAAGTGACAGTCTTCTGGAGGTTGAAGGTACAATCCTCAAAAGTGCTAAGTAATAATCAGTTCTAAGTGACAGTCTTCTGGAGGTTGAAGGTACAATCCTCAAAAGTGCTAAGTAATAATCAGTTCTAAGTGACAGTCTTCTGGAGGTTGAAGGTACAATCCTCAAAAGTGCTAAGTAATAATCAGTTCTAAGTGACAGTCTTCTGGAGGTTGAAGGTACAATCCTCAAAAGTGCTAAGTAATAATCAGTTCTAAGTGACAGTCTTCTGGAGGTTGAAGGTACAATCCTCAAAAGTGCTAAGTAATAATCAGTTCTAAGTGACAGTCTTCTGGAGGTTGAAGGTACAATCCTCAAAAGTGCTAAGTAATAATCAGTTCTAAGTGACAGTCTTCTGGAGGTTGAAGGTACAATCCTCAAAAGTGCTAAGTAATAATCAGTTTTAAGTGACAGTCTTCTGGAGGTTGAAGGTACAATCCTCAAAAGTGCTAAATAATAATCAGTTGTAAGTGACAGTCTTCTGGAGGTTGAAGGTACAATCCTCAAAAGTGCTAAGTAATAATCAGTTCTAAGTGACAGTCTTCTGGAGGTTGAAGGTACAATCCTCAAAAGTGCTAAATAATAATCAGTTGTAAGTGACAGTCTTCTGGAGGTTGAAGGTACAATCCTCAAAAGTGCTAAGTAATAATCAGTTCTAAGTGACAGTCTTCTGGAGGTTGAAGGTACAATCCTCAAAAGTGCTAAGTAATAATCAGTTCTAAGTGACAGTCTTCTGGAGGTTGAAGGTACAATCCTCAAAAGTGCTAAGTAATAATCAGTTCTAAGTGACAGTCTTCTGGAGGTTGAAGGTACAATCCTCAAAAGTGCTAAATAATAATCAGTTCTAAGTGACAGTCTTCTGGAGGTTGAAGGTACAATCCTCAAAAGTGCTAAGTAATAATCAGTTCTAAGTGACAGTCTTCTGGAGGTTGAAGGTACAATCCTCAAAAGTGCTAAGTAATAATCAGTTCTAAGTGACAGTCTTCTGGAGGTTGAAGGTACAATCCTCAAAAGTGCTAAGTAATAATCAGTTCTAAGTGACAGTCTTCTGGAGGTTGAAGGTACAATCCTCAAAAGTGCTAAGTAATAATCAGTTCTAAGTGACAGTCTTCTGGAGGTTGAAGGTACAATCCTCAAAAGTGCTAAGTAATAATCAGTTCTAAGTGACAGTCTTCTGGAGGTTGAAGGTACAATCCTCAAAAGTTCTAAGTAATAATCAGTTCTAAGTGACAGTCTTCTGGAGGTTGAATGTATAATCCTCAAAAGTGCTAAGTAATAATCAGTTCTAAGTGACAGTCTTCTGGAGGTTGAAGGTACAATCCTCAAAAGTGCTAAGTAATAATCAGTTCTAAGTGACAGTCTTCTGGAGGTTGAAGGTATAATCCTCAAAAGTGCTAAGTAATAATCAGTTCTAAGTGACAGTCTTCTGGAGGTTGAAGGTACAATCTTCAAAAGTGCTAAGTAATAATCAGTTCTAAGTGACAGTCTTCTGGAGGTTGAAGGTACAATCCTCAAAAGTGCTAAGTAATAATCAGTTCTAAGTGACAGTCTTCTGGAGGTTGAAGGTACAATCCTCAAAAGTGCTAAGTAATAATCAGTTCTAAATGACAGTCTTCTGGAGGTTGAAGGTACAATCCTCAAAAGTGCTAAATAATAATCAGTTGTAAGTGACAGTCTTCTGGAGGTTGAAGGTACAATCCTCAAAAGTGCTAAGTAATAATCAGTTCTAAGTAGCAGTCTTCTGAAGGTTGAAGGTACAATCCTAAAAAGTGCTAAGTAATAATCAGTTCTAAGTGACTATCTTCTGGAGGTTGAAGGTACAATCCTCAAAAGTGCTAAGTAATAATCAGTTCTAAGTGACAGTCTTCTGGAGGTTGAAGGTACAATCCTCAAAAGTTCTAAGTAATAATCAGTTCTAAGTGACAGTCTTCTGAAGGTTGAAGGTACAATCCCCAAAAGTGCTGAGTAATAATCAGTTCTAAGTGACAGTCTTCTGGAGGTTGAAGGTACAATCCTCAAAAGTGCTAAGTAATAATCAGTTCTAAGTGACAGTCTTCTGGAGGTTGAAGGTACAATCCTCAAAAGTTCTAAGTAATAATCAGTTCTAAGTGACAGTCTTCTGGAGGTTGAAGGTACAATCCTCAAAAGTGCTAAGTAATAATCAGTTCTAAGTGACAGTCTTCTGAAGGTTGAAGGTACAATCCTCAAAAGTGCTAAGTAATAATCAGTTCTAAGTGACAGTCTTCTGGAGGTTGAAGGTACAATCCTCAAAAGTGCTAAGTAATAATCAGTTTTAAGTGACAGTCTTCTGGAGGTTGAAGGTACAATCCTCAAAAGTGCTAAATAATAATCAGTTGTAAGTGACAGTCTTCTGGAGGTTGAAGGTACAATCCTCAAAAGTGCTAAGTAATAATCAGTTCTAAGTGACAGTCTTCTGGAGGTTGAAGGTACAATCCTCAAAAGTGCTAAATAATAATCAGTTGTAAGTGACAGTCTTCTGGAGGTTGAAGGTACAATCCTCAAAAGTGCTAAGTAATAATCAGTTCTAAGTGACAGTCTTCTGGAGGTTGAAGGTACAATCCTCAAAAGTGCTAAGTAATAATCAGTTCTAAGTGACAGTCTTCTGGAGGTTGAAGGTACAATCCTCAAAAGTGCTAAGTAATAATCAGTTCTAAGTGACAGTCTTCTGGAGGTTGAAGGTACAATCCTCAAAAGTGCTAAATAATAATCAGTTCTAAGTGACAGTCTTCTGGAGGTTGAAGGTACAATCCTCAAAAGTGCTAAGTAATAATCAGTTCTAAGTGACAGTCTTCTGGAGGTTGAAGGTACAATCCTCAAAAGTGCTAAGTAATAATCAGTTCTAAGTGACAGTCTTCTGGAGGTTGAAGGTACAATCCTCAAAAGTGCTAAGTAATAATCAGTTCTAAGTGACAGTCTTCTGGAGGTTGAAGGTACAATCCTCAAAAGTGCTAAGTAATAATCAGTTCTAAGTGACAGTCTTCTGGAGGTTGAAGGTACAATCCTCAAAAGTGCTAAGTAATAATCAGTTCTAAGTGACAGTCTTCTGGAGGTTGAAGGTACAATCCTCAAAAGTTCTAAGTAATAATCAGTTCTAAGTGACAGTCTTCTGAAGGTTGAAGGTATAATCCTCAAAAGTGCTTAGTAATAATCAGTTCTAAGTGACAGTCTTCTGGAAGTTGAAGGTACAATCCTCAAAAGTGCTAAGTAATAATCAGTTCTAAGTGACAGTCTTCTGGAGGTTGAAGGTACAATCCTCAAAAGTGCTAAGTAATAATCAGTTCTAAGTGACAGTCTTCTGGAGGTTGAAGGTACAATCCTCAAAAGTGCTAAGTAATAATCAGTTCTAAGTGACAGTCTTCTGGAGGTTGAAGGTACAATACTCAAAAGTGCTAAGTAATAATCAGTTCTAAGTGACAGTCTTCTGGAGGTTGAAGGTACAATCCTCAAAAGTGCTAAATAATAATCAGTTGTAAGTGACAGTCTTCTGGAGGTTGAAGGTACAATCCTCAAAAGTGCTAAGTAATAATCAGTTCTAAGTAGCAGTCTTCTGAAGGTTGAAGGTACAATCCTCAAAAGTGCTAAGTAATAATCAGTTCTAAGTGACAGTCTTCTGGAGGTTGAAGGTACAATCCTCAAAAGTGCTAAGTAATAATCAGTTCTAAGTGACAGTCTTCTGGAGGTTGAAGGTACAATCCTCAAAAGTTCTAAGTAATAATCAGTTCTAAGTGACAGTCTTCTGGAGGTTGAAGGTACAATCCTCAAAAGTGCTAAGTAATAATCAGTTCTAAGTGACAGTCTTCTGAAGGTTGAAGGTACAATCCTCAAAAGTGCTAAGTAATAATCAGTTCTAAGTGACAGTCTTCTGGAGGTTGAAGGTACAATCCTCAAAAGTTCTAAGTAATAATCAGTTCTAACTGACAGTCTTCTGGAGGTTGAAGGTACAATCCTCAAAAGTGCTAAGTAATAATCAGTTCTAAGTGACAGTCTTCTGGAGGTTGAAGGTACAATCCTCAAAAGTGCTAAGTAATAATCAGTTCTAAGTGACAGTCTTCTGGAGGTTGAAGGTACAATCCTCAAAAGTGCTAAGTAATAATCAGTTCTAAGTGACAGTCTTCTGGAAGTTGAAGGTACAATCCTCAAAAGTGCTAAGTAATAATCAGTTCTAAGTGACAGTCTTCTGGAGGTTGAAGGTACAATCCTCAAAAGTGCTAAGTAATAATCAGTTCTAAGTGACAGTCTTCTGGAGGTTGAAGGTACAATCCTCAAAAGTGCTAAGTAATAATCAGTTCTAAGTGACAGTCTTCTGGAGGTTGAAGGTACAATCCTCAAAAGTGCTAAGTAATAATCAGTTCTAAGTGACAGTCTTCTGGAGGTTGAAGGTACAATCCTCAAAAGTGCTAAGTAATAATCAGTTCTAAGTGACAGTCTTCTGGAGGTTGAAGGTACAATCCTCAAAAGTGCTAAGTAATAATCAGTTCTAAGTGACAGTCTTCTGGAGGTTGAAGGTACAATCCTCAAAAGTGCTAAGTAATAATCAGTTCTAAGTGACAGTCTTCTGGAGGTTGAAGGTACAATCCTCAAAAGTGCTAAGTAATAATCAGTTCTAAGTGACAGTCTTCTGGAGGTTGAAGGTACAATCCTCAAAAGTGCTAAGTAATAATCAGTTCTAAGTGACAGTCTTCTGGAGGTTGAAGGTACAATCCTCAAAAGTGCTAAGTAATAATCAGTTCTAAGTGACAGTCTTCTGGGGGTTGAAGGTACAATCCTCAAAAGTGCTAAGTAATAATCAGTTCTAAGTGACAGTCCTCTGGAGGTTGAAGGTACAATCCTCAAAAGTGCTAAGTAATAATCAGTTCTAAGTGACAGTCTTCTGGAGGTTGAAGGTACAATCCTCAAAAGTGCTAAATAAGAATCAGTTCTAAGTGACAGTCTTCTGGAGGTTGAAGGTACAATCCTCAAAAGTGCTAAGTAATAATCAGTTCTAAGTGACAGTCTTCTGGAGGTTGAAGGTACAATCCTCAAAAGTGCTAAGTAATAATCAGTTTTAAGTGACAGTCTTCTGGAGGTTGAAGGTACAATCCTCAAAAGTGCTAAATAATAATCAGTTGTAAGTGACAGTCTTCTGGAGGTTGAAGGTACAATCCTCAAAAGTGCTAAGTAATAATCAGTTCTAAGTGACAGTCTTCTGGAGGTTGAAGGTACAATCCTCAAAAGTGCTAAGTAATAATCAGTTCTAAGTGACAGTCTTCTGGAGGTTGAAGGTACAATCCTCAAAAGTGCTAAGTAATAATCAGTTCTAAGTGACAGTCTTCTGGAGGTTGAAGGTACAATCCTCAAAAGTGCTAAGTAATAATCAGTTCTAAGTGACAGTCTTCTGGAGGTTGAAGGTACAATCCTCAAAAGTGCTAAGTAATAATCAGTTCTAAGTGACAGTCTTCTGGAGGTTGAAGGTACAATCCTCAAAAGTGCTAAGTAATAATCAGTTCTAAGTGACAGTCTTCTGGAGGTTGAAGGTACAATCCTCAAAAGTGCTAAGTAATAATCAGTTCTAAGTGACAGTCTTCTGGAGGTTGAAGGTACAATCCTCAAAAGTGCTAAGTAATAATCAGTTTTAAGTGACAGTCTTCTGGAGGTTGAAGGTACAATCCTCAAAAGTGCTAAATAATAATCAGTTGTAAGTGACAGTCTTCTGGAGGTTGAAGGTACAATCCTCAAAAGTGCTAAGTAATAATCAGTTCTAAGTGACAGTCTTCTGGAGGTTGAAGGTACAATCCTCAAAAGTGCTAAATAATAATCAGTTGTAAGTGACAGTCTTCTGGAGGTTGAAGGTACAATCCTCAAAAGTGCTAAGTAATAATCAGTTCTAAGTGACAGTCTTCTGGAGGTTGAAGGTACAATCCTCAAAAGTGCTAAGTAATAATCAGTTCTAAGTGACAGTCTTCTGGAGGTTGAAGGTACAATCCTCAAAAGTGCTAAGTAATAATCAGTTCTAAGTGACAGTCTTCTGGAGGTTGAAGGTACAATCCTCAAAAGTGCTAAATAATAATCAGTTCTAAGTGACAGTCTTCTGGAGGTTGAAGGTACAATCCTCAAAAGTGCTAAGTAATAATCAGTTCTAAGTGACAGTCTTCTGGAGGTTGAAGGTACAATCCTCAAAAGTGCTAAGTAATAATCAGTTCTAAGTGACAGTCTTCTGGAGGTTGAAGGTACAATCCTCAAAAGTGCTAAGTAATAATCAGTTCTAAGTGACAGTCTTCTGGAGGTTGAAGGTACAATCCTCAAAAGTGCTAAGTAATAATCAGTTCTAAGTGACAGTCTTCTGGAGGTTGAAGGTACAATCCTCAAAAGTGCTAAGTAATAATCAGTTCTAAGTGACAGTCTTCTGGAGGTTGAAGGTACAATCCTCAAAAGTTCTAAGTAATAATCAGTTCTAAGTGACAGTCTTCTGGAGGTTGAATGTATAATCCTCAAAAGTGCTAAGTAATAATCAGTTCTAAGTGACAGTCTTCTGGAGGTTGAAGGTACAATCCTCAAAAGTGCTAAGTAATAATCAGTTCTAAGTGACAGTCTTCTGAAGGTTGAAGGTACAATCCTCAAAAGTACTAAGTAATAATCAGTTCTAAGTGACAGTCTTCTGGAGGTTGAAGGTACAATCCTCAAAAGTGCTAAGTAATAATCAGTTCTAAGTGACAGTCTTCTGGAGGTTGAAGGTACAATCCTCAGTATGGGCAATACTAATAATAAAATTAAGAATTACTTAAAACATCTATTCGATCATAGCTGACAAAACGAGAACCGTAGATTAAATAGAGTGTTCCGTTCAAAATTGCGTACAGATTCCCGAGTTCATCATAAAGATTCCTGAGTCTTACAAGATGCACTTGAAAAAAGTTGAAAGTTTATCGGCCGAAACGTTGTCATAATAAAATCGAAGATGAGAAGAGTAGTCCGAATGATCCAAATTATCAAATTATGAAAGTGGTGTGTGTTTTAAATAATTAATAAGATAAATAACTTAAAATTTAAATTCGAAATTCAATTTATCGACAATAGGAAAAGCTGAATCGGGTGTTTCGAATTCAACCATATTTACACAGATTTTGATACATTTTAAACATTTTGCTGACAGTTGATATCTTCTATATAAAGGAAAGTCGTCTGTCCGTGGGTATGTTTGTCTGTGTGTGTGTGTACAGCAAAAAGTCTAAAACTACACAAGAAACACCCACAAAGCTGATATATTCTTTTTCGGCATTGCCTCAAACAAAAAATAGGAACATTTTTATTCTTAATATTCATTGTTCAATGGTTTAAATGGGACAGAATTAGTCAGTGGAGGTCGATATTTAGAACAACTTTTTAATGTTATCATGTAATAATTCGGAAAAAATTGCTGAGTCATTCCTCAATAATTTGAGAAAGATTAAATAATAGCATTCCTCTTCAGATTATTTACAGAGATTTTAATATATTTTAAACCTTTTGCTGACAGTTGATATATAAAAGGCAGCTGTCTGTTTGTGTGTGTGTGTGTGTGTGTGTCCAGCTAAAAATCAGAAACTACACAAGAAACACCCACAAAGCTAATATATTCTTTTTCGGCATTGACTTGGACAGAATATTGGCACATTTTTTTCATTCTTTTGGGGGATCAGTCGGGGGGGGGTCGACATTCAGAGAGATTTAAAAAAAAAAGATGTTTCACGCACTTTTTAACTATTCTATTTTGTTTTCTATGCTCTCGAGCAACGCTGAGTAGCCATGATAGTTTTAAAATAAGGGAGACTAGAATTACTAGAAGAAAAATGATTTTATCTATTTGCGATAATTTCTTTTTTTGTAATTTCTGTAATGTTTTTTTGAAGTTCCCAATTTTCTTACTACCGTTTGTGTGTTTGTTTTGTTTTTATTTTGTTTTTGCTTATTTTGTTTTTTGTGTGTGTTTTTTTTCATGCATCTGGTACATAATATTTATTAATTTCACCATTCTTGACTGACTTTTGAATTTTAACTATTTATTAATAACAATATTATTTGGTGGTTGTCTATTTGACTAAATGTAAAAAAAAATCATTGTATGAACCCGTCTAAGGATGGGTATTCTTCTAAGTAGACAAAATCACTTCAACGAGAAATTGGTAAAGTTTTTACTTATAGTGATTTTAAAGCTACGTGGAAAAATGAATGTAAATCGAAACTTTTAATGAATACAAGAAACAAAAGAAATCAATAAAACCTAACAAAAACATTAAAAGATTCCACAGGGTAAGCAATGTATATCATAAACCTGATATAATAGTGTGCGACATAGGAATACAATTATGATACAGTTATAAGTTAAGGAAACATGTGGTGGCGTTAATGAGTTAATTGTAGTAAGGTCGTCTTTTGTTTGTTTGACCCATTAAGAAGTGAAGAGCGCCCAAAACATAAAGGGAGAGAAATCCAATCCGTTAATGGAAAGGAATAGGGAGTGTGGTGGAAATGATTGGGTAATGCAAATTAAGAACTGACATAAAAGGTCAGCATTTGCCCTCCTCCAACACTCGCCTCTCCGTCGAGAACCGATAAGAGTACTTTTATTTTTCGTGAGAATAAAGAGGAGAGAAATCTGTCCGAAACCGATTTCTAGTCTTCTGCCATTAACTTGTTGAAGTTCTCTGACCGCCATCAACGAAGAAGCAATGAAGAAAGGGACAGGAATTGAGAGAGGTGCAAAGCAGGACCAGTTGAAAGGGGTCTAAGCAAAGGTCAAAGACAGGAGAGCTACACAAAGCAGATGAATGTTGATGACAAATCAACAAATGTGGTTGAGGCAGAAGTGACAAGGAGACAGAGACCAGAGAGGGGAGGGGAGGGATTTAGATTAGTGCCAAGTGTGGTGGTCAAGTAATGACCATCAGAAACGACTGCGACTGCGGACTGTGTATAACTCCACCGCAGAAGGCTGGGTGTTAACAGAGTGACATCTAATAGAATGAATCCCACGAAAGCTGGCAACAAGTAGAGCCAGGAGAGAGCCGTTTATTTCGGGCTTCTGACAGATTCGCTGAGATACAAGCCTTCAAGAGGAATAAAGCAAACACTAAAACACCTTCCCTCGTCCTTCTATTCCTTTACCCATCCAAACCCGCAACCCCGTTTCTCCACAGCCTGTTGTTCCAATCAATTTGGCTCTACAGAACTAATGCTAGCAGGTTTCAGGAGAGAAAATAATGGTTTAAAGAGAAAGGAACGGTAAACGCACTAAATTATCCCCCACCTCTCTCTCTCTCTCTCTCTCTCTCTCTCTCTATATATATATATATATATATATATATATATATATATATATATATAAATAACTATCTATCTATCTCTCTGTCTTTCTTTCTCTCTTTCTATATCTATCTATCTATCTATCTATCTATCTATCTTTCTTTCTTTCTCTCTCTATTTATCCCACCTTCTTCTCTCTCTCTCTCTTTAAAAACATTGTTTTGATTTTCCAAATCTCTTCCAGTTCCCTTTTCTCTCCTCCACCAATCCCATGCACACGAAAACACACACTTATACACAAATATACACACAGATGAAATTAATTAGTTTCGAGAAAATTCAAATTCGATAACATTCCGATAATATAGATTTTATTTCTCTTCTTTTTTTTAAATTGTAGTGACATTCTGCATTAAGATAAATTGCATTTATTGTTTTCTAGTAATTTAAGTTATTTTTAATTTCATATCAAGTGGTTGTTATTGGTTACTAGAATAATTTGTGTTATATATTTTAATAGACTTATGTGGCCAAATCATTTCTATAACTTATTTAACAAAAATGAAGAAATAAGCCTTTAATCTTTTATTCTATCGCATTCTTAAAATCAAGTTTATAATGATGCTAAATAGAATCCTTATTCTAATTTTGATCAAAATACATTACATGATTTTAATTCTGGAAAATGTCTAAAAATTAAGGCTTAAGTTTAAGGACTCTCAAGAAAAAATTGAAATTCAAGGAATCTTGCTTAATTGGAGTTTAATGACTATGGATCATATTCAATGCAAGTCTGATATATTTTAATTTTAAAATGAGAGGTTGTGCGCATATTATGCTGCCTAAAAACCCTTTAAAATACCCCGAAGAAATAGAAATTTGGGGAATATTTATTAATTGATGTCTAATACCTATTGTTAAAATTTCAGAAAAATCGGATGTATCTGAATTTTCACGAAGGTCTTCCAACTCCTTTTTACCCCCTTTGCATAAAACTAAATTAAATAAAATACATGCCTAGCGATGTGTTCCCAAATTAATAATGGTCGTTTAATTAGTTTAGGAGTTAATCCTGTACATGCAAATATATAAATATATATACATACCTAATATATATATATATGGTGGTGGTGGTGGTGGTGGTGATGATGATGATGATGATGATGATGATATTTGCTAATCGAGAGAAATCTATTAGTTACAGAAGATTATTTCTTTACACTAAAAGGCAACCGTTACTTCCTCTACCAGAGAGCTCAACCTTTCTATAGGAGGCATATGTATATAGTCATCTACAGACAATCGTTTCGTCGTCTCATTAGTGTGGCTATATATAGTAAGCGTATCCACGTCAAGATTCACAACATTGTGAACATGATACTAACCAAGATGGGTCAAACAGTCCTAAATATGTAAATAGTCAAAATATGGCTCTCTCCTTCTAGGACTACATATTTTAGTTGGTACTAATGCATGAATAACACAACTAGTGTTTCATTCAGTAACCAAACAATTCCTACGAATAAATGAAAAGCGTAATATATGTTTAATTTTACTCCTTTCTTCAGCCAAGCTATTTCTATAGGTTAATGTATTATATAAAGAAAAGATGTGTGTGTCAAGTTTAACGTCAAGAACTACACAAGACACACCCACGAAGCTGATATATTCTTTTTCAGTATATCCTCAGACAAAAATTTTTTAAATATTAATTATTTTAGGGTGTCAACAGGAACAAAATTATTTAAGGGGTAGGGCGACATTTAGAGCGATTTTTAAATGTTATTATTGATTTATTCATTCTACAAACCATCATCCCTGGCCGGGTTATGGGTTGCTTCATATATCCTTAGCTCCTTTCAATTACCTTATATGGCCACCTGCAAGCTAGTTCTGCCTTTTATCAATTGAAAACATAACTCAGTGTACCTTCCCTCAAACAACACATCAAATATTTAAAGATATTTTCCAGTTGCCAGAGAAAGCAAGGGAGAGATGATAGTGAGAGAGGGGGTTATAGAGAGAGGAAGGTGATAGAGAGAGGGGGGGAGAAGGGGAGCGGGAGAGAGGGGAGCGGGAGAGGTACGGGGAGAGAGAGAGAGGAGGAGAGAGTGGAGCGGGGGAGGGATGGGGAGAGAGGGGAGGGGAGAGAGGAGTAAGAAGAGAGGTGAAGGAGATAGAGTGAAAAGTATAGGGAGGGGGATAGATAAAGCTAGAGAGAGAGAGAGAGAGAGAGAGAGAGAGGGCTAGAGAGAAGTTTTAAAAGAAAGATGTTACACACAGTTTCTAACTCTTCTATTATGTTGTCCATTCCCCCGAGCAACGCCGGGTAACCGTGCTAGTTGATAAGAATGAAGAAATAAACTAACTTACATTTAATTCGGTAATAATATTATATAAGCAAAAACTCCCTGCAGTTATTCTGGATATTCCTTCATTTTATTTGGACTCTATTTGTGACCACAGCTATTTTGATTAAGTATTCTGTACTTTCCCCTAACAATTTAATAAACAGAATAGTTAATCCCGCCCCCACCTTCCCATGTTAAGAATGGCTTTCTAAATTATAACGTTATTATTTCAGCCCGGTCTGTAAACTGACTCTTCTAAATTAAAGATGACAATTTCATCTCTCCCGAATAATACAGAAGCATCGAATTCTTTATTGAAATACATCGAGTACTTACGGAAGGGACCACGTGAAGGTTATCAACATCCTAAGTGAATGTGTTTCTGTGGAATGAATTGGATTCGAACTTGGCACACCCAGGTCGTCAGTCCGTGTCGTTAACAACTTAGCCATCGTCACTTCCAAAACAGACGTTAAACCGAGTATGATGATATTCCTTGAAGCAAAATGTCTACACTTTTGAGTGATCAAAGCCCATAAAGGAGAAGACATGCGACTTGAAGAGATAAATAGTTATCGTCAAACATAATGCATTTCTAATATATACGACATTGATAATAGAATTCAATGATATATTTGTAATATCATTGATGTAGATGAGATGAGATGACAGACGACTGATTATGATATCTAATAGATTCTCTTAAGCAATAAGTCTGCAGTGTGGATTGTTCGCTGCTCTCAACAGAAGACATATGAATTGAAGAAATACTGATGACAAGAAATAATGGCTAAAAGGCAATTCTTTGAGTTGATGTTTACTTCATGAAATATACATGAGGCAAAACTTGATATAAATAATTATTTTAATAGTGAAATTATTTTAAGAGCTGATAATTTGAAAATTTAGTCATTTCCAGATTCCAAAATATCAAATCAGATTATCAAATGGATCATGTTTTTCCTCTTGCTTCTCCTTCTGCTGCTGTTGGTGGTTCTGGAGGAAAAGGAGTAGGAGTGTCTTCGGTCTCACTGCACAAGGGTTTGTCAGGACAATCTGACATGAGGTACTTCACCCTACATGTCAACCCTGACCAAATATTCAAGATAACAGTATTCGAAGTTCAAATAAGATCCCATCGATGCGGCTATACACTGGCTCATATGAGGAATGGTGCACCTTCTGCTAGTCATGTTACCTCAAATAACATCACGTATCTAGATACTCCACTAGACCAGATGAATTCTTGCCCTGTAATCCAACAAAATTCAGAAAATACTGCAATAAAAATAAACTATAACATAATTAGGTGGATAATTGGGGAAAGGGAAATTCGTGTTCTTCACTGCTTTACTAACTCAATAGTTGAGAGGTAGAAGAGAATCTTGCTTGAACACACAGATAACTATGAGATATCATATAGAAATCAAGTGTTAGCCTCAGAAAAGGGCCCCTTCATTTTTGAGAACTTATTGAAGTAAAATGAAAACAAAGTGACACACACACACAAACACAGTTGTCGTTAATGATTTTTTGTCATTTTTCTTCAAGCCCCTAGTAATAAAACGGTATAATTAAAGTGACCATTTTGTTTTCTGTCTGTCTGTCTGTCTGTCTGTCTGTCTCTTTGCAAAGTCAGCAACAGGAACAAGAAGATTGCGTCCAGTAGCTGTTAACACATGTGCAATCACAGGCAGAATCATGCACACCCAGACACCCACACCCACACACACACACACACACACACACACATATATATATATATATATATATATATATATATATATGTGTGTGTGTGTGTGTGTGTGTGTGTGTGTGTATTAAGTTGAACGCTCTTATGATGCCAAGCCGCCGAAATAAGTGTTAAAATTATCACTGTTTATTTGGCTATCCAGCGGTGGCCGTATGGTTCTAGACGTCAGGATTTGAGTTGTAAAATACTCGTAGCCCAGGGTTTCGAATCACATGACCAGTAGTGAATAGTTATATCTCTATGTTGATGAGACCCGATTAAAAAGGGCGAAACATATACGTACATAGATAATAAACAAAAGCAAATATTTACTATATATATATATATATATATATATATATATATATATATATATACAAACCCAGTTGTTAGAGTGATTTTTTTGTAATGTTGCTCCAAGCACCTAGTAATAAAACATTATAATTATTGAGTAAATCGAAAGAAAAAAAAACGGAATGAAATGGGTGGTTTATAAGAAGGAATGTCTAGCGACGGGCGAATATGTAAATTTGTTAACAAACAAAGTCGCAACTCAGAAAGTCAAAGTAATGCTCTAGTTGTTATTGTAAATAAAGTATTTTCGTTTCAATGAAGATAAGCAGAGAATTATCGATGTCGTTAACTTCCTCTGTAATAGTTGTCTACACGATAAACAAAAAAGCTTATTATTTACGGGTTATAATTAAAGTTTCAAGTTGTAAAAATGACCTTTAAATTCACAACGGTCACAAATTAAAAGACCCTAAAAAAGAACTTGTGAAAAACTAAACACGGTGAATCTCGTGCAGT
Source organism: Sepiola atlantica (assembly GCA_963556195.1). NCBI lineage: Eukaryota > Metazoa > Mollusca > Cephalopoda > Sepiida > Sepiolidae > Sepiola > Sepiola atlantica. The sequence goes on along the minus strand of OY744521.1, from coordinate 198,782,317 downwards.
GTATACTACCGATAGAATAATCAGGCCATGTTATTATTATTATTATTATTATTATTATTATTATTATTATTATTATTATTATTGTTATTATTATTATTATTATTATTATTATTATTATTATTATTATTATTATTATTATTATTTATCTATTTATTTTTTATTTTTTTATTTTTCATCTAATCTCATGCTAAGGTTAGACGTTCCCTGAATGATTTCCAACTTCATCAGTCTGTTGCCATTTCGTGTGTGCCGCTCGCCAGGATTAAGTCGTCATCAACTGATCACCTCCATGTCTTAAGCAGCCTACCACATGACATAGAGCCATAGACATCAATGTGGTACACATTTTGAAGCGTTTCGAATGACTGACGGTAGCTGATGTGACTCCATCAGTTGATACGTCGTTGTGCAACATACTTTATCATGGAGGTCTGTAGAGTGAAACCAGCAATATTCTCCATCCGATGCGCTGCAGCCAGGATTGTGTCGTTTTTACGTTTCGTTGTCGACCACATTTTGCAGAGATAGAATATGTAATCGCTGAAAGCGATTGGAATATCTTGTTTTTATGTAAGAATACTGACTGAAATCTGCGTAAAGGACTGGCTAGTCAGAATTAAATATCGATTTGCCAGAGACAATGCTATTTAGGTTTACATTGGAAAATCTGACCAACTTAATTGTATATATTAGATGTGCATATGCTTTTGTGGATGTTAATTATATAAACTCATAGTAAGAATAAGGCCACCAATAATTCTTCATATAGGTATCACTTAAATAGGTGTACTTATAGTATATCTTATTAATATATTTACTAGCGAGGCCCGTGTAAATTACACGAAATGATGTTCTCAATACTAATTATCTTGCTCCGTATTAATAAGTGTTTTCCCGGTCGTCCCTTCTCTCCCCCCCTCATTCGATGAATAAAAAAAAATTTAGAGGTTGGTTGGGTTCGAACTATAAACCAGTCGGGCTGACGCCAAAAACCGACATCAAAATCCTACGTTGCTAACCGTTGCGCCAAACGGAAATACTTGAAAATATTATGAAAATTAGGTGACTTGAATGCTTTTCCAAATCTAGCTGCGGCACGCGTGCGCAGAGTTTTTGATGTAAGCGTGACACACGAACACTCACACTATAGTATTGATATATAGAAAATAAAAGAGTGATTAAAAATTTGGAATGTTTCTCTGTTTTTAATGTTTCCAGTTGGTTGGTTGTTTCGTTAGAGTAGACGGACAGGTGGATGGATTATAATAATGATATAATATAATTTGATTTTCATAAAGAGAATTATACTTTACATAATATTGGCTAAATAGACATAATTACCGAGAAAGAGAAAGGTTTTTATTACTAAAACAAAACAGCAACAGAAAAACACAAGAGGGGATCAAATAACTATGTCTACAGATTTAATGATATTTTTTTCTTTTCTTTTAGCAACCAGGTTAAAAAAATGATTGAACAGAAGAAGAAAAAAAGCTTTTTCTACCAAGACATCTTTCAGTGTGTACGTTGAGATATCTACTTCATTTTTTTTGTAACCTTCATTTGCTAATCTCGTATCTTTTATGGTTTTTGACCACTCTTTCATCCGAGATTTCACCCATATTATATTGTCGACGACTACCTTGACAAAGGGTTAACTGAAAGACGTTTTGGCAGAAACAACATTTTCTTTTCTTCCTCTGTTCATTAATTTCTTTTCTTTTAACCTGGTTGCTAAAAGGGAAACAATTTTTTTTTTAATCTGAAGAAATCGATTATTTGATCCCCTCTTTTTGTGTGTGTAGTGATAAAGACCTTCCTCGATAATTATGGCTATTTTGCCAATATTATTGAAGTATGTTACAATTTTGTACCTACAAAAATTTATTTAGAATTAAAAACAGTTATGGAAAATTGTGGTAGATTACAAGAGTCATGGTTGTCTTAAATGAACGGAAAATATAACCGAATCAGAGCTAAGCCTGGTTAGTTATTACCTAATAATTGATATGGAAAGCAATTAGTATAGAAAGATAATATGTTTCTGTGTGGTATTAGGATGAACAATGAACAATGATTAGTTCTGAAACATGAACCATATCAGAGTACATTTCTTAAACTCTCCATAAGGAATGCTATTCATGAATAAAAGTATATGTGATAAAGACTTGGAGGAATGCTATAGAAAGTAAAAGTCTGAGAGTGAATGTTACCGATGGCAAAATGATGATCAGTGGTTGTAGTGTTAGAAAGCCCCCAGAAAGAGGAAAGTTCTCCCTGCTCAGTTTGTGGAAATAGAGTTAGGTGCAACCCAGGTTTTTATGGTACACAAGAAGTGCAGTGGAATTACAGGTAGGTTGGGAGATAATAACCAGTTTGTGTGGAAGTGGTGTAAGACAATGGAGACGAATGAGAACTCAGATGTGGAGAAACTACATTTTGAGGTTGTTCAGAAGTTTTGTTACCTTTATCTATAATCAAGGTAACAAAACTTCTGAACACAGGGAGGAGCAATATGATTGCAAGAGTTAGGAGTAGATGGAGTAAGTTCAGGGAACTTCTGCCATTACTAACCAGCAGAGAATTACCACGCAATTGGATGATGTGTGGAATTAAAACCTAGCCACTGAGGGTTGAGGACATGAGTTGCATTGAGAGAAATGATATGAGGATGATATAATGAATGTGTAATGTGAGTCTTAAAGATAGACTTAGATCTGATGATCTCAGAGGAAGTATAGGGAAATGTGTGCAGGAAAAGAGATTTCAATGGTATGGCCACATTGACCGAAGGGATGAGAGTTTGGGGTTTTGTAGATATAGAACAGTTGAGGTAGCAGGTTCAGTTCACAGGAAAACATGGGAGGAAATGATAAAAATGGATTTGAGAGAAGAGAAATAAATAAAGACCCGGAGATGTTAGTTTGGAAGTCAATTTCTAAAAGTCGTCCAACGCATGCCAGCATGTAAAACCGACGTTAAATCAAATATGATGATGATGATGATTATGATGATGATGATTATGATGATGATGATGATGATGATGTGTGAATGTGTGTGTATTTACTTGTCTGTATGTTCACAAACTTTTCCTGAGTAAAGAGACCTAAACAGTGGAAACCATGATATTGGTTGGAACTATGGTGTCAGTGATGCCCACCATGTAAGTACCCTCACTTACTTCGAGGTTTGTTGCTATCTACATTGCCTAAAATGAAATGGTTTCGAATAAGGAAAATATCTATTTTACATTCTGATCGGTCGACCATCAATTAATTTCGCATTAAATTTTGGGGCATCATATATATAGACTAACGGGAGCCATGGAAATTCCACAGTTGTATCCTTAACCAGTTGTATATTGCTGCCATGGAAATTCCACAGTTGTATATTGCTGCCATACTTAAAAGGAGTTTGTGACATATTTCCATTCTATGGACGTCCAGTGCAAATGCAGATCCAACAATATTATTGTAACAACTTTGGAGAGAAAAGATGCTACACTTTGATCCTCGCCCAAAGGCCAAGAAAGTGTTGCAGGTTTGGTCCTTCTTTACAATCTATCGCTTCTCCAATGGTCATAAACTATCAGAATCTCTGCTTTTCGATAACTAGTGTTTTTTTTTTTGTTGTTTTTTTATAATCGAGTCACCGCTTATCAAGGCCCACAAACCATTCGAGGATAAGGGTTTTTGAGTTTGCCAGTATACGATGAAACACGGGAGTAGTAATAAATGCTGAAACTGTTCAGAAAGTGACTATTAAAAAAGACTGCTCAACAAGAATTTTTTTACAAACGCGTCACCTCTTATTAAGTCCCAACGGTCACTCTAGGATAAGGGTTATTGGGTTGGATATGTAGATAGTGAGATAGCGACGGGATTTGCAGCGAATGCTGTAACTGGTGGCTCCCAGTAGTTATACTGAGTGGAAGAGTTCAAGTAATCCGTATAGGTAAGGCACCATAACACCCCCTCTACAGCCTTACATCCTCAGGAGTTACCGTATCATTTCCTTTTTAGCTTGACGCTATTCTGAGGCTGCTTGGGGTATCCATTTGCCCAAATTTCTGTATCCAATGACCATAAACTTCTTCCTCGGGAATGCTGTTGATGTCTTCCAATAGTCGTTCACTAATTTGGTTTAGGTGTCTCTTATGAGAGAACTGTATGCCTCTATCAAATTCAGATCTGATATCCTCCAACTTTTTCATTCTAGACTTCTGATTTTGGAGAATATCTTTTGCCTTGGAAAAAATGTTTTCTTTGCTTTGACATTCAACTTCAAGACAAGTCACCTTATCTTTCATAGTCTTTAGCTCTTCTAAAACCTCTTTGTGCTGCAGTTTTAACGATTCCAGCTCTTTAACTATGAGTTCACTCTCTTTAACCATAAACTGGTTATCCACAAACTTTAACTCGATTTCTTTCAGTTTGGTGTTAGCTATTTGCAGTATAAATTGTGTGTCCTTATGTGCTTTAATTTCTGCTGACAATTTATTTTGAGTCCATTTCATACAATGTTTAATGGTTGAAATAAATTGCTTCTTTTGTTTTTCTAACTCGGTCGTCAGATTTGTTATTTTATGGTGTTGGTTGGTAACCCCCATAGCTTGAACTGCTGCATCAAATCTGTGACAAATAAATTGTTGGTATTTTTTAATATGAACTTTTTTAGCTGTTTAAAGTAATGTCGGTAATAATTTCACACTAGAATTTGATTCTTTCACCAGTCAGCCTTCTGGCTATTTGGTTGGTTCTTAGCATGGTTGGTTTTCCCAACCTTCTCCATGTATGCATGTTGATAATTGACACATCTGAACCAGAATCCAATTGTAATTTTACATTTCTGTTCGTTCGTTTATGTGGATTTAACCCAAGTTTTATTTCCTGCAATGTGAACTGTTGTGTGCAATTTTATTACAAGTTAGACAGGTTTTAAAGCGGTATGGTCAATTCGTTATCCAATGAAGGTATCCACAACGGAAACAGTGATTAGGTGGTAATTTATCCTGTTTTTTTATTAAGCTGGCTTGTTTTCGTAGGAGCGTGAAAATAATCCCTTTTTTGTTTTCTGTTGTTTCTGAAAGAGAGTTAAAATGTGATTTCTGACGTACTTTTCTTATGTGCACAATGCCCGACTCTTTAATGGCTTTAGAATCTTGTTTAACACTTACAAATCACTGGCAGTCGTCGCTAATTTCTGTAATGTTAAATTTGGATCACTTCGTCTTTCGTCTTTTCCTGATACAAGTCCTTGCACAAAAATTAAACATTTAAAAGTATCCGCTCTAAGTTAAGCTAATTTGCAATCGTCAGTGTTTATTAATGATTAACGCAAAAGTTACATAGTCTTCGCCATCTTTTTTGACTAAATTCAAGCACTTTCACAGTTTGTAGAACAGGGAACTCTTAGAGCTAACTAATTCTGTTACAAGATTAACAGTTTCAAAAAAAGTAAAATCACTCGTTTTTTCGGGGTAAAAAAGTCCACGAATTTAGAATGTTCGGTGATCCCTAATTTTCGTAACAGTAGGCTAACTATTTTAGAGTCTGCCTAATTTTCACAATATATATGAAGAAAAGGTTTTATCTTCGTCTGGGGAATAAGTGAAATTGTCAATTGCACTCCAAACTGCATTCTGAGTAATTTTACCCCTATGTGATATTGTTTGCATTAATACTTTTTATCGGTTTCTCTTTTTTTGTTCCAGTAGTTTTTCGTCGGATATTTGTTGTTGTTCCAGTAGAAGCTTTTGAAATTTTTCTTCATTTTTTAGTTGTCTTTCGTCAACTTCTTTCTTTTGTTCGAGAAGTCTTTCTTCAGTTTTTTGTAACCTTTCGTCGGCTTCTTTTTTGTTCTAGTTGTTGTTGCCTTTGATATTTCATGAGTTCTTTGCTTTAAAATCTTCCATGTTTAAAATATGTATTTATAGAATACGGCTTTTAGAAGTTATTTTATGTTTCGCTCGTTGTAAAAAGAGAAGTATATAACTTTTTTTTCTTCGATCAAAATAAAATCTTTTTTTTAGTACCCTTTCACATAACCGTAAATTTACGATCATCACTTTAGTCAATAGAACAAAAGTTAAGGTTTCAATTTTTTTCCTTTCGGTGGCAGACCTTTTTTTGTTTTAGAGAGAAAAAGGAAATATCAATATCATGTATTCTCTTCTTTGTTAAAAATTAACAGTGCCGGTATAGCAATAAAAAATCACTGACCTTCTTTCTTTGAAAAAAAAAAAAGTTGGTTTCTTCGTAATAAATAAAAACAAAGGAATCCACTATGGTTAAAAAAAATCATACTTACCAGATTTTTGTTTCTTTTTGTTCCGCCAGTAAAGCTACTTTTAGAACTAGGACGTTGTCGGGTAAATTTGCCGTTGATTTCTTCACGTTTGTCCTTTTTTAAGGTTCTAAAAAAAACGCTTAATATACTTCATCACCAGTTGTGACGTCCATTTTAAGGTTCTCAAGAATCCCTTACTGTACCTCGCCGCAAGTTGTGGTGGGCCTGTAACGGGTCCGGAAGGAAAACACGAACTAGGAGTTCAGAGAAAATTGTATTGAAAAAAGTACAATAGAACAGAGACTAGAACTAGGCAGAACTTCCTCATGAAAGTTCTGCTTAGTTCTAGGGTCACAGAGAGAGAAAGGGAATTTAGTGACAGTGGATGTAGCTAAACGAGTTTTTGTTGTGAAGGTTTTATAGGGAGGACGATAGAATGAAGCTCAGTCGAGCATCTGCCGTGAAAGTAACGATAAAGGTTCATAATACTTGGATCTAGGGTTTGAATCGTCCGACTAGTGGTACAGTTACATAATTTCCATACTGACGAGTGTATTAAAATACACAAAACGTATATATGTCTATGGATATTAAAAATATTTCTTTATTAAACTAATAATTATATATATATCAAAGTATTTGATACGAACCGCAGGTAATAGTAGGTATTACTTGACAGGGATCCCAACATCAACGTCTCTACCATGATCCGCTTTGTAGCTTTTCATGGCATGCATAAAGTTTTAAAATAGTATATAAAGAGGGCCCTGAAAGAACATGAAAACCCCACTGACATTTTTACCTCTGATTTGAATGAGATTAAAGCAGAAGTTAAACTACACAAGATCGCGTTGATTCTTAAAATGTGAACAAATTTTATTCATTTTAAAACCCTCGAATGGAGCCTTAATACCACAAAATTCACGCTTTTCTCAGCTTCCCTAAAAATGATCTAAAATATTTTGTGAGTGGACACTTGCACTTATTATAGGATTCAAGAATGTCCGAATATTATGAACCCATGCTGGGACTGCTATTCTATATAATGTAAATGTTAACATACTTAAATCTTTTATATATTTTGAAAGATATTCTAAAAAACAATAAAAGTGACAACAATTTTATGTTTTGTTATGTATTTCAAAATTATAAAAGATTTTGTGGAATTTGATTTATTGTGTGGTTGCAGGAAAGTAATAGTATCGTTTCGACTTCAGACAGATACAAAATCTCCAATTAATAATGGCGATTTTCTATCTGCCTCTCTGAAGCCAACACTATACTGGATTGCATGGTGGCTAAGTGGTTAACGATGCAGACTAAGAACCTGGGGGTGCCGTGTTCGAATCCAATTCGTTCCTCAGAAACACTTTCATCAACACCCACACCTGTCTTACCTCATAGAGAGAGGGTAAATAAAATACTAATAAATTACTAAGATACAATCTTTTAATGCTCAATTCAGTTTACTATACTATTTCAGACTAATATATTATCTTGCAATGCTCAATTCAGAAGAGGAGGGGGTGGGGCTAGTGTAGTATCAGTTCTATTGTTATGAGACTATCCTCAGGCATTACCTCCTCCTTGGGGGTAGTGTAGCATATGCTCGTTCGTCATGGTATCATACTCCCAGGCATTATCTTCCACATGTTTTTTGGTGGGGTGTGTAGTCTCTGTTCTGTGGCTATGATAGTATCCTCCCAGACATTACCTCCCCTTTTTTTGATTGGGGGAGTGTAGTATCTGTTCTTTGATCATGATATCATCCTCCCAGGCATTACAATCGCCTTTTTATATATATATATATATATATATATATATATATATATATATATATATATATATATATATATATGATGGGGTCTCTATGGGTTCTCTTTTGGGGCTGGCATTGGCCAACATCTTTGTAGGTTTCCATGACAAAGGTCTGTTATCTGGTTTTAAAAACCCAGACGTTTACTTTCGTTATGTTGACGACACCTTTTGTTTGTTCAACAATGAGATTGGAAGTGGATGTTTTTATTCATGTCCCTAAACAATATTCATCCAGCTCTCAAGTTTACTTTAGATAAAGAAGCCAATTGTTTTTTACTGGAAATCACTCCAGACAAGGCATGAGGCCACTTGATCTAAGGAGCTAAAGAAAAAGAAAATACTACTTCAAGGTCAAAAACTAGCGAACGATAAGTGTTAAATGGATAGATTCCGATCCAGAAAACAGCAATTCTTCCCTCTTTGTCAAAAACATCGCCCATGGAATGCGAGGACTAAAGGACAAAATAAGGGAAGCGAGAGTTATGAGGCTGCTGAAAGTAAACCTAAAGTCCACTTTCTACTCTCCTTTACTTCTATTTCTTGATGTGTTAGTTTCTAAAGCTTCCTACAGTTTTCTAACTACAGTATACAGGAAAACAACTTTTACTGGTGTCTACATGCGTTGGGACTCATTTTGTTCCACAAAACAAAAGTTCAATTTAATTAAGACTATTACTCATAGGGCCTTAACGATTTGTTCTCAAACCAAACTGGATGATGAAATTACATTAATTACTAAGACCCTCTGTGACAATGGCTATCCATTAGACATTGTTGAATCTACTGTCAAAATAAAATTTCTAGTTTCTATAAGACTAAAACAGCTTCTGTTGACAGATGTCCTATTTACCTTCGCCTACCTTTAGTGACAGATTCGTCAAACAAATCTCTCTGTACAACAATGTCACTTTTCCTCGAATACACTAGTTGTTTTTTTCCACCAGACCCATCTTGACATTGATTCGAAAATATATTCTTCCTCTCCACCATAATAATTCTATTATTTATTTATTAAAATGTAGATGCAGTTCGCACTATGTTGGGAGGACGTCGCAAAGATTAAACATCCGGGTCAAACAACATGTGCCCACAAAAATTCGCCAGGCAAATTATTTACGAACTGATGTTTTGAATAATACATACGGATCTTCCATCGCCGAACATCTTATAAATAGCCGTTCCTGTCCCTCCAATTTTTGTGTTGACTCATTATCCATTCTCAGTAAGTCACACTATCCCTTTCATCTTAACATTCTAGAAACCATTTACATTAAGTTTTTGCGACTTTCTCTTTGTAAGCAAAAAGAAAATCTTCTCAGACTTAATGTAGATGCAGTTCGCACTATGTTGGGAGATTAAAAAATTTTTTCCCCTTACCTTTGCTATAATCTCCATAGCATATTTTCTTCTTCTATCAATTCTAACCTCGATTAAACACTGTTGAGCAAGGTTCGAAACCGGTCAGCTTGCCCTTTTAGTCTTTTATTTTGTAATTCATTATGATTAAAAATAAATATGATCCAATATATATATATATATATATATATATATATATATATATAGAGAGAGAGAGAGAGAGAGAGAGAGCGAGAGAGGGAGGAAATAAAGGTCAAGGGGACAGTCCTGTATATATGTACAATTCAATTCGACACAAATAGATAGATAGATAGATAGATAGATAGATAGATAGATAGATAGATAGACAAAATGGAATTGGTAGGTGTATGGATCGATAAATAGACATATAAGTAGATAGATAGATAGATAGATAGATAGATAGAAGAGTGGATAGATAGATCGATAAGTAGATAGATAGATAGATAGATAAGTAGGTAAGTAGATAGGTAGATGAATGGATAGACAAATGGGTAGATATATAGATGGATGGATAGATAAATGATGAATGGACAGACAGATTGATAGACAGACAGACACACGCGCACCCACATCAATTTTTTGCATGTATGTATGTACACACATGCAAGCGTGCCACCTATCCTTTCTATGTATGTGGATGCACACATGCACATGCGTGTGCATAGATATGGGTTCCCGTCTATACATGTACGCACCTTCGTTCTTATATGTATGTAGATGTGTGTGGTCCGCATGTTGTCTGATTTGTTTTATGATTTGTTTACTGCTAAGTTTTTTTCTTGTGTTAGAAGATATGAATAGTTTTGGGTTTGGAAGATAGGCATTATTTTGACTTTCCTCTGCTACATGAGTGCACATGTTGAGAGACACACAATTTTCTATTTTATTTGATTTTTATGTTGCTTTTATGTAAAGCAACTCTATTATTGAGTGTTTTGGTGGCGCCTATATAAGATTCGTTGTATATTATACACTCTAGTACATAGATAACATTTTTGGAGATGCAGTTTAAATCTTTTTTGCTTGTGAATGTTTGTGTTGGGTTTTTGAATGTGTATCAGTTCCCTTCTATTATTATGTCACAAACCGCACACCTTTCCTTGTTGCATTTTGTGACCCCTTGTGTTATGTGTTGGTTGAGTTTGATGAGATTAAAATTTGTTTGAGGTGTTTTGGTTGGCGTTCGCTTTTTATTATTTTTGTTGTTTTTAATATGTTGCTTAGTTTGTTGTTTTGGTTGAGTAGGGTTAGATTTCTACTTGATATACAGATTAGGTTTCTACTCTCTCTCTCTCTCTCTCTCTCTATATATATATATATATATATATATATATATATTACTAATGGCGATTTGGTACTTGTATGTCTAAAGCCGAAACTATACTATAACTTCTATTAATGTACTATTGTACCATATTTTAATATTCAATTAAGGGAGTAGTGTAGTATTTGGTATGTTGTCATGTGAACATCCTCTCAGGCATTGTCTCCTCCTTTTGGGGTAATTTAGTATATTTTCGTTCCTTTTTCTTGTACGGAGTAGTGTAGTATCTGTTCTGTAATCATGATACCATTCTCCAAGGCATTACCTACTCCTTGGGGTGAGTAGTGTAGCAGATATTCGTTTTTCATGACACCATTTTTCAGGTATTACCTCGTCTTTTGAAGTGGCAGTTTAGTATATATTGGTTCGTCATGAGATCATGCTCCCAGGCATTACCTTATCCTTTGAGGAGTAGTAGAGTATATGTTCGTTCGTCACGATACTATCCTCCTAGACATTACCTCCTCCTTTTTTCGAGTGTAGTATAGTATCCGTTCTGTTGTGATTAGACCATCCTACCAGGCATTACGTTCTCTTTTAAGGGCGGGGGTAATGTATTATATGTTCATTCGTCATGATATCGTCCTCCCAGGCATTACCTCCTTGTTTGGGGTGGCAGTGTAGTATATGTTCGTTCGTCATGATACCATACTTCCAGGCTAATAAAAATATGCAACCGGAAAAAGCATGTGATTTTTTTTACTTTTACTTTTATTAACCCAAACAAAGCATATTGCCACTGAAGCGGGGGGGGGGGGGGGGTTGCTACTGTGATAGGAGTCAGATTTGGGGGCGGACCTTGTTGGAGAGCTGGGCAGCAAGATGTTTGTTCACATTACATTTAAAGTTCTGTATGTTTGTACGGCCGGGGAAACAGGGAGCAGGAAGCGAATTCTAAAAGCAAATGGTTCGTGGAAAGAAGCTATCAGAGTAGAAAATCTAGAGACTTCTATAGTGAACGGGTGGGATTTTGCTGCTAGTCAGGTGGGTTGCAGGTATTTTCGTTGAGGAGGTACAAGTGCAATAAGTTCACTGAAGCACATTGCATGGAAGTACTTGTAAAACAAGCAAAGGGATGCAACACTGCGATGATGCGACAGAACTAGAGCTTGGAAGACAGTGTGGGACCTATTAGGTTAGAAATTCTTTTTTTGCACCCTGTCCAAGAAGGAGCGGCTAGTGTTTGGTTCATCAGCCAGATGTGGCACCAATACTCTATACACGGGCGAACGATGGCTTTATAAAGATATAGGATACTGGTATATGTAATAAATATGAAACTTGTATAAATTTAAACAAAATCGTTCAGTAAAGCTAAGCAGATCGATAATCGAACTGCAGTAAATAACTGATCAGACTTTTGGTCAAACAGAAGCTTTTGAGTGGTTTGTAGATTTCAAAGTCAATTTAGTGTCAGTGCAGATGAGAAACGTTCAAGGCGACTAATCACCAGTAAAATGCCAGGAAAAAATGGAATTCATTTATGAGGACTTAAACGAAACACTCTATCAACACTGACACATAATTGGAATTGTTTCTTTCAAATCTTATCTGAGAACTTTCCAATACTATTTTTTATGACTTTATTATTCTTCATATTCACTTAAATATTATTTTTCTAGGGTTATATATAAAGAATATTATGCTAAGTTCCAGTGACAAAGTTTGTATTCATTTTTTAATCTTTTTTCCAAATCTAAACAAAACCTTCAATGCATTTTGAGACTGTTTCGCGCAGATGAACCACCAAAATTTATATGTCAATTTTTATATATGCTCTGTTGTTAAATGTTTACAATCATCGAGCTTTTACTTTGAATAGTTTGGACTATATGTTAGATAGAATTGGGTGTCGGAGGGAGGGTACCCTCGAAGGTGGTGACGCCTAAAAACGGAAGTTGAGAAATCACGTTCTGTCTCTTAACCGACCTAAATAGACGTGAGACGTGGCCATTCCAGTCAGCCCCAGCAGAGGGCAGGGATGGTGGTGTACAGGTAGCTGAAAGTCGGCCTGTCTGTCCATATATTATTGCTATCTCCCCCCACCCAATTCATTCATTTCTTCTCTCTCTCTCTCTCTCTCTCTCTCTCTCTCTCTCTCTCTCTCTCTCGTACACACACACACATTTCAGTTTCTGTTTTTGTTCTGTTTTAATAAAACTTTTAAAAACCAAACCAGTGTCCATGAGGTTTTCAACAATCAGCAGCCGAAAAATGGATTACGACGGTAAGCAGTATTCAACATATATAAGAATATATGCACTAACATATATTTTTACGCAATTATATATATATATATATATATATATATATATATATATATATATATATATATATATATTATTTCATGCATAAAAATTTAATATTATAAAGTGATATAATCTATTGTGTATAGCTTTTCATTATTTACTTCAACAGTGCTCAATACGTGAGTAGAGCTTTGTAGTAAAGTATAAAAATGCATTTATGGCAATTAAGCTAGACAGAGGCGTCCGTGTTTCATCCCAACAGAGAATCGTCAGGCTAAGTGCATAGATTTTTTTTATTACTGTTTGTTGATATATACCCACGTGGTATTTACTCTAGCTAACTAACTAATCAGTATATATATTTTAGTAAATGTTCAGAATTTGTTTAAAAAAACATTTTAATTCAAACAATTATTTCTGCCAATTTTAAAACATACATTCTCTTGATAACAAAACTCAAAATTTTGATAGTAAATATTAACTGATTAAGTTTTTTGAAAACATGAGTTTTGTTATCAAGAGAATATATGTTTCAAAATGGCCATAAACAATTGTTTGAATTAAAATGCTTTGTTTTAATTGAAATTCGGAACATTTACTAAATTATTATTATTATTATTATTATTATTATTATTATTATTATTATTATTATATTTTGAACCTTAATAATTTATACATTATTGAGCTATTGCCCCAACTTTTGTGTGAATTTAAAGGGATTTATATTATATATATATATATATATATATATATGTGTGTGTGTATGTGTGTGTGTATCTGACCTTGTAGGCTTGTTCTTGCTAAATGAGATCTATCTACATTTCGAGGATGACATCCAAATGGAAGGTGGCTTTTATAAGGATGATGATAATAGAGTGTATGAAAAATTTTTAAAAAAGACTGCATGATCTTAGAAACTTTGTCTTAAAAATTACTTTCGACATTAATAGAAAATAGTAAATTTTCTAGATTTAACTCTAAACCTTCTGACTAAAACATACGAGCCTTCCCATAAACCAAACAAAATATATATTATTTCCATAAGGAATCGAATCATGTTATATTTATTATTAATTTATAGTACCAAGCTAGAAGAATTTCCAGTATCTCATCTAACAAACATATATTTAAATATTTGAGGTTATTGGAGCATCATTCTAATAATTATGCTAATAAGAAAACTAGAGGATGTAATTCTAATATTAACACCCACAATATGGCGATGAATAGGAAACCTATACCCAACCTCGGTAATGATGATGAGATTAGCGGGTGAAATCGAGTTATCCCTCTGCAGTATAGTCATAGAAATACTCGAAAGCCATCCAAATCTAAATCAAAACATGATAAAAATAAGCTTGGTTCAATCCACCTTTCAGTTAAAATGTCCAAATTAAAATCCCTAAATTGTTCTTTAAAATCATTGAAGACAATTTTAGAGCACTGCATAAATATAGTAAACTTTTCAATAGGAACACAATTAGAATTTCTGTTTCTACTTAGAACAAAGAATAATAGGTTCTAACTCAGCAAAAATTAAATAATAACCTTGTTCCTTCTAACTTTCAATGTAATTGTATAAATAGAAATTTATGTCCATTAAACTGGCCCCTGTAAACATGAGAGCATGATTTACAAATGTACCATAATACAGAGCTATAACCTAGACAATGATAGTAATGATAACTATAATGCTGGTGAAAGTGCTGGTAGTAATAATGATAATGATAACTTAGATGTCAATGATCTAAATAACAACAATAGACCTTCTATAATTAACTCTCCTGCTAAAGAGGATGTTTACATAGGCTCAACAGTAGGTTTGTTGAAAAATAGAATGTCTAGACACTTTAATACCTTTAATAACAGTCATCTTTCGAGATCCACATCTCTGACAGCTCATATTTGGGATCTTAAAGATAAAAATATTGATATTGGCTTCAAACTTAAATGGCAATTGATTAAAAAAATGAGGTCCTTAGACATGTATTGTGCACTATGTAGGGACGGAGCCCTTTTAATCATTAAATATAAGGGCCCTTTGTTAAATAAAAAGGATGAGATATTATCTATTTGCATGTATAAAATTTGGTACAAATATAACCACTTTAAAGTTCCTTAATCCTAATCTGGCCATTAAAACTTTCCTTATTTTCCCCATTTCATAATTTTAATATAGGTTAACTAATATACGTTGTAATTTGAATTCTCAATCTAGACCTTATATTAATTCTTACTAAATAAATATATTAATTATTTGATCTTTAATCATCCGGTCTCCATTTTTATTTTTTGCTGTCATTGTGTTATTTCCGGCATTTATGTTTTCTTATGTTGGATTATGATAGGTGTTATATGTTAAATGTTACTGTAGATTATTGGATATGTTATGATATCTATATAATATGAATTATATACCTTAACTAATTTTTGATAACCATTAATTGAGCCAATCGTGTTATTTAAGTATAGACAAGTAATTATTTTATTTTAACTTAAATTTATATTAACTTCTTTCAGATGGGTATTGTCCACGAGGTTGACATATAGATCAATTATGTTGGTTTCTTAACACTTAGATTTTAAATTTATGATTCTACAGATTTACCATTTCCTAACATTATATACCTCTTACTTCCACTATTTAGATGGATGGAAAATATATTTCGTATTCTCTTAATACTTTCCTAGTACAGTAGTAATTTCTCTCTCTCTCTATCTTAACTGTTGATAAAATGTTCCTGAAATTCCCTATTATTTGACTTGTTTTTCTTTTTCTATGATCTAGATTAGTAATTTCTTTATGTGTTTGACTCTAATTTTCATTTTCATTTTGAATGATTTGTTTTTCTGATGATATACTTTATTTTATCATGTATTATAAATAATTATAAATTAATATCTTTGATCATTATTTTTGATCCATAACGATTTTCCTAGGTCTCATATTTTAAATGATTTTTATTCTTAAATACTTATATACGTTTATAAAAAAAATATATATTTATATTGAATTTTAATTTTTAATTTTTACTTTTTACTTTTTAGATTCTGTCTATTTTCTGTATATATTTTCATTTTTATCCGTATTCTATTAATATTCTTATAGATTTCTATATTCATATATTATTTCTCTAATTCCATGGTTTTAGTATTCTCTTATATTCTATAATTATCTATTAATTTTTTATTATTTGTATTATTTTATTATTGTCCTGCTTTTGATCAATAATTAATGTTATCATATTAAATATTAAAATTATTATTATCTTGATTATTATGATTATTATAGATTATTACTTACATTCCTACTTCATTCCTTGATTCAATTTGTTATGATTATAATCCATCATATATTTTCACTATTATCGATTTTCTTTATCTTCCCTTCAAATAATTTTAATATTTCATTATTTTTAGCTGTACTTTATTTCATTTTATTTTATTTTAGTTTATTTATTTTGTATTTAAAATACTATATACTGTATATTATTATGAATTGTACTCACTCGGAGTTATCACACGAGTCATCATCAGTGATTGCTCCTTGACAACAACTAGTGGTGTTCCCTGGAGTCTGAGTGGCAACAAGCCTCCCCAGATTTCCAGTACTCTATCTTTTTTCGATACCCACCACAAATGATTTTGCGGTATCGCAACAGTTGGCTACCATTGATTTCTCACTGGTAACTACCACTAGTCTCCTCTGGGATTTGGGTGGCAATAAGCCTCCTCAAGGTCCCAGTACCCTCCGCACTCTTTCAGTGGAGGTCTGGTTAGTGCTATCCCTCCTCGGTCCTCCTTTCCTCCTAGTTTATGAGATTTCTTGCAGTTTTTGTTCCTTGGTTCGTGCAGTGGTGTTCTTCCTGTGGTTTTTCTTTCTTATTATTGTAACTTATGTGGGTTGTTTTCCGTATTCGAGGATTTTCCTTAAGATTGCAGCTGTTTTGATCATTGCCGTCCTTTATATGGTCTCAGTGATCCCTTTGATTCTAATTTCTCCCAGTCTTTTCTCCAGATTTTTTTGAGACTGTTCCTAGTGCTCCTACGATTATTGGTATTATTTTGACTTTCTTCATGTTCCATATTCCTTTCAGTTCTCGGACAAGTTCCATGTATTTGCTTCGTTTTTCCATCTCCTTGATCTTTACTCTGTGGTCTGCTGGAACGACGACGTCTACGAATGGTAGGATTTTTCCTTCTTGTCAATTATTATGACATCCAGTCTCCTTGCTTGTATGAGTTTATCCATTTATACATCCATGTCCAGAGGATTTTGTGGTTTTCGTTTTCTAGAACTGTCTCCGGCTTATGTTTGTACCATTTGTCTTGGGTGGTTTTATCACAACGTTTCGGCCGATGTAACCTCCGACCTTCTTCAGGACCCGTGGCGTAGTGGATATAGTACTAAGTAAAATACAATTCTAAGTGATAATCATCTGAAGGTTGAAGGTTCAATCCTCAGTGTGGCTGATACGAAGAATTGTGAATTACTGAAGACTTCTTCCCAGATGGGAACGAGAGCATGCTACCCCCGTGGATTAAATAAAGAGTTCCGTTCGAAATTCCGTCCAGATTCCTGAGTTCGACAGAAAGTTTCCTAAGTTCGACAAGGTACACCTGAAAAAGGTTGGAGGTTACATCGGCTGAAACGTTGTGATAAAAACACCCAAGATGAGTCCGAATATACCAAATTCTACATAAATATTTGAAGATACAAAGAATTTGAAGCATAAAAACTTTTACCAAAATTACCTGATTCGGCATTAAATAACCCGAAAGGGTTTGATATGCCGTAAAACAAAACAACCAAACTAAACACCATGAATAAATATTTGAAGATATACAGAACTTGAAGCATAAAAACTTTTACCAAAATGCCTGATTCGGCATTAAATAATCCAAAAAAGGGTTGATATGCCGCAAAACAAAACAACCAAACCAAACACCATGAATAAATATTTCAAGATATAAAAGAACTTGAAGCATAAAAACTTTTACCAGAATTACCTGATTCGGCATTAAATAACCCGAAAAAGGTTGATATAACATAAAACAAAACAACCAAACCAAACATTCTACAGACATTCATATATATCTAGATTATTATCATTTCTGATGACCTAAAGAAAAGAAAACACCTACCATTGACTTTTTATTTAACGTGGAGGATTTCTTTCCGGATTAATTTCAGGTGGCGACGGTTGTCAGACTTGCAATTTTCTTTCTCACTTCCCCTCACCACTTGAAATGGTTTCGTTCGGAGGCTAGAAAAAAGTCACGTTTTTAATCACTAACTTTTGTGTGACGTGACGAATATATATTTATTTATATAAAATATACAAACAAATGTACATTGGTCTTTATGATAGTGTGGAATTTGGAATGTAAGCTATAGAATGATGAGTAGAATTTCTCCAGAAATCTCATCATGAAGATCTAGCTGTACCCCTCCCCTTTCCCCTCCCCTCTCCCGCTCTATACTGTGCATCTCCAGCTGTACAGGATTTCCTAATATCCTTCATCTTCTTCATATCCATCCATTCATTAACAACAGGATGAATAAGATGAAACACGTCAGCCTTTATAAGCAAAATCATTGATCTCTTTCTACCAAGAACAAGAACAAGTCGAATTCCTTGAACTACTTGAAAGTGGCTATTTACAACTGGCAAATGCAACTTCATCAAATCTCTGAAGTCTGGTTTGCCTGATACCTTAATCCTGATCAATCAATAAAATTGGTATCTGCGTTTGGAAAGACGCATTTGGTTGGATCCATATTGTTGTAAAAGCCAACATTGCCTCTGGAAAATGGTAATTTTTATCAGGAATCTAAGGGGATTATTAAGAAGAGTAATTCGGTGTATAATATTAGCAAGATATAATTAAATTATGTTTGCTATTTGATTTCAGGTAAATGGAGCTTTCATATGAGCAAATAAGCAAAAATGAAATTATTTATTAATGTGTAATACATGTAAACTGGCCCATCTCGCATAATGGTTAGAGTGTTTGCTAATGGGCTGGGAGACTAGACGTTCAATCCTCAGTCGAGTCATATCAAAGAAGACTCAAAAAATGTTACTTGATGCCTCCTTGCTACACAGCATTATAAGGTTAAATATCAAGGGTAAGTGGAGTAAGCTTGGGAAAGGAGTGGCATCCTCCCCTACAATTCGGTATAGTAGCTAATGAAAAGAGAGCCCTCGAGTCTCCCTCAACTATTTACTTTATTTTAATACACGTAGAAACTATTGAATTCACAACTAAGTTCCTGCCGTTTTTCTTTTAATTTTGGAATTTATTGTGTTTTCAAATTTTGGAATCTATTTTTTTCGAGAATATTATTATGGAATCATTTTTTAATCTATTTTTTTTTTTTTTTTTTATAGTTAATTTGAGTTAATTTTTGTTTATTTTCAAATCATTAAAGTTGAATGTTAAGGAAAATGAACAGTTTGCTTATATTTATTTATTTTTTATTTTTTTTTATTTTTACCAACGAGGAATTGAAAATCTTGTTGAACGTTTTGAAGTAGTTGTAAGCAACAACGGAGAATGCATTATTGATTAATTAATTGTTATTCTTTATTAAACCGTTTAAATTTAAATTTACAAAACGCTGGATAGTAATCCCCATGTGCATCCTAGTACACAACCGTACACAATTAATACAAAGTAAATTTAACAACTTACATGAGTGATACTGCAACAAATGATAAAGAAAAAGAAGAACATTTGTGTGTGTGGCAGCACATTTTATGCTTAGCTCAAAGATAAAAAGATTTCCATGAAGCGACGATGAACTTACAGCACTGACCAGAGGGTAAAACGTATGTTGAAGGATGGAAAGGATCCACAATTATACTTTCTGTTCTTCTGAGGAAACATCAATTGAAGATTTTCTCCTAAAAAATTCGTATGAATCAACATGGTACAACATTTTTGACCGGCTTGATTCTGTTGTTGGCATTCTTTCCCTAAATTAAAGTGGTATTATGGAACCGACTGGATTCGAACTTGGCACACCGAGGTCGTCAATCCGTGTCGTTATCCACTTAACCACCGTCACCTCCCATTGGAGATTTCTCCCTGGGTAGGCAGCAAGCAACGATAATTTCTTTTTAATATTTTATATTAATTAGCATCAATGACACCCTGAAGAGCCAACCTGTCGCCTCCGAGAAGCTGGCCTAAAAATGTGGTGTGTCAGAACATTTACAATATAGCAGTTGTAGAAAGGCCCCTAGTTGATTATTACAAGATTATTATTATTATTATTATATGAATATCTAAGAAGTAGAGTCCCTATTTACTTGCCTCCTCACGAGGGCAAAGTTGGACACAATCTCGGTTGTTAATGTGGAGAAAATCCAGTTTCTCCAAGAAGGCTAATTCTGGATTTGGACAAAAATTAAAATTGCCTCAGTCTAGAAGAACCTCTCTTTACCGACTGAAGACAGAATAGATATTACATTTTGTTCCCAGCCCGAAGGTTGAGAGGTTAGAGTCACTGTTCTTTATTGCAGTGATGTAGGTACCCAAACATTTAAACTTAATAACTTTTTTACACTGTCTTCATTGTTGTACTATATACCATTTCTATATTGGTTTGATGACTTCTACATAACTTTTAAATTAAATAATTCTGTTACAGTCTGATATTAATGCTAAGATTACAATACATTTCGCTGTGCATGACTGTTCTCGGACAAGGCTTAAATAGTGTTATCCTAATCATTTACCAGAAGTGATTGAATTGTTCACCTATCGTCCTCATCGATGAGTTCAGAACTTTTTGTTCATGATAATCGTTATCTGGAACTAACAATCATCATCATCATCATCATCATCATCATCATCATCATCATCATTGGTTTAATGTCCCTTTTACATGCTGGCATGTGTTGCATGAATTCAAGAAACTGATTTCGAAACTACCCTATCTCTAACCAGGTCTCTATCTATCTCTCTTTCTCTCGGGTCCATTTTTATCACTTCCTTCCATGTTTTCCTTGGTCTTCCCCCCTAGCAACTGAACCCGATACCTTAACTGTTCTACATCTACTAACCCAAGAACTCTCATCCATTCTTTCAACGTGGCCATACCAGCAAAGTCTCCTGTTCTGCACATATCTCCCTATACTGTCTATACTGTAATCAATCACCTTGAAACACGAATTGCACTTAAAAACAGATCAAAATCCTAAGAAAGCTTTCCATAGGGTTTTTGTAGACGTTGGACAAGTAAAACTCTAAAATAACACTTGTAACTGCGAAGGTATTGACGAAGGGGTCAGTCAGAAGAATATGTGTGTCAACAATAAGTTCAACACCAAATCCGTGTTCAAAAGTTGAAAAAGGCAACGCAGTCGTAAACAGTCAAGTAAACAAATTAATACCGAAACGTGGTAAAAATCAGACCTTGTACGCACAACAGAAGAAACACACATCCACTTAACAAGCTCAAAAAGTATTCTCATTGGTTAAACGAAAGCAACGATTTTTATTCATAAGACAAATTTTCTGATTGGTCACGCCAGTCAGGGAAGAAAAAATTAGCATAGTTCTTCTGATACTGGCAGATAAATGGCAGGTTTTTTATCAACAATTTTCTTTAATTTTCCTTCCACAGACCACACACAAAACACAAACCCATTTTTGAGAGGTAGGTGATCTTTATTACAGTGACCAAATAGGTTGCTAACAAGTGGCCCATTCAATGCACCTGCACAGGCATTCTTTGGCTGGTGGAGATGCTATACTTTTTTCTCCTAACAATGCATGATCCACTATTTATTTTAATTTAGTTTTATGCAAACAGGGTAAAATATTCAGATAGTCCGATTTTTGTGAAATGTTAACAATAGATATGAGACATCAATTAATAAATATTTTTCAAATTTTAGTTTCTTTGGAGTATTTTAAAGTTTTTTTTAGATGACATAATATGGGAACAACCTCTTATTTGAAAATTCAAATATTTCAGATTTGCATTGAATTTGATTCATAGTCATTAGACACCAATTAAGCAAGATTTCCTGAATTTCAATTTCTTCTTAAGACCTCTAAAGCTTCAGCTTTAAATTTTAGACATTTTCTAAAATCAAAATCATGTAACGGATTAGTTTCATTATATATTTTAATCTTCGTAACGGGGCATAAAGGTGTTGCAAAACTATTCTGGTCAGAGAATTAATTTTACCCGTCCTGAGACGGGTGTTCTTATAGTATATATATATATATATATATTTATATATTATTAGAACAGTATTGTTAAATATAACAGACAACTTATGTCAGGATATCCTTTCGTAGATCCTTTCGATTGTCCGAATCAGAATCTTAGTGTTCGGGGGAGGGGGGGGGGGGGAATTGGCCGATGAATCTGCCATAGTTTTCATTTGTGTCCCAAGTACTTTCAGACCCATCCGGGTCCATCTTCAGGGGAATGAAGTGAATCAAGTAAAGACCATGTGTTCGTATTATAGATGGTTTTGGCGGGAATTATATAATAAGTACGAAACTATAACTATAACTATATATACATATCATTAGAACAGCATATACGAGTTAACCAGCGTTTCAATGTCAACACATCTCCTCGGAGCTGTAAAATTAACTGAAAATTAAATTGTTCTCCAGAGCAGATAGACAAAATGAAATTGGTCAGCAAAGAAAATTTTTTTTAAATTTTAATTTTTTAAAAATCAACTTTTTACAAGGTCGTAACTATCGTGTCAATTTCCTGACCAACTGACACCAACCCCTACCCTCCGTCGATACTCATTGGACGTACAATAGTGTCAAAACATACACATGCAAGAAAATACACACACACTAAGCATAAACTAAACTACATTTCTCCCACCATTGCCTATCTAGACATTACAAATTCAAGGCAAGCTAAGTTTACTCACCCATTTTTTAAACGTGGATAGACATCCAACCTCCTACACATGCATCGTATCTTATATTAAGTGTTTACATATACAGATTTGCAATGGTGCACACACACATTTACTCAATTACATATTCAAATATATCTGAACTAATAAAAGTATATGTAAGTTGAATGGAAAAATCTATCTTTAATTGCACACTTACTTAAAACAATTTGAATTTGAATTATATTTAACTCAGACCTGTTCAATAAAAAAACACATTTAGTGTTACTTAAACTCATTGATTTTATACTAAAAAAATGAATAAATAAAAGTATTTATAATCATAATTCTGTAAAAATATATCTCATTTACATGCATCAAAAAACATATCACACATACACAAGTATACAAATTAAATAAGTCGTACAAAGTGAAAAAGCTTATTAATTCCTCCTTCCTAGTGCATTAGGCCGGTATTATTAGATATCTTATTCATTATAAGCAATTTAATTATTAGCTCAATTACTTACTGTAGTCTCGTTCGATTTACTAAATTCTATATGCCACCCGGATTTTCACTCCAGTTTATAAATTTAAATACCCAATTAATAAGCTAAATCTAATTACGATTCTTAAAGGATTTAAGGTAATAGAAGTTGTATACATAACCGGGAATATTGTTATATCATACCATAAAATATACTAAAGTTTTCTTATTACTAGATTGATCCAGGGCTAACCGTTTGAAGTGTCTACAGCTAATACATAATTCATCTATTTGATTCAGTAATTTATCTTTATCAGGGAACATAATAATAACCAGTTTTGCATTTAGACAATGAAAACAGGTAGGGTTGTGTAGGGGTTGGTGCTTTCTTCAAGAAATTCCACTTTACTACAAGTACTTTATTATTTTCTCTTAGGGACCATATGTGTTTGGACAATAAAGTTTCCTTTCAATTATTCAGGTTATTCAAATATACTTTATGGTTTCTGTATCTAGCCGTAAAAGCAGTGTCTGTATCCCCTATGTAAAAGTTTTTCAGACTAGGATCATTTTCCGGGAACACTTTTCCTAAATAAACTATACTTTTAATTAAACATTTTTCTACAATTACATTTATTATTATAATTTAATGTATTAGTAATTCTATTATCATTGTTGCGATTTAAGATCTCTCTATTATGACTCTTAATTATTTTTCTAAGTTATTTGTACGGCTAAGTTTAACAGTATTTTTATTAAATATTTGATGCAGTTGGTTATTTGCCAGAAAATGCCGGCTTAAAATATTAAGAAACATATGCCCAATTTTAGATTCACCTAACAAATTAAACATGGGGGGGGGTATACCAAATAATTTTCTAGGATTCTATTTTTTCTTTTAACGCTACTCTTATTTCTGTCATCATATTCAATCTTAGTGTGACCGTAACCACTGTTTTGTAGAACGTTGTTGTATGTATAGCTATTGTTATTGAAAATGTATTCATTAGAAGAATTATTGCTTATTCTATGACTAATTGATATTGGGATATGTTTAATAATAGAATGAAGTGATTTGACTTGGGATTAACATATATTAGGCATAATTTCGTTTCATATATGGTTTATATGTGCCATGGGTAAGGTTGAATGTAACATCTAGTTTTCAGTTTTAAACTATAAATCTTTCATAGTTTTGTGTATATATATTTATTCTTTCAGCTTTAGAGTTAGTGGTATTTCTTACTATAGTCAGGCCATCATCCCTATATGGTCTTACATCCTTAACGTTAATCACACCCGATTCAGTAAGTTTATATAAAATAAAGCGTCCTACTAAATCAGACATCTCAGCAGATCAAGTGAACTCACATCCACATCAAATGATCATCAGAATCTTTTTTTATCCATTATTCATTATTACAAAATAGTACTGTCTTACGGCACTTATATATGATGGTAATATCCGTGTGTAGACTCGCAAAGTCCAAAGCCTTGTAAAATAACTACTATATCGAATTAGATGAAGGCACAATGGTTGTTTTCTCTGATCCCATCAAACCAATTAATTGTACTGTTAATTGGTTTGGGTGCAGCTTTCCTTTAATGATCATATTTTTTTCAAGATTCCACTAAAATTCTCTTACGAATTTCAGGTCTCGTTGAGTTGATTAATCTGGTAGTAGGTTTATCTAAGAAATCTGCTTTGTGGTCGTTCAACAATATGTAAGTATCTTTCGATTTCAGTTTGTACACTCTGTCGCTAATCTTTACTTTATCAGTTATTTCCTTACTTTCTAAGTTCATTCATCGACAATATCACGGTTCCTTGCTTTTCTGCAGTTTTTTGTTAGGTTTTTGTCTACTAATTTGTTGAAATCCGTTTTGTTCATCTTGTAAAAGTTGATAAATAATTTGTCCGAACGTCTGATATTTTTTTACTATATCTGTAAGTTTTTTTAAAAATTCTGTTGTGTTGTTGTGGAATTCTAAACTATTTATTATGTTGAATAGGTCGTTTTCGAAACCTTTTATTAGTTTGACACTGGGAGCTGTTTTGAAGCTCTTAAAACCGTATGCTTTCTTAGAACTACGAAGAAAATGCTTAGCCTTCCATCTTATTATTCTGATAAGTTATTCTGTCTTTTGCATTCATTCGATATGCATTCAGTGAAATCCTGAATTTTACTTTCTCTATGTTTATGATTAGAAAAATCCTGAAATTTACTTTCTCTATGTTTATGATTAGAAAAATCCTGAAATTTACTTTCTCTATGTTTATGATTAGAAAAATCCTGTAATTTACTTTCTCTATGTTTATGATTAGAAAAATCCTGAAATTTACTTTCTCTATGTTTATGATTAGAAAAATCCTGAAATTTACTTTCTCTATGTTTATGATTAGAAAAATCCTGAAATTTACTTTCTCTATGTTTATGATTAGAAAAATCCTGAAATTTACTTTCTCTATGTTTATGATTAGAAAAATCCTGAAATTTACTTTCTCTATGTTTATGATTAGAAAAATCCTGAAATTTACTTTCTCTATGTTTATGATTAGAAAAATCCTGAAATTTACTTTCTCTATGTTTATGATTAGAAAAATCCTGAAATTTACTTTCTCTATGTTTATGATTAGAAAAATCCTGAAATTTACTTTCTCTATGTTTATGATTAGAAAAATCCTGAAATTTACTTTCTCTATGTTTATGATTAGAAAAATCCTGAAATTTACTTTCTCTATGTTTATGATTAGAAAAATCCTGAAATTTACTTTCTCTATGTTTATGATTAGAAAAATCCTGA
The DNA here is from genome assembly GCA_963556195.1 of Sepiola atlantica. Taxonomy (NCBI): domain Eukaryota; kingdom Metazoa; phylum Mollusca; class Cephalopoda; order Sepiida; family Sepiolidae; genus Sepiola; species Sepiola atlantica. The sequence goes on along the minus strand of OY744521.1, from coordinate 198,756,079 downwards.
AATTTACTTTCTCTATGTTTATGATTAGAAAAATCCTGAAATTTACTTTCTCTATGTTTATGATTAGAAAAATCCTGAAATTTACTTTCTCTATGTTTATGATTAGAAAAATCCTGAAATTTACTTTCTCTATGTTTATGATTAGAAAAATCCTGAAATTTACTTTCTCTATGTTTATGATTAGAAAAATCCTGAAATTTACTTTCTCTATGTTTATGATTAGAAAAATCCTGAAATTTACTTTCTCTATGTTTATGATTAGAAAAATCCTGAAATTTACTTTCTCTATGTTTATGATTAGAAAAATCCTGAAATTTACTTTCTCTATGTTTATGATTAGAAAAATCCTGAAATTTACTTTCTCTATGTTTATGATTAGAAAAATCCTGAAATTTACTTTCTCTATGTTTAGGATTAGAAAAATCCTGAAATTTACTTTCTCTATGTTTATGATTAGAAAAATCCTGAAATTTACTTTCTCTATGTTTATGATTAGAAAAATCCTGAAATTTACTTTCTCTATGTTTATGATTAGAAAAATCCTGAAATTTACTTTCTCTATGTTTAGGATTAGAAAAATTCCGGTCAAACATTACTTAACTAATTAGTAGTGACATCAATTAATTAAGTTCATCTTATGAACTTAGAACCAATATTTTTTTCAAAAGTGCTCAATACAAAGTATAGCTTTATAATATATATATATAAAGTGTTTGAAGGTTTATATTTTTTTTTAAAGCATCTATTGTTAAATTTAAGAAGGAATAGGTAAAATGAATACCTTTTGAAGCATTAAGATGCGATATCAATTTTTTTATAAAAAAGAAAAATAATGAATCGAAACCGATTTTTTTTTTCTTTTTTCTTTTTTTATTAAAACTAGCATTTTTTTTTTTTGTTAGTTTAAAGTGATACAGATATTTCGCCAAAACCTGGCATCCCTGGTGTGTAATATATCCTGATGTCATCGGATTTGTATTTTTTATCTCTTTACCGGCTTGTTGTTATTACAGCCGGGCCAAATGGGCAAGTTGTTGTTTCCCACCATCAAATATGAAGAACGTGAATGCAGCACGTGATTTGTATAAGTGTTTGAAGGTTCATATTTTTTTTTTAAAAGCATCTATTGTTAAATTTAAGAAGGAATAGGTAAAATGAATACCTTTTGAAGCATTAAGATGCGATATCAATTTTTTTTATAATATATATATATATATATATATATATATATATATATATATATATATATATAATTTTTTTAATGCTATTGCTATTTGTGGTATGTGAATATTAATTCACATGATATGTATATAATATTGAAAATATTGTATTTTTATTGTATTAGTACATATACATTTCCATTATTTTTATAGTAGTGTTTTTTTATTTAATAGTCATAGAAAATATTGATAACAGCTTGGGCCGACCAATATGTGATCTCAATTTCCCCAAGGCCGAGAACAACTGATCTATAATATAAATATAAAAAAGTGATTTTATTTCATTTTTTTTTTCCTCTCTTCATTTCGTCTGAAATTCTTTGTCTTATTTCTCACTTATTCAATTACTTGGACAACAAATCATAGTTTGAACGCTTGCAAAAGTTTAAGACGCATTTTATGCTTAAGGCTTCTCGAAGACAGATACATTCTCAGAATAATGTGATGAGATTTTCCCTTGAAAGTTATTTCGGAATTTATGGTCACCAGATGACGCAAAATTGCTTCTCGGATAATTGTATGTCTTTCAAACTGACTCCAATTGATTTAGTTAGTCTTTTGAATGCTGTATAAGAACCCATTGTTTTACGACTAAAAGACAAAGTTAATGCAAAGTTCTTCACTGAGGAATATTTCTCCAATTTGTAGTCTCCTATATATGAAGAGTTCAAATGCAAAACGCGATTAATCCGATTTCTTTCAATTGAAAAATCTCTATTTATATAAAGTTAGGTATGTATATTGATATATTTGCATGTACGCGGTTTCACTCCTAAACTAATTAACCGACCCTTATGAATATAGATATCCGAGTGTTCTATTAAAGTTCTCCTTTACCTGTCAAATGTTGAGCCAGTAAAAGAGTGGAGAACATTCATTTTCCTGTCCCCAATTGACAAGTTTACTATGTTATAGTATATCTTTCTTGTGGTCTCTTGGTCTTACGGGATTCCAGGACAAGAATTCATCTAGTCTGGTGGAGTATTCAGCTTAGTGCTGTTACTAGAAGCAACATCACTTAGAGAAGGTGCATTATTCCTCATATGAGCCAGTGTACAGCCGTGACGAGGGTATCTTATTTGGGCTTTGAATACTATGTTATTTTGAATATTTAGTTAGGGTTTACTTGTAGGAGGAAGTATACTCATGTCAGGTTGTACTGACAAACCCCTGTTCAGAGAGACCTTAGACACTCGATATAAGTGTCTAGTAGGCATTCAAGTTTTCTCTAGTAGGCATTCAAGTTCTCTCCAGTAGGTATTCAAGTTCTCTCTTGTCATTTTTGTTTCATTTTACTTCAGTCAAAGTTCTCAAAAATCAAGGGGGCCCTTCCAGGAACTAAAATTGATCTCTATATGAGATACATAGATATTCAAATATTCCATTAAAATTCTCTTTTCCTGTCAAACATTTAGTTACTAAAGAAGTTAAGAACATTAATTTTCCTCTCCCCAATTGACCAGTTAACTATGTTTTAGTATATCTTTCTTGTGGTCTCTTGATCTTACCGGATTCCGGACAAGAATTTATCTAGTCTGATGGAGTATCCAGCTATGTGCACAATTTCTTGTATGAGCCAATGTATAGCCGTGTCGAGGGGATCTTAATTGGGCTTTGAATACTATGTTATTTTGAATATTTGTCAGGGTTTACTTGTAGGGTAACGTATCTTAATGTCAGCTTGTCCTGACAAACCCTTGTACAAAGAGACCGAAGACACTCGAGTATTGTGTCTAGTAGATAATTCAAACTAATATCCTTGTCATATATATGTTTTTGTTTCATTTTACTTAAGTCGAAGTTCTCAGAAATCAAGGGCCCCTTTCTGGGGTTAACACTTGATATCTATATGAGATACATAGATATTCCATTAAAGTTCTCCTTTACCTGTCAAACGTTGAGTTAGTAAAGAAGTTAAGAACATTAATTTTCCTCTCCCCAATTGACCAGTTAATTATGTTCTAGTATATCTTTCTTGTGCTCTCTTGGTCTTACTGGATTCCAGGAAAAGAATTGTTCTAGTCTGGTGGAGTATCCAGCTAAGTGCTGTTACTTGAGGTAACATGACTTGGAGAAGGTGCACCATTCCTCTTATGAGCCAATGTATAGCTGTGACGAGGTGATGTTATTTGGGCTTTGAATACTATGTTATTTTGAATAATTGGTCAGGGTTATTTGTAGGGGGCAGCATCCTCATGTTAGGTGATACTGACAAACCCTTGTATAGAAAGACCGAAGACACTCTAGTAGGTAATATTTTCTTATCTTTTTGTTTTTACTAGGCATGGGGCATCCTACCGGATGCCAGACATTCACCCGCTATTTTAGACACTCCAGCCGAGAGATCTTTTTCAGATTCTAACCGTCCCTTTAAGTGCAATTGTTTGTATCTCTCTTGCACTTGGTTTACCGGGTATATTCGCCAGGTAGTTTTTGAAATTGTTTTTCATTAGTCCGGTTGCTCATATAATTACTGGGATGATCGATATCTTCCTAAGATTCCAGTTTCTTTTCATGTCGTACATAAGACCTTGGTATTTCGTAATATTTTCCCTTTCAGCTCTGTTTAAGCCAGCATCATTAGGGACACTGACTTCAACTAGGGTTGCTACTTTCTCCCTGTTGCCCCATATCACTATGTCAGGTTTAACAGCTCCGTTTTTTGCATAGTTATAGTGGATGGTGTATAACTTATCTCCAATTGTTCTTTCTGGAATATACTCCCAGGACTTGCTGCTACACTGGATATGTAAATGTGTGTGCGTGTGTGTCTTGTAAAACATTTTTTGTTGTTTGCTATCTGATCTGTTTATGTCGTTTGAAAGAAAAAGCTTATAAATCGACAGAGGTGTAGCAACACAATAAGATGGGGCCTTTGCAGCTTTATTCACATCTATCCGAATCTCTCTTGCCGGTCCCACTTTTTTGCCCCCTCTCTCAATTGTCCTTCCTCTTCTTTTCTTTGTCTCAGCTGTTCTTCTTCTTCTTCTTCTTCTTCTTCTTCTTCTTTTCTTTGTCTCAGCTGTTCTTCTTCTTCTTCTTCTTCTTCTTCTTCTTCTTCTTTTCTTTGTCTCAGCTGTTCTTCTTCTTCTTCTTCTTCTTCTTCTTCTTCTTTGTCTTCTTCTTCTTCTTCTTTGTCTTCTGCTTCTTTATCTCTTTCTCTCAACTGTTCTTCCTCTTCTTTTTTTTCTAAGCAAGGAGCAATTTATTTCTCATTCGACATTTTTTCTGCAAACTCACTCCTAAAATATTTCTCCCACTTTATGTCCCCTTCGTCAGACCACTGTTAGAGTATGGTGTCCAGGCCTCTGCTCAATATCTAATATGTGATATCCAGCACCTGGAGAGAATTACTCCCATAGACTGGTATTGTCTTGGCCTTCGGGGCTTGATTTACGCTGGTCTATGGGTCTGTCCTGTGCAGTTCTAGGAGGTCCACCCTCCCAGGCTTCGCCTTCCCTCTTTGGGGAGGAGTAAGTTTATTGCTTACTGCCTGAGGCGCCCCTACCGGGGAATGCCGACGTGGCTGCACAGGCAATTTTTAATGGCCAGAGTGCTCACCTCTCGGGCGCTGACTTTTCAGACCCCACTTTCCCGACCCGACCGTGGGTCACATCTTACTTGTGGGAGTAAGATCAAAACTGACCTTGTGCCTAACTCCTGGAGAGGAGTAAATCAATACTCGAATAGTGCAGGGTCTATGGGATCTGCCTTATGAAAGCCGACTCAAGAAACTTAACCTTTTCTCCCTTGAGCAATTATGCGGTGATCTAATTTTGACCTACAATCTCCTCATTGGTCATTACGATATACCTCAGGACTTATTATTCACTCTTGCACCAGAAAGACGTTTACGCAGACATCACAAGAAACTATTTCACTGCCGATTTTGATTAAACCGGAAAAGGGCCGCATTCTCAATCAGGATCCCTGGACCTTGGAATAGTCTCACAAGAAAGGTAATAAATGCCCCATCAGCGCATCAATTCAATGTTAATTTGGACAGGTGCTGGGCTACTGTATCCTCTTCTGTGTAAATTTCTACCACCCTTTCCCTACATGGCATCTGAAACCTGCTTGCTTTATTTTTTGCCAAATTAATTGAATTGAATTCTTCTACTTCTCTTCCTCCTCTTTCTTCTTTTCTTTCTCTCAACTTTTCTTATTATTCTTCTTCCTCTACTTCTTCACTGTCGCCTGGTTTGTTAGTTAGCCAAAATCTATAATTGCCTTACTCCCCTCTTTTCTTGAGTCCTATACTCTCTCTTTCCTTCTTCCTATAATTCCCCTCTTCTCCAATCCACTTCTGCCTATGTTCATGTTGTCTTCATAAAAAGAGGACGCCTGTCACCACTGCCTCTTCATAGTTAGATCTCATGTTTCTTTTTCTCTCTCATTCATGTAAACCCCAGTTGTTATTCTTATTCCGTTATTATTATTATTATTTCTGTATGAGTTATTAAATATGAGTAAGTGTACAATTATAGTCATGGATGAAGTATTAGTTTAGAAAAGAAAAGAAAGGCCAAGGATAAATTGAAAACGAGGTTGATTACTGACCTTTGTTATAAATTAAGAGTTAATTTGGAAATCAAAGATGGCGGTTGTAGATGATAAGTGTTTAATTGAATAGTTCACAAAATTTCATCTCGTTAGCTGCTCTAATCAAGCAAATAAAAAAAGAAGAAAAATCAACAAATCTATCACTTCTTGGTGATTGTTTATCGCATCAGTTAAAAGAAAGAGGAAAAACCCTGGGGAAAATCATTGGTTTTAATTATGAGTGAAGAGAAAACCGACTAGAATGTTGTGAAAGACTAAAAAAATCAATCAATCTTGGAACAATAGTTTCCGAAATGTTGGGAAATCCTTGTAATTTCCAATCAATCATTCTTGGACATCAGTTTAGGCTTCACTCAAAAAGTAAAAGCAAATAAAACTGTACGGTGTCTGCAAGGCCGGCGGGAAGCCTTCTACCAAATTGACCAATGTCAGTATTTGCAAAGAACTTGGAAAGATTGCTTAATGTTATTCATTATGAGAACATTACTTTGCTTTATCGTTTCATGACAATTCGTGGTGTCACTTACTTTGTGTTTGAAATGTATTTACACAAGTTCTTTATAAGAGAATAACCATAATAAAGTAGATTGATTATCTGAAGCATAATTGCAAATGGCTGCCAAAAATGGTAACAAATAAAAGTGTCTATCACTATTAAAATACTTTATTTATATTATTAAGTTGGACATCATAAACCGAGTTTACTAATAAGGACCATTTTTTTTGTAACACATGTACCGGGGAGAGTGCTTCAGTCAAGTGGCGTGCAGAGGGGAAGTGGGGTGGCGACGGGGCGGTTATTCTGGGAATCCAAATCATATTAAAACTATTTCCCTTTCTTGTTGTGAAGTGGTTTGTGCGACACAAATACGAAAAAATAAATGGATGAAAAAGATTCTATGGAGATCAACAATATAAAATGATCTATTAACAATTTTATAACTGAAAGAATTACTATGTAATGAGAAGTATTTCATTGTCTGTCGCTGAGCTGCTTTTGGTAGCATCCTCCATTTTTAAATTTCCCGGTTTTTTATTGGCAATAGAGATAACTTTAGGGTACAAAAGAGTTTTCTCCCTTTAAATATTATTTTCTAGATGGATTTTGTTATCCATCTCATTCTCATAATATTTCTCAGTACTAAAACTTATACTTGAGTCTTTGGGGCATACAATCAAGGAGTTGGAATCACCAGGACATCACAAGACATCTGCACGCCACTGCTTCAGCCAAACTGGTGCAAATTAAAAAAGAAAAAGGATGTAAGATTGACCTTTAGACTACAAAATCACGTATAGATTTAAAGGCTAATTGAATGGATAGGAACGCATGTGAAGAAAAAAGAAAAGGCGAAAAATATTAGGATAGCTTTTCTATCGAGAGCCATGGTACTGATGTGATAGACAAAAGTGGCCCCTATCGCATCAGTACCATGACTCATGTTTTAAATTGGTGACTTACGACGTATTTGATGCAACAATTAGGTAGATATATCTGTGTACAATATGAACCAAAAAATAAACGATCAAGCCAGACACACATTTCAGACTTTGAACAAGAGTCTCGGCAAAATAAGCAACAAGATGAAGATCACTATTACTTCAGTTACCTACCTTTAACGCATGTACCGAGGAGAGTTCTTAGAGTTAGCAGCCTTTTGCCAGCCTAGTACAGGTGAAACGAAAAAAGGAAAATATTGTGGGATTGACCTTTGGACAGAGTGTGAACATGAAGTCATGAAGTGCACAATACGATAAAAACATTAGTTTAAAGATTAATTGAATGCATGGGAACACATGAGATTGACATTTCAGGTGCGAGCATGAAGTCATGGAGTGCCACATTACAAAAGAACATGGATTGAAAGGTCTATTGAATGTATAAGAACACATGCATGAAGGCAAAAGAAAAAGAGAAAACATGAGGATAGCTTTTCTAATGAGAGACGTTAACTGTTGAGATAAACAAAGATGTCTACCATGGCCCATGTTATAAATTGGCGACTTCCGACGTTTGCGATGCAGTGATTAGGTAGTTATATGTAAGCAGATGCTTATGTTTTTACTTCTCTTTAGACTTTAAGAATACAATAAAAAGAAATCAGTTTATGTTTGTAATACTAAATCTGAACAATTCTTTTGGAGAGCAGTATTTAATGCCAACCTTAGGAAGATGCAAAATACAATTAAGTACTTTATTATTAGAGTTTCCTCTTCATCCTTTATCAAAATATAATTATCATTGTGTGTTTTGGAATTTAAAAATTCAAGATGAGGATTGATAATTTGTATTATTAGGATTACTCAGACTGCTGTTTTCATCTTGGATGTTATTATCACAACGTTTCGGCCAATGTAACCTCCGACCTTCTTCAGATGCGTCTTGTTGAACGCGAGAACCTTTATGTTGAATTCGGGAATTTGCACGGAATTTCGAACGGAATCCTTTATTTAATCCATGGGTGTAGCTTGCTCTCGTTCCGTCAGCCATGACCAGGTAGAAGTCTTAAATAATTTGTAATTGTATTCTTAGTATTACTGTACTGGAGATTTAAGCTTTAACCTCCAGAAAACTGTTACTTAGAACTGATTATTATTTAGCACTTCTATCCATTGCACCACGTGTCCTTGCAGACATTTTTAGTATGAATTTCAGGTGTCTTAAATCTAATCTTGTTTTAGATGTATAATATTACAACTTATTACTACTTATTACTATATATATATGATTCATTTTCTCTTTTTAATGGTGTTTTAATCTATTATTTATAACTAATGGTTCCCATATTGTATTAAATCCTACATTAGGTCTACTTAGGAAGCCACTGTTTCCAACATTAGTCAGGTTTTGAATCTCAGTTTTAAATCTCTAGCCACAGTGATGAGCTGTGATACAAAATAGCATCCCGTGGATGACTCTTTCTCTCTCTCTCTCTCTCTCTCTCTCTCTCTATATATATATATATATATATATATATATATATATATATATATATATAAATGAAGAATAGCACGTTAAATTCCAGTGACCACTTCTTTATTCATTTTTACTTTTCAAAATCCAAAAGATTTTGTGTGCTTTACGATCTTTTCGCGCATTTATACACAACCAGGAATAGACATGCATTTTTAGTATCATTCATCTACTCAGCTCAGGTCGTTTTAAGAAGAAACACTGAAGCAAAATACATAAAAAACACTGAACAAGCAATATATATATATATATATATATATATATATAGTCTCGGAAGTTTCTCAACCATTAAAACTAAAAAAAAAAAAATTTTTTAAACCCTTAAGTCCCAAGTCGTTCAGTGGAAAATCACTCATGTAAGTCAATTTAGTTTTTACAGTTGTTATATTAGTTTGCTTCTAACATTATTTAAGGGATCATCAGTTGTTTACCATGAAAAACTGTTTAGGGAATTTAAAAACAAGACAGTATTCAATTTCATGGCTTCCCAGCAGAGTTGATCAGACCCCACTTCCCTTCAAAAGCAAAAACATAAACGTTCTGTATACTAAAGTTGTGTTCCGTATAAATGTTTTGCTAACTTATATTAGTTATTAAAAATAAATAAATAAATTAGAAATATATATATATATATATATATATATATATATATATATATATATAAAAATAAATAAATAAAAAATAAAAATTCCTCCTTACCAGTGTTGTTCGTTTGTCTAATAAAATTTATCCGTTGCTTACAAAAATGTTGCTGCATTTTAAAGTGTTTAGACGAATCTATTACACTACTTTTTAGGTGATTAATGTATTTTTAGTTTTAGTTTTATATCAAAAATATAAAAAATATCAACATATCAAAATATTTAAAAAAAAAAAAAATGTTTAAATTTAAAATTATATATATATACATATATATACTTTTAGTCCCTTTTTTATAAATACTAAGATTCCTTGCCCACTCACAGCGTATATAAGCTTAACTGCCGATTTTCTCTCTTTATTCTTCTTTTTTAACTCACAGCGTTTCCAATTGGCGTTCATAAGCTAACCGTCTTAGTGCATATACAATTGCATTTGGGTTCTCATCGTTGGCTAGCATTGTTGTTAGTTTGAGTACTATCATTGGTCTCATTCCTATATTATATATATATATATATATAAAGTAATCCAACAAAAGATATAAGCGTCAACTAATATTTTATAATTAGTGAAACATCCGGATAAAAATTGAATTCTAATAAAATTTGATTGACACCTTATTTTATTACTTCATTTTATATTATAATATATATATATATATATATATATATATATATATATATATATATATATATATATATATATTCATTTTAGTATTTCTATTTTCTACTTGTGTTTCCCCCTAAGAAATTTTTTTCATTCTACCTAAATGTGAAAGTAACGAAGACAAGCAAATGTCAATATTATGTTGTCTCTAAAATAATCGCATCATTACAAAATTGACATTCATACCCAAAGCAAATGATATTGTTTATGACAAGGAAGGTGTTATGTTTTATAGTTGAGTTGTTTATCATTAATAAGTTTGAATTTAGTTCGAAATGTTCTTTTCAGTTTATTAAATAATTAACAAAGTAAAAAAGAAGAGCATATTGTTTATTGTTGACTATTAAATAGTTTGGGGAATCTAAACAAGGGGAAAATTTGCCCCCAAAAGAGAATTGATATCTCAGTTTGTTTGGTTCAAACTGTTCTCAAACTTTTCTATGCCTATTAAATTTGTAAAAGTAGATGTATTAATGTAGCAATCATAGGTCTTTTTCACAATGCAATTATATATGTATATACATTGACTCATATTATCCTTCAATATGCCCCACTTTACTGGGCAAAGCTCTTAGCATGGCTAAAAATGAAACCAACATAACCAACTTGGAGAAGGATAGTATTAAATTAGCTAGAACTTTGATATCATATAATGATAAATTATAGACAAGAAAAAATAGGGTCAGAAATTTTAACATCACCATAGGTAGCCTGATTCGGCTCAGATGATTGATTTGCTGGGCCTTTACATTTTGTAAAGAAAATGTCTGAGTTGTCGAGCGGGCTATATAGAGAAGATACTTTACTTTTTGTTAACTCCACCGCAAGAAACTTGGAGAAAAGAAAAAAAAAACGCTGCATGATCTGTTTAGGGATTTGGATTTCAAAATATCTATAGATGTCAACTACTGTAAAGTCAATATTTTAGAAATCACATTAGATTTAGCTAACAATACTTACGAGCCCTACCCTAAACCAAACCATACACTGTACTATATAGATAAAAGTTCTAACCATCTACTACTTGTAAAAAGAGAAATAGTCTCTCCAATATCAAACAGAATTACAAAATTATCCAAAAATGAACACTTATTTAATAAAAATAATCAATACTACAACGAAGACTTAACTAGATCAGGGTATAAAGAAAAAATAAGTTATATTAAAACGGACTTGGACCAAAAATGGGTCAAATAGAGAAGGTATGAGAAGAATGGGCAATTTGGTTTCATACAACAGGGGCATGGGGAGAGGAAGAAATAATAAGGTTAGTGGAAGCAATAATGACAGGATGCTATAAAATGATCTAAACTCTAATTTAATGAAGCAACCGCTGGATATCAAAAAGAAACTGGGGGTCTAAAATAGAAGAGGCGTAATGCTATTTAGTTTAATCCCCCGTATAGTCAACATAGCCGTACAAATATCCCTAGGGCCTTTTATAGTATCCTGGGGAAAAATTTTCGGGTGGTAAAAGGATAGGTAAATTCTTAAACAAAAATACTGTATAATTATCCTATTCAACCTCTTCATCGATTTGGGAGTATAATAACACCAAAATTTGGGAGTATAATAACACCAAAATAAATTATGCAAGGAATGAGACAAATGATAGTACTCAAACTAACAACAATGCTAGCCAACGATGAGAACCCAAATGCAATTGTATATGCACTAACGAGTGTCCTTTGGGGGTAGCTGTTCGCTTTCAAGCATGGTGTATAAATGAACACGTGTTATTTCTATACTTGTCCAATATAGGACCTATATTTGACAAGTATAGAAATAACACGTGTTCATTTATGAAAAAACTCTTACATCGCTAGCAAATTTTGTTAATTAATTAGTAAGAAAATTCATTTTGAGTTAAAATGGTTCATAGTGGATAGAGCGAACAAATATATACGTAACAAAATGAAAAAAATACAACCTGTGCACTTTAGAATCTTAACATATAATCACTTCGATGGATAAGTTGCTAAACATTAGGCAGGAGATTCTATAGAATTGTCTGCACCGGAACTGTTACATGCTATCCAACTTTAGACCTGGAATGTAGTTAGGGAACCAGTAAAAAAATTTTTTAAACATATTTAGAAATCTAATTTGATTATCTCTAGAATAGTGTATAAGTTTTGAAACCGGTGTATGATGTATGATATATGGTCTCCCAATAATTCTGTCTTATCTTTCTTTACATTTAAAATTAGGAAATATGTGTCCCTGCAATGAGCAATCAATTAGCGGCACCAAATAAATTAGCAATACTTGGGATTCTGGATAGGCGATGAACAATTAGACAATAATTTAGATAATAAGAATATTCGAAGTTCTATTACAAATTAAATAGTTATCATTAGCATTGTTCAGTAATAATAGTAACTCTAGTATACTAATATGTTACTAGGAAAATTAAAGAGGAAATGGGATCAACACTGCATGTAAGTCCTACTAGGGAATATGAAAATCACAGAAAATTCTTTGACGTTCCGAATTGAGTCCAAACTCACTTGGTAGATGAGTTAGTGGCTAATAGAAAAGTCTTTTATCCTCAAAAATAAGCGTTGTATCCAAATCAGTAAACGATAAATTCAAAGGGAACTGTAAGCATTGAGGGGCTCTTGGAATTGAGTAGTTAAGCTTTCTGAATTGGGTATTGAGTTATCCAGTGAGTTGGAAGGTTAAGAAAATCATTGATACTGTGGCATCGTTATTAGTAATGATAGTGTAGGGGTGGGTTCGATTTAACTCAATAAATGGGGGGATAGGTTCCTTCTATGTTCTATCGGGGTTAAACATGAATTTGGGGAGGGATAGAGGGGTAACTTAAGAAGGGTTTTCACAGTCGAGTTTACATCCTAATTGAACAAGTCAATTTCATCCGTATGAGTTGCATTAGAATTTATTGGGTTACTAAATAATATTAGAGTCACTCCTTATAACAAGTAAATTAACTCTTCAGATTAGAAACTGAGTCTGTCTATATCTTTCTGGAGTTGAATAAATTTCTGAACAAGGGGGAATAACTCTTTAATTCTAAAAATAAGAGTTACCACCCTTTCTCCGTGTGGCTAAAAATCTCTATGGGTTGATGGTCGATCTCATAGTTTTAAATCGAGAAATAAAACCAACTCTCGTTATAAATCCAATTGAATATAATTTTGTTTTTTCTTCACTTAAAAATAAAAATAAAAATAAATGATTAGGAGAGATTTGTTTTCAAGACTTTAATTCTGTGATACTAATTTTTTTATACATTTGCAGTCGATTTGTTGCGGACTGGTCATTCTAATAGTTCAGCATCAAAACAATAAAGTTTTCGTACTTGTCTCTTGTTTGGTAAATAGCCTTATTAGACACTTTAAGATTTTTGAGTAATAATAAATAACAGCTAAAAAAAACTTACTGATTGTCTCGAGGACTTCGGGGGTCTTTTCTTCTAATAAAGAAATTTCGATCTACTAGCAGGAATTATTTAGGTTAGTTTTGTAAATATTAGCTATGGGGCCATCGTTGGGAAATCTAATTCGCATGTTTTCTTGTGTGTGAACATCTTATTGGGGGGGGGGAGTTTTTTTTTTTTTTTTCTGAAGTGGTCACCTTTTTCCCAAGTGAGTGTTTTGCCTTTATATACTTCAATTTGCCGATTTTTTTATAAGAAATCAACTTGGATTTTCACCGTATTTCAAATCTAGTGTTTTTGTTATGACACGTTTTTTCGTTACTCAACAACATATATTGCAACCCTCTGAAGATTGACAAAATTGGACTAATTGAAAAAAATACACTCATCCAAATTTTGTCATGAAACGCTCGTAAAAGATATTAAATTTGAATAAATTAGTTTTGTGTGTAAAATGAGAGATGTGAAAGAAAAAAGTTGTAAAAAACAATGAAAATTATGGTTTTGGATTAATTGACCATGGTCTATGGAATGTGTATATATATATATATATATATATATATATATATATATATATATATGTAAGGTTAGTGGGAGAGAAGCCCAGAAGAGTGCTCGATTATTAAGAAAAATAAAACATAAGAGCACAATATATATGCTGGGCTTCTCTCTCACTAACCTTACATATATATGCACACACACACATATATATTTTATTGTTACAATACAATATATTAGCCGACTACAACATTGTTATTTTCAAGTCAAATGTTACAATTCTTGTCGACCCGGCTACTTAAATAATCAATTTCACCCAGCGTTTCCAATCCTATCAAGCTGTTGTTCATCAACACCTGACAATCTCATTAACCCTTATCCTTGAATGGCCTTTAGGCCTTATTAATAGGTGACTCACTAGTAAAATAAATCATGGTATGTAACTCACAACGTTGTATGCATCAAGAAACAATATTTATTTAAAGAATTTCCAGAAAACAATATAAAGTCATGGCGTGTGCAAAATAACGGTCAGATGTAAGAAGAAGAAAAATATTAGGATTACTCCCTCTTTCTTTAACCATAAGGCACAGCAGACGTGTATCTTTTTGGTTCCCTTGCTTTCTTTTTGGCTCCACCACAGACCAACGAAGATAGACTTTAAGGAAGCAATACAAATAAATTTATTGTCATAATACGAAGTCCGAATCATTCTTTCCCGTGTATGGAGAGTTAGTATTCAGCAATTTTATTTGCAGTGAAGATGAACCCGTAAATCTTGTCAGATTTTTCATCTAGGAGAAGGAACCTCTGGTGTAAAACCTGCACCCTAGTCATCTTGTTACTGAAACACTGGGGGGGGGGGAGACCTCTTTAGTCATGGAAGACTACCTTCGTAGAGTTGGGCACTCAAGCAAAAAATATCCGGTTTGCAAAACTACAATTGCTTACTCTATGCCCCGACTATCTATACTGTAATTGGACATTTTTGTTTGTCTTCTGGCTGTTGGTCACTTATAGGTTCCGAAACGATTCATCAGAATTCAGCCAAATTTTAGCATGAATATGTCATAAGGTGCTAAAATGTTAATATTAATACTGCTACTATCAATACTACTACTGTTATAATGTTACTGCCAAAAAACAATAAATACTTACAGACTCCAAAACTATAAGCCAGATTTACATCAATTTGGCATGATGTATCATTGGAATATCAAGTGTGTCCTGTGAAATTAAAATGATATTCTTCTACTACTACTACTACTACTACTACTACTACTACTACTACTACTACTACTGCTGCTGCTGCTACTACTGCTGCTGCTTCTACCAATACTACATATAATACTAATAATTGTGATAAACACTATGTTTCAAAAAGTAGGTTCCACCCATTGCCACGCCTGCATTCTTTCTTTGTCTATTAGTCAGGCGGAGAGCGTACTATCACAGGAAAACTTCAAAGACTCCAAGTGCGTGGCCTTGTTTTCTGACGAGGACAATGAACGCCACCCCATCTTCTAGCTCTCTTTCTCTTTATCTGGACAACATGGAGATACTTGTTTGTCACTCAGTTCTACATGACTAGTCTGACACATCTTATTGCCCAACCTCCCCACACACGTTGTCACTAAAAAATCTGGCCTCTATCACAGTATTTACGCTTCAGTGACAGTACGACGTGTTTGGGGGGGGGGTGAACAAAAGAAAAATAAATAGTAACTAACAAAATAGTCATTGCTGTAATTTATCAAAATATGTCCTTTTTCATCTAACATAATGTGAGGCTTTAAAAGTCGAACTTTAATTATGACTAATCAATTTTCATATTTTATTGCTTTCCCATGTTATTGGTACTCTTATAATGAACTTCGCTACAGTTTATTTAAAAAATGATGTAGTCCTGCCCGGACAACTTGGTAAATGGAAACATTTTTTCAATTATGACCGAAAATAATTTTAAAAGTCAAGGGGAATAACTGATTATTTTATTAAAGAATTTATAGGTTGTCTTCTTTACAACTAAAATTTTATTTCTTTTTCAGTATAAGTTTTAAAAATGTGCAAACAAATGAAAAATAGTTCACTGCATCCTGGGCAGTGCTGGGTAAGCCCAGCTAGTATTTCATATTTTCAAATTTTCTTTTACAAAAAAAATTCTAAAAAATCATTAGAAAATGTGATATTAATGCATCAGCAAACTGTGATCAGCAAATATTGTGATATATCGATGCATATGTGGATCGTTGAATCCATAACAGGTTCCAATTGTCCACAGAAAGTTCTCAAATGGCCGCCTGCTGTTAACTTTGCATTTCATAAACGGAATTATCTCTACTGACTATTTTAAAAAAAACTCTCATAAACCTCACTTGATCTTGTTCAAAAAATCACAGCAGTAAATATTGCTGTTCTGGCTCTTATAAAGAAACTATGCCTGGTAATCCGGCGAATATTTATTAATTGATACCTATTGTTAAAATTTTACAGATTCGAAACCTACCATCTATAGTAGAGGCCACCACGAGTAGTGAGTAACAAGCCTTCTTGTTGTATGTTCTTTTATGTTGTGTTGCAAGTCCACTTTACGTTTGTCAATATGTAAATAATATGTGTATATTGTATTTGGGCGTATTTTTCCCTCATTCCTTGTGCCTCATAGCATTGAGTTTAGTATATATGTTTTCCCTTATAGAGTGGTATAGGTAATGAATATATATATATATATATATATATATATATATATAACAAGCCTATGCTATTTTATTGAGTAGATGTAAAATAACTAAAAATGATCAGTAAAAAAAAATTGCAATAATTAATCAAACATGTTAAAATATTTTAGTTTGGAATTGGAATTGTTCAAATATTTGAAGTGGTAAGTTTTTCTTTGTTTGCAGTTGTCTCCCTTCGGTCTAGGAACTCTTCTTGGCAAAAGTTGTTGCTTGGATGTCACAAGTCTAAGAGGGAGATATGAGTGTTGAATGGGAGTTGTGACAGATGTTTTCGTTGTTCTGCCAAATAAGAGAGGCACCATATTAACCTATGCTGACTATATCCTTTACAGTGTTAAGCATTTTGTATTAGCACGCGAAAGTATGAGAGGATTCTTCTTTTTTACAGCGGCCAGCATCCAATGAATTTATGAGGATGTGGGATGAATAGTATCTATTCTCCATGATAAGTAAGATGTAATAGAAGATTCATCTGACTTCAAAGACAAATTAACAAATGACATCAAAGTTTAACATAGAAATACCTTTTATTTGGACTGTGTTGAAAAGAAATTAAAACAAATCAGAGTCAATCTTTATAAAGAGCGCCATGCAACTGTGTAGATTTACCATATCGTTGGCGATTTGGGGAAACCAACTGACTATATCTAGTCTAAACGGTGCACTCGCTCAAACTGGTGTGAGTGGGAAAACGAAATCGCGTAGATGCTGTAAAAAGTAATCTGTCGATTCTTGTGTTCCTACGCCATTGTCCAATCACTTTAAGAGAAAAGAATATATACAAATATGTGACTGCTACAATACCCCCTGGTTAGGCTTATAGCCGACAGCGAACAAAGCTTTTGCTGTTAATAAATCAGTTTATAATAGGAAACGTATTGTGTTTGTTTATGCTAGCAAAATAAAAATTGCAGCAATATTTAATTCAATTCAAGTCTGAGTGAAATCTGCTGTCGTTTCCATGCAAGAATACTTGATAACCATAGCTGTAGTGTTGTTTCTGGAAGATGAGGGACTACAAATCACATGCTTAAAACAAAATTATAGAAAATGTCGTTAACGAAAACTTCCAACACTTTTTCAATTACCGCATTAATTGAATTTATTATTTGCAATTCAAATATTTCGACACAATATTTGGACGTGTTAATTGAAAATATGGTTAGTTAGGACTTTTCTGTATCTAATTATATGGAACCAACTTTGACTTTCCCATTTTCTTTTTAATTCAAAACTTCTACTAAAAAGACCGAATGAACAAGGTAATATATCTAAAAGTAAGGAGAAAATACCTTGAGTATCATAAACATCATCATCATCATCATCATCATCATATTTTGTTTAACGCCCGTTTTACATGCTGGCATGTGTTGGATGGCTTTCAGAAATTGACTTACAAAGTAAATAATCTCTGGCCAGGTCTTTATTTATCCCTTTTTCACTCAAGTCCATTTTTATCAGTTCCTCCCATATTTTCCTTGGCCTTCCCCTGTGAACTGAACCTGCTACTTCAACTGTTCTACATCTATAACCCAAGAACTCTCATCCATTTTTTCAACATGGCCATGTAATCGAAGCCTCCTGTTCTGAACACATATCCCTATTTAATCTTTCTCTGAAGTCATCAGATCGAAGCCTGTCTTTACGACTCACATTACACATCCATCCTATCATGTTTATATCATTTATCTCCACGCAAAGAATGTCCTTGACCCTCACTGGTCAGGTTTCACTTGCATACATCATCACATTGCGTACAAATGCCCGGTAGACTCTTCCTTTGGTCGACAGTGGTAACACTCTACTGGTTAGTAATGGCAGAAGTTCCTTAAACTTGCTCCATAAGATTTTCATGACACTTTTCATTATACTCCAAGAGCAAGACTCAGGACGATATGCAGATGGGGGCCCACAAATGTGACCACACGGAACGAAAGCGAGAATGAACTGTTAGATTTGAAAAGTAACCGTTTTTTAATGTTGATGCAGACGGTCACACAAACTGTTGATGATCGCATGCGGCCATGGGCACATCTGTCTGCCTGTCTGTTGGCGTAATGAAGTATAAAACTTCTGCTGACTCAGTAGTAATTCAGTCTAAGTTTTTTTTTTAAATTAAGTTCACCCCAAACAAGGAACAATACCACTGAGACGTAGGGGGGGGGGGCTATTGTGAATTAAGGGTATCCTATATTGGGAGTTGTGCAGCGAAAGGCTTGTTCACATTACATTTAAATGTCTGCATGTTAGTACGGGCAGGGAAACAGGAAGCAGGCAGGGGATTCCAAAGACTAGCAGTACGAGGAAAGAAACTATTAGAGTAGAAAGTTCTCTGGCATCTGGGGACCTCAACGGTGAAGGGGTGGGATCTTGCTGACTGACAGGTTGATCAAGGGTATTTACGTAGAGGAGGCACCAGTACAGCACATTCGTTGGAACATATTCCATTAAAGTACTTGTAAAACAAGCATAGGGATGCAATATTGAAGCAATGGGACAGAGGCTGGAGCATGCTTGATAGTGAGGGACCTATTAGATTAGAGACTCTTTTTTGGACACTGTCCAAGAGGTAGAAGCTAGTATTTGGTGCACCAGCCTAGATGTGACAACAATACTCCATGCATGGGCGAATGGTGGCTTTGTAGACATATAGGATACTGGCAGGAGTGAGAAGTTTTCTAGCTCGGTAGAGGGAGCCCACCGTCTTTGCAGCAACCTTAGCAATTTCTTCGATGTATTTTTTAATGTTAGCCCTAGTAGTGTGAATGATGAACTCTCAGATAGAGTACTATTAGTCATGGCAATTGGTGGTTGAAAAGTATTTTCATAATTGTTGAAGTACACAACATTTAACATGTTTTCCTTGTAAGAATGCCTAAATCCAGTTACTCTTTGTAGGAAATAAGATACTTTGTTATTGGCTGAATGAAATTTCTGCAGATTCAATAGTACTGGTTGATTCAAACAAAGAGATTGAATAAGGAGGCAAGTAGATAGACACTCAATAGTATCAGTTTATTCATCCAAAGCGATTGAATAAAATATATATTTGTCTTTTTGAGTTATTCTGTTGTGTTGTGGGCTAATTCATGCTTCCGATCAGTTATGGTTCCCCTTGAAATAGGCAATTGTTTGTATTTTAAAACCTTATTGGTGTCTAAACGTCCTACAAGTTTGACGGTGCATTCTTGTATGCTTTCACATCGCTGAATGTCATCCATTTTTCTGTAAGTATAGAAGCTACTTTATAAGTTAAGTGGCATTATTTCAGCCTCTTACCGCTGCTCGAAATAACTTTCTTTGCTTTTTATCTTTTTAATTTGTGCAATGCAATTGTTGACACGACACCCTTTAATTTGAAATATGGATGGTCCTTAGGAGAGTCATAATGAGGGACATAATGCTGATGAGCTTTGAATTTCTTTAATGTTGATAATGCACAATCGCAAAGCAAGCAAATCATCTTATCTTTAGCAGACACAGAATAATATTGCAGTTGCCAATCCTCATTAAAATCTCTGCTTCCTTCTTTCAGCATTTTCTTTGTTTTCTTTGACATGACAGGCTGTTAATCAAACAGTATAAATTAATAAAAATGAAGAAATTACATAGGTACAGTCAGGCTGTTGAATTATCCTCAAATTCCACTTCAAATGGAAAGCCACATGCACCATTGTCACGTGTTGATAATCAGTTAATTACTGGTGCCATTTTATTTATTTAGAATGATTTATGATGGTGAAAAGGGTAGGTGATTAGACAACTAAGTAAACGAATCATCATGTGTGTTTAGTTGTCTTGACAAATAAGTGATGGATTCTTTGACCAATGTCTGAGAGAAAAGGTTTGAAACGTTTTTTTTTGTTAGAAAAAAAACTTTTCAGATTAGTCAAAGATATTGTACCATAATCCTGCAATATTCTGAAAATAAGTAGAATACTAGTGACCTCCATGTGACAACGTTATCTAGGCCTTACTTCTCCATATTGTATGAAGTATTCCTGATATTATGCCATAACTCAAAAACTATTTATCTGAGCAGGTTGTATGATGGTTACTGTTATCAAAGAGCATCAGCTTTAGAAAAGCTTTAGAAAAAACAGAAGTTGAAATTCTATCAAAATGCCGACCATGACTGAAGCAGTCAATGTCAAATGTCAAGGTCATGTAAGAATGTAAGATGCGGGACTTCATTGGCTACAATAGAGAGTCTCTACCAAATGGCCGGTCTCTACGATTAACAGAACTAAAGTTTTGCCAAAAGTGTGACTTTGACCTTTTCTGGGATCTTGATCTAGATATCTCAAAGTTAAATCAGTTCTAAGACCATGATCGATATTTCGACCATATTGGTAACAATTGGTCAAGTGATGTGGACACTAGGCTGTTAATCAAACAGTATAAACTAATAAAAATAAAGAAATTAAATGGGTACAGTCAGGCTGTTGAATTATCCTCAAATTTCACTTTAAATGGAAAGCCACATGCACCATTGTCACATGTTGATAATCAGTAAATTACTGGATCCCCATGGGGTTTCACCAACCAGCCTCTGTGGTAGTGGTGCCAATCATGTTAATAAACATTCTAGAGTTGAATTAGAACTAAATCATGTCCTATGACTTACTATATTTTTTATTGTCTTGGTCAGTCTGGGAGGATTATTTAGTTGATTTGTTTTACCCTTTGTTATTGTAACTATATTAATTTTAGGGTTAAAGTTTAAATAATAAAACTAATAAAAACATTAATAAAAAGTATGTGATCTGTTCTTTCCAAATTTGGATTAATTCAAAAGGCCACAGATAATATTTAGAAAGCCTCAGGTTCTCAACCCACTGAAAACATTTCATTTTCTGTTGACTATTTGTATCTATGACATCATCTCTTTCACCATTAACCCGTGTTGATATTCGTTGTTTTAGAAATTAGAAAATGAATTCGCTAGAATTTATTTTCAGTCTTTGTTAATTTAGATATGTTCCTTCAAATAATAAAACAAACAAAAGCATTAATAAAAATATAAAAATTGTTCTGCAAAATTGGGATTCATTAAAAAGGCCTAGTTCAAACTAGGCAGTTGCCTCGGCTGATAACATCTTGAAGGCATCATAAATTCTGACCGAACTTTAATAAACAGAACCAAGACGAATTTACAAATAACTAAAGCAATGCCGAAACGCATCAACAAAAGTGTTTAATTGCATCGTACATCACTTTTTTAATTAATAGAATTCCCGAAAAACATTTTCTGATATTTGTAAAGTTGAGGGAGAAGCTTGCTTTAGATCGCCATTTTGTTGTAGAGTCACTGCATCTGTATCCATCTTACTGGCCTTGTTAGGAATGAAGAAAAGGATAATCAAGTTTTTGGTTATAAAAACGTATCGCTACACGACTGAGAACACACCAGTGTGTTCTTACTGAACCACATATTAATCACTCCGCGAGTGAGAACATGCAAGTGTGTTCTTACTGAACCACATATTAATCACTCCGCGAGTGAGAACATGCAAGTGTGTTCTTACTGAACCACATATTAATCACTCCGCGAGTGAGAACATGCAAGTGCAAAAGAAAATAGATTGTAATTATGTAACTACTACATGTTAATTATGAAACTACTACATGTTAATTATGTAACTGCTACATGTTAATTAATGGTAGAACAAAAGATATGCTGAGTTGAGGTGAAGGCGATAAAACATTATCAAAAGAAAGAATGACAAACTCTATCAATACAAAATAATTATTTTTTATTGACAACTCACGACAATGCAAAATAAGCGTTCGTAAAGAATGAGAGTTAAAAGTGTCCAAGAAGGTTCTGGAGAAAAGGAAGGAGAAATTAACTGTAGCTAGCGTGTCATGTACGTTAATAAGGAATTGCAGCTGACACCGTGTACGTTTATGTATGTGTAAATGTGAGTAGGCACAAAGATGTGAGAGTGTGTATATATTAGCATGCCTTTGTTTTTTAGTGAGAGAGTTGTGCATGGATTTATGCATACATACGTTGGTTGGCAGTATGTATTTAGTGAGAGAGTGTATGTATCTACAAACTTGTGTACATGTGCGTTTATTAAGTGGTGTGTATGTGCTTCACCGGACGTTGTGTTTAGAACTCCATGAAAGTATTTCGTTCATCTGTCAAGGCCTTTCGCCCAGGGGCCAGAATAGGCTTTTAAGGACGTACTCACATGACTCGAGTATGGACTAAGTAAAGACAGTTTGGTCAACAGTGTGAATATTGCGGAGACCTATTCAAGCTGGATTTTGACGTACACACGTATGTTGTCTGAAAGATAACAGGAAAAGGAAAGTGAAAGCTGTGTGTTTGTATGTTTATTGTACGTGTTGGAATTCTCTAATTAGCTGAAACTGCTGATTGGAAATGTTGTCCAATCAAGAGTTCATACATTACACAATTCCTGTCGCTGCTGCTTTTTAACAGAGGCTGTTGGGTTTGATGAGTTCGTAACACAATCTCCTTTCTCTTTTTGTTTACTAACGAGTCACTGCTCATCAAGATCCAAAGGCCACTCGAAGACAAACGTTAATGGGTTTGTTTCATGTGAATGGTGAGACAAACACCTTGAGGATTGCAGACGATGATTGGATCTGGGCAGAATTTGATTATTTAAAATGACGACTCAGAAATGTTGTAGTCAGCTGGGAAGCAGCGCCGTGGTATTTCGTTCCACAGACAGGCAGTTCTTGGAAAGAAACTCTGCTCACGGAAGTTCAGTTTAGCTCTAGATATACAGAGGAAGAAAGGACAATTTTTCAGTGGTTGTAGCTAGACGAGTTTTTGCTGTGAATGTTTTGCCGAGGGGACCAGAGATTGGAGGTCAGTCGAGCACATACCATGAAAATAACGATAGAGGAGAGAGAGAGAGAGAGAGAGGGGGGGTGGGGGGAGGGAGAGAGAGAGAGAACAACGTCTCTTCTGTAATAAAGAGGGTGTAGGAAAGAGAAAATGACACTCCCCACTCAATTTCAGAGTCAATGTTGTACTCTGTCACGGCAGGAGAGAGTGCTATAGTCGACACTCCCCAGATGTGGCAACAGTACCCAATCTTAGGGTGTATCTGGCTCTTATACAGGTAGAGGATTGCTTCAGGAGTGAGATACTTTCTGGAGCAGTAGAATTATCCAACAATTTTTCCAGCAACCTTAGCAACAGATCTGATGTAAGCCTTCCACTTTAGGTCTGGAGTTAAAGTCAGTCCTAGCAGCTTAGCAAAACAAGGGGCCTCCCCAAGGAGAGAGTAATTCATTTCAACTGGGGGCAAAGTGAGGATCCGACCGTTGGTGGTGAAAGGAAAGAAGCTTGGTTTTAGATGTATGAAAAGTAACCAGCCACTTTCCCCCATTGCAAATGTGCTCCAGGTCAGAAAAAGAGAGAATCAGAAAGATCGTGATCATTAATGCTCTTCGAAGTGTTGCCATAGATGGTTGTGTCATCTGCATAAATGTCAACGAATGATCTTAGAATGTGATTTGGGAGATCATTGATGAATATCAGAAAGAGAGTAGGGCCCAGAATAGATCCTTGAGACATGTCGGCATTGATACTATGTGCTTCATACTTCCACCCATTAGCGAGTACTTTTATAAACCTGTCAGAGCAAAAAGGATTTGATAGATGAGAAGACATTTTCAGATACTTCATAACTAGCAAGCAAACCTTTGTGGCAAACCCTATTAACGGATTCGGTACAGGACTTTTTCACGTTTCCTATAACCCCTTTGCAGTAATTGCGGACAATTTTAAGGGCGGCTTGGTTTTCAGAGCATCTACTTCGTTGAAAGCAATTAACATAAATGGGTTCTGTGAGCAATGGCAGTTTAAAGCAATTAACATAAATGGGTTCTGTGAGCAATGGCAGTTGAAAGCAATTAACATAAATGGGTTCTGTGAGCAATGACAGTTGAAAGCAATTAACATAAATGGGTTCTGTGAGCAATGGCAGTTGAAAGCAATTAACATAAATGGGTTCTGTGAGCAATGGCAGTTGAAAGCAATTAACATAAATGGGTTCTGTGAGCAATGACAGTTGAAAGCAATTAACATAAATGGGTTCTGTGAGCAATGGCAGTTGAAAGCAATTAACATAAATGGGTTCTGTGAGCAATGGCAGTTGAAAGCAATTAACATAAATGGGTTCTGTGAGCAATGGCAGTTGAAAGCAATTAACATAAATGGGTTCTGTGAGCAATGGCAGTTGAAAGCAATTGACATAAGTGATTTCTGTGAGCAATGGCAGTTGAAAGCAATTAACATAAATGGGTTCTGTGAGCAATGGCAGTTGAAAGCAATTAACATAAATGGGTTCTGTGAGCAATGGCAGTTGAAAGCAATTGACATAAATGGGTTCTGTGAGCAATGGCAGTTGAAAGCAATTGACATAAGTGATTTCTGTGAGCAATGGCAGCAGAACATTTAGGGGTGTATCATGATTGGCTGTTTGATTTCTGTTGGAATTTCTTTGAGGGTACCAAGCACTCAATACCAGCAATTAACAAATCAGTTATATCGGATGCTATACATGACACAGTCTTTATGAAAATGGAATGTAGGAAAATTTCAGATATGAAGGATCTGAGGTTGTCTCAGTCAGTCCTTGAGTATCTTATGCTTTCTTGTTCTGATACAAAATGTTTAACTCATGACTTGTAAGAAAGTTTAGTATCTGTTCTGATGCTGCACTTAATCTATTCTGTCCTCGGTCAGTGAAGGAGAAGTCCTTCTAGGCTAAGGCAACTTTTATTTTTTGTTTATCCTAATCCAGCATGGCTCTTTATGGCGAGCTGGATTTTCCCAACATCAAAAACCGACCTTGTGTCTAACTTTGCCCTCGTGGGGAGGCAAGTAAATAGGAACATTCTAAATGACATAATCAGCATAACTTAATGGCACGTCTGTCTTGCTCAGTAGACCAACGGCATCTATCATAACTCCCATTCAGTGGCGTGCAGAGCTGGGGTCCGACGAGGCAGTAGAGCCGGGGATCCAAATTGGGGAGGGGGGCATCCAATCATATTCAAACTATTCCCTTTTCTCATAATATTTCTCAGTACTAGGACTTATACTTGAGTCTTTGGGACATACCATCAGCATCAAAGTATCACCAGACCTCTGCACATGCAACTCTCATGTCTTTCTCTGACACTTGTGACGTCACAACCACAACTTTTACAAGAAGACTTCCCAATCTAAAGGGAAGCAACTTGAAAGAAAGAGAAACAACTACTTCAATTATTTGAAACAGTTTGAAATTTCTTTCAATTTCAAGATGTTCTATTGAGTATTGCCATTTTGGTTTACTGCTCTTTTCTGGTCATTTTACATTGCTATAGAAATTTTATTTTGGGGTATTATAGAGAACAAAAGCCATTTGTCATAAGGAGGTGTGAGAATGCAACTGGAAGGACAGATTTGTTGCATGATGGATGACATCCGAGGTCAAAGAGTACCCAAAAAAGAAAAACATAAAAAAACTAGCATTACTCTAAGAGAAGACATTTGTAGCTGTGGAAACAATTGATTCTAAGTTCCAACCCAAGTTCCGAGCCAAAGACAAAAAGAAACGAAGAAAGATGATGGCACATTGCCGACAGGCTGAAGCGCCAAAATGACAAGTGAAGTATTGTATTTAATATGAACAGATATTCTTAAGACGTGTCCATTCAATCTGCACATTTAGTGATAAAAATGCAATTTTAGACTTAAGCGTGATAAACCAACAGACAGAGCCTATTATAGAGATGTGCGGACGCATCGAAAAATAAACACTGCAGATTCTCAGTCATTTTTTTAGTTTTAGACCAGTTAATTTCTTAAATCCATTTGTGAGTAGGCCCTGATCTTGTCCGACTACCTTTAAGAAGGTTTTTTTTATTAAATGCAACATTACTTGACGAGCAATACATCAAGTGAAGAACGCCATATAACTGGGAGCCATGGGAAGATAATCATATAAAATGGTTCACAGAAAATGCTATTTGAAACTTAACCATCTTCGGTCGAAAATGCTATTTTAAAAGCAATTAAAAGTATAGAAAAACAAAAAAGAAAACGAAGAAGAAAAAGAAAGAAATAAGAAACAGAAGAAAAGGAGAGAGGATGAAGAAGAAAAAGAGAGAAAAAAGGAGAAATCGTCAACTGGATAAGTTCGAAGAAGAGCAACAAAAAAGCAACAACAAAACCAACAACAAAAACATGGAGAGAGCTTCAGTGCAAGGCCTTCCAGTCTATGGTACGTATTTCCGCAGGACTGCTTTCCTGCAAACTACAACATAGTTGTCTTCAAATCCAATGTCAACAAGTACTTGTCGCGAACTGCCCCATAACTAATCAAACTTAGTTCACTGCATTGATCAATTGCGGGTGAGAATCATTCCATCCAATTAATCCTTATCCTCGAGTGGCTCTTGGCCTTAATAAGTGGTGAGCAAAAAGTAAAAAAATAGAACAACAATTAGAAAAGGAAGGAGAAAGAGTAAAGCATATGAATGGATAATGACAAAGAAGAAGTAATCTATGAACGTTGGTTGGTTGGTATTTTAGGTTTTATGGCATATCAGCCAACCAACCTAACGAACCTTTCACATCTAAAAATAAATCCACACAAAAAAAATAATTGATTTTATTTCTGTTTTATCAAATACTGAAATATTTCTTTTACTTCACCACTTGAATGAGATGCACAACTAAAGGCTTGCTTATGCCACAAAATATCCTTGCGCTCACAGTCTTCCTCAACAGAATCAGTATCAGCCTCTAAAATGGTAGAATCTGACCCGATAATGCATTTAATTAGATATCATTTACTAAGGAAAGCTTACTTGGATGTATCGCCGCCTATATAAGAGCTGACTTATGATACCATTACTGTACTAGTCATTCTCCCAAACAGACATCAGAGTCAGTCGTTAAAATAATCAGTACTGGTATAGTTTGTGACCCATAGTAAAACCGACTTTTCGTCGGCATCTTCCGGTTGTTTACATAAACAGCCGAAAGCTAACAAAGCGCTTAGCCAATCAGATTGCAAGATAGCAGGCGACAATTCTCAATTGTGAATTGAATAAATCGTAAAATTCGTCTGCGCTAACGCTAACAGAAAATCTGCAAAATTTATGGAAAATGAAAAAATTTCCTGCAAACCTAAAAAAATATTAAAAAACTGTTTGTTTTATTTCAACCTTAACACTAAAAAAATCTTTAAAAAATGTTTTTTTTCACCCTAATGCTAACCTAACTCTAATTAACCCAAACCTAGTCGGTCTGGTTCAAAAGCTGTACCAGTAAAAAAAAGAAACAATTTGATCGAAAAAAAAAAATTAATAATAAAACAAACCTAACTTTCTTGTGAAAAAAAAAATTCTTCTAAAAAAAAAAAGTTATAAGTCGTTCCATGATATTTTCCTCAAAAAATTAATACTTTTACATAAAATTTTATGTGCGGTGACTGTTTTTTTTTTTTTTTGCTTTAAATATTGTTTCATTATTTTTTCCTGTTTGATAGTGTCGCCTCGTTTTGATATTTTTTGTTGATAAGTGGTGATCCATTAGTAAGAAGAACAAAGAAAATTCACAACATTTTACTCCATCATGTGAACCAAGATAAATGGGGCAAGGGAGATCACCCAACCCATTTCGTATGCAAAGGCAGAGGGACTCTACAACATATCTGAAGCAATTGTTTGTGGATGCTCAGGGATGAAAGATTCAGGTGGTATTTTAGGTACAGTGACAAAAAGGGAAGCAGGCTTTGGGTACTTTACAAGCAATCAGCATGGAAAGACAACTAAGAAGAGAAAAAGTCAGCTCTTTTATGTTTGGAGGAGATCTATGTAAAAAAAATTGGTGGGAATGAGTCAGCAATGTCCATGAACATTGCACAAAATGAGATGACGGCAATTAGGAGAAAGTCACGTGGGCAAACAATTTGGTAGATGTCCTATAAGCACAGCTGTTTCACCATCAATATTTTACCATGTCATGTGAACCAACATAAATGAGGCAAGGGAGATCACACAATCTATTACGTGTGTGTGTAAAGGCAGAGGGAATCTACAACATATCTTGTGGGCACAGAGGGTGAAAGGTTCAGGTGGTATTATGAAGTAGTCTGAATGATCGCAAATTTATTTGAACAGGCTATACGTGACAACAAATATCGGCCGTAGAGATCAATAAACTTTGACAATGCAGGAGCGAAAGAAAGACCCACCCAGAGACCAAAATCTAATTACCTAACCAAAACGCCTGACTGACAGATAAAAATAGATGTAAGGAAAAAGCTGAAATTCCCAGAACGCATTACAAAGAAACTCCCAGCACGAAAGATTGTCATTTTCTCAAACATCGTCAAACAGTTATTATTATATTAACTCACAATTTCTTGATTGGACACATGAAAGAATGTTAATAAATACCAGGAGTTAAAAGAGAATAGTATTTTGTCTGTTGAAATCGGTGTTTAACACGATTCTCTTTAAGCAAAGCAATGACATTAAAGGAGCAGAAAAGTGCAAAGCCATTACAGAAATCACCAATCGATTCATTCATCTATTATTATACTAAATCTGAATTAATCAACATTTGTTTCCCTCAAAGGCTTTGTTTGTGCTTCACCCGATTAGGAACCGAGCTAACTTTGACCCCGTCGTCAGGGTTAGGGTTAGCATTAGAGTTAGGGTTAGGATCAGGGTTATGGTTAGGGTTAGGGTCAAAGTTAGCTCGAGTCCTAATCTGAATAAGTACCCTTTTTTTCCTATTTATTTTAATCACACAAAATACGTGTTAAAATATTGCTTAGTGTTGGGATTGAGTTATGTTTGACAAGAAAATCCATCTTTAGGGGTTCTAATTAATTTTAATTTTCAATTTACTCATCAAGTCATCTTTTTCTTACTAAGTTTCTGTCTATTTATCCAATCCTCTCTCACTGTATTTCATTTGATCCCTATACATATTTTATACAGTTACTATCATTTTTGCCTCCCTGACCCTCTCTCTTTCTCTCTCTCTCTCTCTCTCTCTCTCTCTCTCTCTCTCTGTTTATTGACAGGCAAAGTAATAAAATTAACTATAAAACAGAAGAATGGAATAGTCCATTATAAAGAATAGGGAATATCACCACAAATGTTAATACTATTTAACCCATATCTAGATAGAAGGAAAGAGAGAGAGAGGGAGAGAACAGAAATAAACTAATTTTATCTTTTTATTTATTTTTTTTTTACATTTAACTGGCTTTGCAAACTCACATTTTTTCAGACCAACCAAGGGAATTCTTAGCATAATTCTATCAACCTAGGGACTGTCTTTTCACAGATTTTTCTTTGTTGAAACGAAGTATGTTTCGATTTTGATCTAGAAGGTCACTCTCCCAGGCATTAGCTCTTCCTTCGGGAGGAGGTGTTTTTTTGTTTTGTTTCGTTTTTTGTTTTTTTAAAACTTAGTTCACCCCAAACAAGGCAAGTTGCCACTGTAGACATAAGGGGCTACTGAGAATTAGGTTAAAAGTTTAGGGGGTAATCCTAAATTGGAAGCTGTGCAGTGACATGCCTGTTCATATTAGTTTTAAATCCAGCATTTGGGTACTTCCACAGTGAATGGATGGGATTTAGCTGATTGTTGGGTTCGTCGAGTGTATTTATGTCGAGAGAGCACCAGAACAGCAAGTCATCGGAGCATATTCCATTGAAGTACTTGTAAAACAAGCACAACGATGCAACATTGCGGCGATGGGACAGGGGCTGGAGCTTGGTGGATAGTGAGGGACCTATTAGATTAGACATTGTCTAAGAGGAGAGACTAGTGGATGGTGCACAGCCCAGATGTGACAACAATACTCCATGCATGGACGGATGGTGGCTTTGTAGAGATATAGGATACTGTCAGGTGTGAGAAGTTTTCTAGCATGGTAAAGGGAGCCCACTTTCTTTGTAGCAGCCTTGGCAATGTCTTCTATGTATTTGTTCCAATTCATGTTACCTGTGAATGTGAGGTCGAGGAGTTCGAACGTTGGACTCTCAGGTAGGGTGTTTTTTGCCATGGCAATCATTGGTTGAATAGGGGTTATTGACTGTCGCCTGAGGTGCCCCTACCAGGAAATGCCGAAGGGTTCATTCACGGCTATTTTTGTACTTTTCCATAGTGCTTTCTCGGAGCTGATTTTCCCTACATTGAACTAACCTTGGGAAAGTATGTAAATAAAAGGCTTTTGTTTTGTTCTTTTTTTCATACCAACTGATAAATTCTTGGTACATTCTGATTTCAGGGTCTAGTTCGCAAGCGTCCCAACCCTTTTGCATGAATTAGATATGGTTCGGTTCGGTCCTAGAAGAGCATCCTCCTAGGCATTACTTTCTCCTTCGGGAGTAGGATTGGTTTATTGCCAGTTGCCTTTTTCCTGATTAAAAAATATAATCCGAGCTCAATGGGTGACCCATGGGGTCATATTTATATATATATATATATATATATATATATATATATATATATATATATATATATAATATTTATAAATAAATATTAATTATTTTAATACCTACAGACATCGATGTTTCATGCTAACGCAATCTTCAGTGCAGGAAGCTAATTCTCAACGGTCGGCAGGCGCAAACTCTGATCATAAATCGCCACTGATTCGTAGTCAAGAGTCTTAACCCCACGGCCATAGAAAATTAGTCAATAATTATGGAGGAATTTAACTTTGTAAATAGCGAATCGGCGGCTAGATTTACACAAACAGTCAGAGTGATCAACGAACGTATTCGGATCGTGCATGCAGCTATTAGTACTGCTTGTTATTAAAGTCACGCAAGAGGGCCCGGCCTTTGGTGAAGGGGGCTAATAATAATATTTATAAATAAATATTAATTATTTTAATACCTACAGACATCGATGTTTCATGCTAACGCAATATATATATATATATATATATATATATATATATATATATATATATATATATATATATATATATATATATATATAAAGTAATCCAACAAAAGATATAAGCGTCAACTAATATCTTATTTCGGGACTGGATAACTTTGTCGGCACCTTCAATTACACGTATTTGGACTGCTGTTTGTAACTTGGAGTAATTGTCTTTCCTGATTATGCTTCTCAATATGTATGAACTGGATGGACTATATGGATTCAACAAAAAGTATGTTTTTGGGTTGATATGTTTTGATGTTATGTATTTTTGTGTATTTGTGTATATAATTTTATATATTTTCAAAGCGTAATTTTATTACCTGTAGTAGTATAACTGCGGTAAGGGTCCTCTGAAGAGAAGAATTATCTTTGAAAACTCATGAGCTAAGGACTTAAGAATACTTTGCTTGAACTTTGAATTCTAATAAAATTTGATTGACACCTTATTTTATTACCTCATTTTATATTATAATATTATAATATATATATATATATATATATATATATATATATATATATATATATATATATATATATATATATATGATTAGATATATATGATGAGAAATACAAACAGCGAAAAGCATAGAATACGTATATGTTATGAGATCAGAGTTCCATGTGAAAAAAACAGAAAAAAACGGATATGTTGATAATGAGCACTGAGCACTGAGATTTGCTTTACGCTCCTAGTTTTTCATTGTTTTTACTTTTTTGCTTTGTTTTACGCTCCTAGTTTTTCATTGTTTTTACTTTTTTGCTTTGTTTTATATAATTAGCACTGAAGATACCCACACCAAGAAATAATGCAAAGGAGCATTTTACAAATATATTGGTGTTTGCCGAAATTATTGTATGCTGAATAAAAAATAAGTTTGATGAAATGACGTGAATCTATCCTTTATAACATTGAAATGCTAAAAATTACGTCAAAAATATTGAATATAGCATAGCTCTGACTTTACACTATTGAGCTATTATAATTACTTGATGTTATAAAATTTATATTTGAATATATATAAAAAATTCTAAATATGAATAAAAATACACACACACACACAAACACACACACACTCATATATATATATATATATATATATATATATATATATATATATTTTGATACAGAAAAATTAGTACAGCATAAGTACCGTCGGTTTTAAACACAGAAGGACTTAGCCATCCGGCTCTCTTCAGCTTATGTTGTCATCTGTTTCGGAAATGTGAAGTCACGTGTCACTCTCATTTGGACGCGTTATTTGCTTAGAGTGTTGTGTATGTTTGTCTAAATTTAGTGTAAGGAAGGTTTAATAAGGTTTGAAAAAAAGGGGGGTGAAAAGTAACAGTGGAGAAGATTTAAAATGATTTAAAAATATATTAAAAATTTTTTTTTTTAAATATTTCTATATAAATCCCGTGAATCAATGTTTATGAGTAGCGTATATTTGGCCGTTACTGTTTTGAGGGTACATGATGTGTCTTATAAAAGAAAATAGGGAGAGAAAATGGGTTTAAGGATTATACTTGTGAAGGGATAAAAAAGTTAAAAAACACACGTTAAATTCAAGTTTAAATCCTTGATTAAAGAACTTTAAATCAATTCAAAAGGAATTGAAATAAAGATATCATTCGGGCAGTCTAAAGGCAGTAACTCTGCAGGGTTTTTGAATGATCTGTATTCGGGAGTTAACATTATTAACTAAGGTATAGTGAAGGCTTATGGGAGTAATAATATTGGTATATTGATTAAGACTGGTTTAGAGATAAGAGTAAGGATTGGGTCGGCAAGATTGGATCTGTTTGGAAGATATGGGAGATTAGCATTATAACCAAGAAATGATGGGGACTTATGGGTGTAATAATAGTGTGAAATGGGGGTGTTACCCTCTTAATGACTGGAAAAATTATGATTGGGAAAGTTATTAATTATTGCTCTTGAGTAGTGGTGTGGATATGGGTCGATTAAGGTATTTGTTCCTATTTTTTAATTTTATTTATATTTATGAGGGGTGATAGTTGGGAGAATTTTCAAGAGTGAAAGTTGGTATTTAGTGGGGCAATTATGGAGTTATGTATTTGGCAGAGGGTGGGGGTTGCTATACCTTTATGTGTATCGGTAAGTCCAATTTATGAGTAGTGCTTGTCTCCTGTGGCTGCATCCCTTAAAGATTTCATCTCGGATATTCAAACAGACTGTATTAAGGTCAATGATGGCCCTTAATATATGGTATTTTTCTGCATCACACAGAGATCATCTACTTATGGCTCGAGAGAAGGATGGTCTTCTCTCAAATACTTTCCATTTGATGGTGATGGGTGGTCTTTTCATCTTTAAGTTGCCATATCCGGGTTGAAAGTGCCGTATTTACCTTGTTTTGTATCTGAAGGTGTTTCTGTGTGCATACAATCTATGCTAGAAGCTTCCCTGCATCATGCCAATGTATTTTTCTGCTCTACCGTTAGTCTGGTTTGTGACGGTGGCTTCATATACGAGGGAATCGATTTTGCAATTCCCCTCTAGGGGACAGTTGTTTTTGTCCTGGCATGAGCAGCCTGCATTTACTATTGCTTTGGGCTCTGCAGTGATGATTTTTCTTATGGATGGGGTAGTGGAGTAGCTTACTTTACTAGAATTTCTGTTAAAAAGTTTGTGTAGGTTGTGTGTGGGGGGAAGTGTTTGTCGAGTAAGTTGAGGAAAAGGTGGCCTACCTTTGTCTTGATATTGGTGGAATAGGGTGGGGAAAACCAGATCACTGACCTCCTTCTATTGCGGGTCCCCCGTGATTGGTTTCAGGTGGGGATGTAGGAGATCTCTTCTCTGAACCTGCTGTTGCAGAGCAATTTATTGTAATAGGGTGCTGTCTGGTTGAGAGGTTTGAGATTCTTTGGCTAATATTATTGAGTAGGGGGGGGGGGCAGGATCCCTTGTGTATGTATTGGAGTGTCTCATTGGGTTTGTGGAAAGGTTTGTGTGTGTTGTTTGTAAGGTTCAGTGTAGTGTCTAGGAAATCTACTTTGGGATTGATTTAAAGTGTTTTAATCCAGGATTAAAACTTGAACTTAACGTGCATGTTTTAACCTGTTTATCTCTTCACAAGTATAATCCTTAAACCCATTTTCTATCCTTATTTTCTTTAGAAGACACATCATTTACCAGTAACGGCCAAATATACACTACTCATAAACATTGATTCACGGGATTTATATAGAAATATTTTGTTTTTTATATATTTTAAAATCATTTTAAATCTTCTCCAGTTTTAAATCTCAACTGTTACTTTTCACCCCCCCCTTTTTTCAAACTTTATTAAACCTTCCTTACACTAAATTTAAACAAACATACATAACACTCTAAGCAAATAACACGTCCAACCGAGAGCGACACGTGACTTCACATTTCCAAAACAGATGACAACATAAGTGGAAAAAAGCTGGATGGCTAAGTCCTTCTGTATTTAAAACCGACGGTACTAATG
>OY744521.1:198585937-198718437 GCA_963556195.1 Sepiola atlantica | reverse complement strand
GTATTTATTTGCTGATTAAAGGAATTAAATTGTAGAATCCTTTACGTTGTTTAATTATGTTAAGAGTTGATTCAAGAAGTCTTCGCCGAGATTTATTTTAAATGAATTTAATGAGTTTAGCTTGTTCAAAGTTAAAAGAATGATCATGTTGTAATGCATGAGAGAATAGTGCATTCAGGAAATTTCTTATATCTCTTTTATATTCACCAAACCTTTTCTTTAGTTTCCGTTGATTTTCACCAACGTATATCTGATGACAATTATTGCATGAAACAGTATATATACATACATTAGAGGTTTTTTTTCTAAAATGTTTTTTGTTTTGTTTTAATGTTTGTTTTATAGTTTGTGATGTAGTTTGTTGCAAATTATTGTATTATTGGCATGGGTAGGTAAAAGAAGATGTCTGTTTATAATAGAAGTGTCCGATGTATATGATGTTTGCTTATTGTTTCTGGGAAATATTTGTAGGGCTTTTTTCTTTGCATTTGATAGGAAATATGTGGGGTATTGCAATGTTTTGAATAAACTTGTGATGTATTTGAATTCTTCGTTTAGATATTGTGGACTACAGATTCTGAATGCACGTAGGAAGAAACTGATTATCATGCCTCTTTTTATTTTGTTATTATGGTATGATTAAAACTGTATGTAGTCATTTTTGTGTGTAGTTTTGCGATGCACTTTAAAGCTTAGATTATTGTTGAATTTTATTATTATAAGTATGTCAAGCAATGATATTGAGTGATTTTTCTCTGTTTCATAGGTAAACTTTATGGAGGGTTCGACTGTGTTTAATTTAATGAATCGTTTACAATAGGTATTATGTTTTCTTCTTCTGCATCGGTTCTTTTTATATTAACATGCAGGTTTGAGGGGCGTAATCCACACTAGTAGGGCCCCTGTCCAGGTAGCTGACTAGCTACACACATGGGAATATCCATGAAGGTTTATTTGAAGTAAAAGTTTTATGGAGGATGCCCTTCCTTGACCAATGCTTTTTCACGATCGATGCTAAGTGCGTCACCAACCAAGATCAACAGCTCGAACTTCATCAAATCAGTCAGTCAGCTTTTATACCCGCCAAGTCTAAACTTTACATGCTTTTCATGGAGAAAGACTAGACTGACTAGAGCATATCTCACATACACTCTCATGTGTTAACATTAAATAAGCCAAGCATAAAACAAGCGAACTAATTCCAATTTTGATGGTTAGTCTTTTTTACGGCATATCAATCCTTTTTTAATAATGTTTCAGAATTTTTTAGATAATGATTGCTAATTTGTGTCATTTGGATTAGTCGACTACTATTCTTATCTTGGAAAGTTTTCTGCTGATGTAATCTCAGACTTTCTTCAGAT
Organism: Sepiola atlantica; assembly: GCA_963556195.1. Taxonomy (NCBI): domain Eukaryota; kingdom Metazoa; phylum Mollusca; class Cephalopoda; order Sepiida; family Sepiolidae; genus Sepiola; species Sepiola atlantica. The sequence goes on along the minus strand of OY744521.1, from coordinate 198,717,073 downwards.
GCGTCTTGTCGAACTCAGGAATCTTTATATCGAACTTGGGAACCTATACGGAATTTCGAACTGAACCCTTTCTTTAATCGTGGGTGGATTGTTCTCGTTCCATCAGCGATGACTGGGTAGAATTAAGTAAGTCATTTTTATTTTATTCTTTGTTAGTATTACATGTAGTGAGGATTGAACCTTCTCACCTGCAGAAGACAGTCACGTAGTACTAATTGTGACTTAATGCCTTTATCCGTGGTGCTGTGTATTCATATGAGAGAAAAACATTCAAGATGAGAATAGTAGTCCGACTAATTCTTTTTGGATTATTAAATGCTAAAACACAAGGTGAACTGCATTTTTTATCAATGGCTGTATGGGCGAAAGTAGATTCATAACTTTCTAAATAGTATTAGGGCATAAGTAAACGTATAACTTCCCATTTCTTTATAATTCTATCACATATATATATATATATATATATATATATATATATATATATTATATATATATATATATATATATATATTATATATATATATATATATATATATATATATATATATATATATATATATATATATATATTATATATATATGATAGAATTATATATATATATATATATTATATATATATGATAGAATTATATATATATATATTATATATATATGATAGAATTATATATATATATATATATTATATATATATGATAGAATTATATATATATATATTTATATATATATATATATGATAGAATTATATATATATATATATATATTATATATATATATATAATTATATATATATATTTATATATATATATATGATAGAATTATATATATATATATATATATATATATATATATGATAGAATTATATATATTATATATATATATGATAGAATTATATATATATATATATATATATTATATATATATAATTCTATCATATATATATATATATATATTTATATATATATAATTCTATCATATATATATATATATATATATGATAGAATTATATATATATATATATATATATATATATATATATATATATATATATATATATATATATATATTAGGCAAACATTATTAAATAACACGGAGTGGTTTTGTTTGATGCGACTTTTTTTTTTTTTTTTCAATTTTCCGAATTGTCCATCTAATGTTTCGGTCAAATTGATGTAAATATGATCCATGGCTTTCTTGTTCCATTCTTTTTTCTTTTTTGCAAGTACTTTCGATTTTAATCGTCAAATCATCTTCAGGCGGTATTAGTTTTAGTGTCTTTACTGTTGTGCAAAAAAGAAAAAAGAATGGAACAAGAAAGCCATGGATCATATTTACATTTATTTGACCGAAACATTAGATGGACAATTCGGAAAATTGAAAAAATAAAAAAAAGTCACATCAAACAAAACCACTCCGTGTTATTTAATAATGTTTGCCTAAATGAAAATATGCTGCCTAAATACACACAATATATATATATATATATATATATATATATATATATATATATATATATATATATATATATATATATATATAGCTACTAGAAGAACACTCGCCTCATGACGGGTAAAATTAATTCCTCGGACAGAACAGTTTTGCAACAATTTTATGTCCCCCCCCCCCCCATCATCATCATTATCATCATCAACAACAACAATAACAACCGGTTTATTTGTTGAATCAGGTCACAATTGATCCTCTAATGAGGGTGGGGCCTGATTGTCTAGTCTCGATTTAAGTCTTCCCCTCCATTCTTGTCTTTGATGAGACCCAACGGAATCCATACCCAAGGCTCTCATATGACATTTGATCACGTCCTCTCATGACAACTTGAGTCTGCCAGAGGTGGTCTTCTCTGCTAGCGCATTCAAGTGTCGGGCTTTAGCAATCCAGCCATTGCTGCACTCAACGTGCACAACCAACACAGTTTGATGAAGGTTAAAATCAAGATATAATGATACTAAACCTTATATCTAGATTCCTTATTCAAATTTTGATGAAAATACATTACATGATTTGGATTCTAGAAAATGTCTAACATTTAAAGAGTCTTAAGAAGAAATTTAAATTCAGGAAATGTTTCTTAATTGGTGTCTAATGACTATGGATCAAATTCAATGCAAATCTGAAATATTTTAAATTTCAAATGAGAGGTTGTGTCCATATTATGCCCTGTAAAACCTTTTTAAATACTTAAAAATAACTGAAATTTTGTGAGTATTTATTAATTGATGTCTAATACCTATTGTTAAAATTTCACAAAAATCGGAAGTATCACAAAGGGCTTCCACCCCTTCTTTGATCCCTTTGCATAAAACTAAATGAAACTAAATATATCCCATATTACCCACCCTTACGCCTAGTAGATGTGTTCCAAAAATCATAATGATCTGGTAATTAGTTTAGGAATGACTCCTGTACATATAAATATATAAACATATACACATACCTAACTTCATATAAATAAACAACTTTAGTGGGAGATGTCTTCTTCTCTTCCCTAAAGCCTCTTTCTCACAGAAGAGATATTGCAAGTCTTTCTCTGCTCTATCGTTATTTTCATGGTAGGTGCTTGACTGAGCTCTAATCTATCGTTCCACTCTGTAAAACATTTACGACAAGAACTCGTCTAGCTACAACAACTGTAGATAATTTTCCTTTCTCCCTCTGTGTACCTAAAAGTAAATGGAACTTTGATGAGTGAAACTTCTTCCCACGAACTATCCATTTGTGAAACACAATACCAAGGGGCAGCTTCCCAGCTGACTATAACATGATGTTTTCAAGTCCAATGTTACCAAATTCTTGTTGAGCCGTCCTCTTAAATAATCTAATTTCTGGCCAGTTTCAACCATTGTTACCAATCCTTATGCTGTTGTTTCACTGTCTTCCTGACAAATTCAATTACCCTTATCCTCGAGTGGTCTATGAGCCTTCATAAGTGGTGACTTGTTAGTACACAAAAAAAAGAAAAGTCATAATAAATTACTTATCAGTTTACTTAATATAGTAAAGAGTGTGGAAAACAATGATGTAGAATTTTATAGAAAATATATTGAGAATTGTCAGGATTATATGTAAAAGTTGAACAAAAGAAACATTATTTACCTGATGAAGAGAGTGGGTCATGTTCACTGCCGATTTACTTAAAATAAATTCATCTGGAGTTGTTTGAGAATTTCTGACTGCCGTACTCATCATAAAGAGACTGACTGTTAGTAATATAGTTAAGATGGTCTTTTGTTACTGACTGTACCCAGTGGCATGCAGAGAGGAGGGGGACATGATGGTGGCCCCGAACATCCAAATTTGGGGGGGGGGGCATTCACTCCTATTCAAACTATCTCCTATTCTCATAATATTTACTCAGTACTAGGACTTTTACTTGAGTCAATTAGTCGGCCGCGGGCATCACCAGGGCAACACCAGACCTCTGCACGCCATTGACTGTAACTGATATAAACACACTTGACAGCTTTGCTTATTTACTTGGAAAACATATGACAACAGACTTACAAAGAGAAGAATATTTTCACCAAATAAACAGGAGCTTAAAATAAGGCTTCAGATCTTGTCTACTCTTTGCAGACATCGTGTTTTCGTTCCAATGCTCTTGAATGCAATCAGAAATTGTATGATTAGCTTTTGGATGATGGAACATTGTATCCTTTCCAAATATTCACGAGGGCAAGGTTAATTTGAGAAAAAGGTTGCCTTCCCTCGAGGTTTGGCGACATTTAAAGAATTAAACAGTGGAAATTTTGTCGAAATGTAATCAAGCATGATGCTTAAAAATATTTTTTTTCTCATTATAAATAGATTTTTTCTTTTTTTAAAATAGATTTTTTTTGTTTTTCTCAACTTTTTTTGAATTTTATAGCTAAGATTAGAAGTTGTTTTATTTTACGAACAAATCAATCAAACATTGAAAAAAACATGTTAGTAATATTGAGTATTCGAAGCAGAAGCATCAGCAGCAGCAGCCGACAGCTTAAAAACTTAATCCTGAACTGTTGATCGGTATCAAGCTTTGAAAGAAGCAGCAGAAGCAACCGCTACTCTGCCTACTACCCTTTGCTCACCTTCTTATTCGTTCCTCTCCTCCTTCCTCCTCTTCTTCATACCGCAAATTACGCCGGACACACGTACATTCACTTTTATTAAATAAATGAATCACCACTTATCAAGGCCAAACGCCACTTGAAAAAGGGGTTAATGAGATGAAATAATTGTCAGTTGAGAAATAAAGAATCTTATGAGAGGATTGAGAATAATTAATGGAATGAACCAAGTTTGAATATGTTCATGACAGGGATCTGTTTACATTGGATTTGAAGACGATCATGTTGTAATATGCAGGGAAGAAGGCCCATAGTAATGCGTTCCACAGACGGGAAAACCTTGTGAAGAAGCACTGTTCATGGAAATTTCGCCTGACGCTAGACATACGAAGGGGAAAAGGAAAGATTTTTTTTAGTTCTTGCTGTGGAACCAAAGATTGGAGCTTCCATGGAAATAGTGATAGAGTAGAGAGAGACTAGCAACATCACTTCTGTGAGAAAGGGGCTGTTAGAAACTGAAGAAATCATCCATCACTAAATTTTGGAATCGATTTTGAACTCTGCCTATGCAATGAAGCGTGCTATAGGTGGCACCTCCCCCGATGTGGCAGTAGTACTTCATTGTAGGATGTATCGGACTCTTATATAGGTAGATGATTGCATCAGGTACTTTTTGAAGTGTTAGAATGATCCAACCATTTTCCAGTGACCTTAGCAACAGATTGGATGTAAGTCTTCCATGTTAGAACTGGAGTGAAAATCAGTTCTAGGAGCTTGTTGAAACAGGGGGCTCTTTCAAGAGGAGAGCCGTTCATTTTGACTGGGGAAAAACAAGGATTCGAGCCACCTTTTCCCCATTGCACGAGATCCGAAATGTGAGAATCAGTTGCGTCACAGATATTATCGGTGTTTAAGAACTGTTAACATTGCATATTCCAGAAGTTTTAAAGTTATTCATGGTAGAATAATTTGCGTGGAAACAAAGATATGAACTTTAAGTCAAGTCAAGTGGAGGAACAAATATAAAACATGCCTGTCCGCTACTAATTTATTACTGAAAGTAAATAAAGAAAAATCACATTTTGCGTTAAAAAAGCTGCTACTGTTGATTTTCAAACTGAACACACAGCTTATATATACATATATACATGAAATAAACATATATAGTAATTTATCGTTGATGTCATACACAGCAGCGTTTTTTTTTGTTAGGGAAGTCAGACTTCTGCATCGACCGCACAAAGATTGTGCCTCAGAGTTGTCTGGTCGCAGCTATTCGTTAAACTGCATGATTGCATGTATCTACCCTCAACACTGAGAACAGCAAGGCTCAGAAGTTGCATACAACACCGGGGAAGTGTTGGCCCAGAATGCACAAAGAAATAGTGCAGAAGCGAGGTAGCTCTGAAACTACCATGTTGTCAACACCCCTACGACGGTTAGGAAGAGTTGAATTTTAGAGGGTGCACATTACCGCTGCTGCAGTCACTTTCTGGTATGTAAACACAGAACATCAATTATTAGATGCATGTAAGGTGATGCCACCATCACCTTACATTACATTACGTGGTTAACGACACAAACTGACAACCTGGGTGTGCCAAGTTAGAATCCAATCCGTTCCACAGAAACACTTTCACTTAGGATGTTGGTACTTAGGATGTTCACTTAAGATGTGATAAAATGCCTTGTCGCCAGTCGTAGTGTGATAATAAAGAGGAATGATTGGCAGCGTCTCCCCTCAGTTATTTCTCATAGTACTGTGGCCCTTTAATTTGCTTTGGTGACAATATCTATTAATTGAGATGGCAGTAGCAGTCAAGTTGTCAATTGAGTTATCTTCCCTTTTCAGATTGTCTGTTAAGAGTTTCTGAAGCTAGATGGCTCTGGCTGGCAGTCAATTTGCATAGGTGGTGGTGTTATTAGTATAAAAACTGTACTTTTTGGATTGAAGGGGGTCAGTTGATTTGCAGAGAGCAGAGAGAAGTGCAGAGTGGTTGAAAGTTGGATTGCCTTTGAAATCCCTTTTTTTATATTTTCACTTACAGATAGATTACAACCTTCATGTGGTCCCTCCTGTAAGTATCCAATGTCTTTCTATAAAGAATTTTAACTAAAATGATATTGGGGAAACCAATGCCACCATACGAAATGAGTGAATAAGATCAATGCGCATGCATTGAATGTATATATGCAGACTCCAAACATTCGGCTACAGAGGATTTTACTTACATATATTAATACTGCTGTCAGTACTTTCCTATGCTACTGGGGAAAAAATCGATTTTTTGAATCAAGGGAGCCGAACACAATACATACTTCAAACCACTTTGCGACAAATTACCATCCGTCGTGAATATGTTTGTATCGAAAATGTAACATTTGCTTATCCATTTATAACTTCGATAATGGCTGACAAAAGTAAGAGATACACTGATTCTTGGTGCGAGACATAGAATTATGATACGAATCAGTGGCTGTGTTGCTGTCACGCTGAGGTATAGTTCTGTTCAGTTTGAGGAGGTTCACCCACCCAGGCTTTACCTTCTCTCTGAGAAATGGTTAGTTTATTGCTAATCGCCTGAGGTGCCCCTACTGAGGAATGCCAACATGGCTGCCCAGGCATTTTTTTTGTAGGCCAGAATGTGCTTATCCTAGTGTGATGGCTTCTTCAAAACCGCACCTGACCTTGTGTGTAACCTCCTGGCAAGGAGGTAAATAATATAGCCAGCTACTTAGCCTTTTGCCTAAAAGCAAAGTGTAGTATTTGTTCTGATACTAATCTTCATCTTTTCTGTTCTCAATCAGTGATAGAGAAATCCTTCTAGACTGTGACAATTTTTATCTGTGTTTCAATCCAGAGTGCCCCTCTGGTCCCTTAAAAATGGCCTTCGTACCTTCGTTGGCATTTCCTGGTGAGCGTGTCTCAGGCAGTTAGCTATAAACTAACTCCGTCCCAAAGGGAGAAGGCAAGGCCTGGGAGGGTGGACCTCCTAGACCTGAACAGAACAAATAACACAAGCCGACAGAAAAAAAAACACTGCACTCACTATAGCCTAATTTATGTTGAACTGTTTGTGAAAGGCGGATTCTTGACTGGTGTAAGAGTCCAGTCTATCATACTATTTAACTATAACTGAAGAGGAAAGACAGATTCATATTTTTTCTCTATTGAAATATTAAATTATTTTGAGAGAGTAGAAAGTGGACCTTGGGTTTACTTTCGGCAGCCTTGTAACTCTTGCTTCCCTCATTTTGTCCTTTAGTCCTCACATTCTATGTGTGATGTTTCTGACAAAGGGGGAAGAATTGCTGTTTTGGGGGTCGGAATCTATCCATCTAGCACTTATTGTTGACTAGTTTTTTACCTTGAAGTAGTTTTTTTTTAGCTCCTGACAGCAAGTGGCTTTATACCTTGTCTGGAGCAATTTACATAAAAATAATGGCCTTGTGTCAAACTAGGCATTAATTAGTTGTCTCTTAGGAAATGAATTGACCTAGGAAATGTAACAGCTGATTCAGTGTCAACAACGAAAAGCGAGTCAATATGTGATCAACTTCCAATCACATTATTTGAGAGGAATTCATGAGTGTGAGCTGTCCATATATTAAACATGGACATAGGACAACTAGACTGACATATGTAAAAGCATTAAATATGAATAATCAACTGCCCAAACTGTGCTGTCTACGCGACGAAGCTCTACTGTTCTCTTTCTTCTTCCGTATTATCCTAAACAAGGTTGACACAAAAACAGAAAATAACTAAGAAAATACCCAACCACTAAAGAGACGACAAGTAAAGAAATACTTTTATTTTCATAAAGCTGTGCTGTATTTATCTCTTCATTACAAACGGAAATAGTATATAACACTATTTGTGTCAGAGCGTGTGTTTGATCGACTTAATGGATACCGGTATGGACTATGGAATTGGCTATGACGAATCCAAATCCTACGAGATCTATTGTGGTTATTTATGCACTAATACCTTTGGGAAACGTATGAGCCTCCAATTTCTCTGGTGTTCATTTAATTGTATGTAATGAACGAGAATAATATCCGTCCCCCGACGGATAAAATTAATTCCTGAACAGAACAGTTTTGCACCACTTTTATGTCCCCTTACGAAGATTAAAATCAACATATAATGTGGCTAAACCTTATGTCTAGAATCTTTATTTCAATTTTGATTAAAATCCATTGCATCATTTTGATTCTAAAAAAATGTCTATAATTTAAAACTTAAAGGGTTTTAAGGAGAATTGAAATTCACAGAATCTTGCTTAATTGGTGTCTAATTACTATGAATCGAATTTAATGCAAATCTGAAATATTTTAGTTTTCAATTGGGAGGTTGTGTCTATATTCTCCTAAAATCCCTTTTAAAATACTCCAAAGAAACTAAAATTTGGTGAATATTTATTAATTGACGTCTAACATCTATTGTTAGAATTTCACAAAAATCGGAGGTATCTGAATTTTCACGAAGGGCTTCCACCTTCTCTTTGCCTCTTTTGCATGAAACTAAATCAAACTAAATATAGTCCACATTACCCACCTTTACGCTTAGCAGATGTGTTCAAAAAGTCATAATGATCGGTTAATTAGTTTAGGACTGAATCCTATACATACAAATATATAAACATATACACATACCTAACTTTATATAGAGATTATTTACAATAGATATCATGGTTTGGCATTAAATAACCCTAAAAGAATCGACAAGGTTATTTATATTATTTGCATCTTTGTTGTTACCATTTTCAAAACGTTCCAACGGTTGTACTCTCCAGCCTGCTTCAGGTGCTTTTCGTCATAAGTGGTAACGTTCTAGAAATTTCTCACTGAACTTTTTATTCAATCTGCCGAAGTAAACTACTCGCATGTTCAAAGTTATGTACCTTGAACAATGTTCAAGTTACGTCCCCTGAATTATACTGGTAATAATAAGAATGAACTCTTCAATTTTGAAGTAAAAAGAAGATATGTACATAAAATCGAGGATTGTTCTCTTTCCGGCTTGGACTTGAAGCTGGATGGACGTGTTTCATCGAGTTCCACATTATTACCTCTTTTTATACAGCTGATGTAGTTTAATCAAATCCCGCGTCTGAGCAGTTAAGACGTGACTCCCAGACAGTTAGCCATCACAGTATTTTTCTATTGTTAACGGTATTCGCATGGAGAATAGTTCCCAGACAATACAAAGTAAATGGTACTTACTTTACATAGCCCATGTATTCTCTATAATGTTTACCCTGGCAATTCATGTTTGTTTCGATTATGTGTAGGGAATTTTAATCTGGACTTTTTCGTTAGTAATTATTTTAATATTGTAGTGGATATTATTATTATAGTGTAATTTCCACCCCCTTTCATGTATCATGTTTTATTATGTCACTCTTATATTTGTCTTTGACAAACATTCTCTGTGAGAAGTAAATATATGTAAATAAAAACGTCTCTTTTTATTACAATTTCTTCATCATTGTTATTTTCGCATTTACTTCCAACTCTCGTGTGTTACCAAGCAATGCAGAGATTCAATATGACAACCACCTGCTAGGAGAACATACTCCAACACGTGCGTCGCTATATAAACGTGTAAAATGGAATATAAAATATTTTATACTTATCTGTTATGTCCTCGAAGGAGCATAATAAATAAATAAGACATGTGTTAAAAATAAAAATAAAGTAGTATTACAGTAATACAACGACGCCAGTGTAGCTTCTGCTACTCGATTCCCTGAGTGGATTACAGTCAAAGTATTATATAATTATCGGAAAAATCCATTGTGTATCTAAATAACAACACTCGCATTATGTGTTTTAGATCTTTTAGATATCTAGTATCAGTTAATTTGCTGATAAGTTCATGGACGGTGGCACCGGGGGGGGGGGGCAGGGGGAGCTCAAGCCCCCCCCCCCCCACACACACACACACATTTTTTGACTTGGTCCCCCAACTTTACGGTCATCAATAATGAAGTTATATATGCATGTGTTTAACCGCCCCCCCATTTTTTAGGAGAGCCCCCCACCCACTTTTATAACTGTCCCGCAAGTCCTGAAGTTCCTTCATCAGAGATTGAACTCACAACCTTCAGGTAGAATTACTCTTGAATATCGTTTAACCAACGCTTTTTTCATGGATGATATTATAAAAGGAATAAGGAACTTGACAACATATTAACCAACACTAGATATCTAAAAAGTATGCAATGTGAAATGTGAGAAATCTATTCACAGGGGATTGAATAAATTGGATAGGAATGTAAACTATTTATTGCTCCCCCCCCCCTCTCAAACTCATGTTTTACACAGAGGAGGGTAAGTGAGGGTTCATACCTTTCCAAATGGTATTTTTCATTTTTGCTTTTTCAAATTGGATATAAATTGATATATATATGAATTTATATATATGAATTTGTATATATGTATGTACGTGTATATGCATGTGTCTGTTTAGCATGTATTATTGTATTTGGTGAGGAATGCACAATTTTCACATGTTAACGAAGCGGCATTCACCCTAGGCGGGTTGAACCGGCTACCTCTAAAGGAGGATGTTTCTAGGGAATATCAAATTCAGAAGTGGTCCCCAGTAGCATGTATATGACGGTCATGAAAACCGGTGTGTCAAAGTGATTATGCCGTATCAGCATGTTTCCACATGTTGCAGTAAGTGTTAGGGGTTAGGGTTAGGGTTAGGGGTGGATTGAGTAAGTCCAGAAAACGTCTGCATTGCTAACCAGTAGAGCATTACCATGTCCACCAAGGGAAGAGTCTACCAGGCGTGTGTACGCAGTATGATGATGCATGGAAGTGAAACCTGGCCAATGAGGGTTAAGGATATGCATCACATGGAGTGAAATAATATGAGAATGATACGATGGATGTGTAATGTGAGTCTTAAAAACAGGTTTAGATCTGATGACCTCAGAGGAAGATTAAATCTGAATAGTAAAAGAAGATGTGTGCAGAACAGGAGACTTTGTTGGCTTAGTCACATTGAAAGAATGGATGAGCGTTCTTGGGTTAGCAGATGTAGAACAGTTGAAGTAGCAAGGTACTTTGGTAGTGGAAGGCTAAGGGAAACACAGGAGGAAGTGATGAGGATGGATGTGAGAGAAAGAAGGATAAATAAAGATCCAGCCAGAGATATGTTAGGTTAGAAGTCAATTTTTAAAAGCCATCCAACACATGCCAGCATGTAAAATAGAATATGATGATGCTATGATGATGATTCAGTATTTAGATATGTTTTTTGTTTCTAGAATAGAGCAAAATAGTAATAATAATATATGATGTCTAAAACACTGAGTTTGATTGTTAAGACTTACTTGGCCAGTTCGTCGACTCTGCTCTATGTGGAACTGTACACGTCTGATTCTCTATGATGTCATCTTTGGCATTTTCAAATATCACATTATTTGATACAGCAGCTAAATACATATAGATAGGAATTTAATTTACAAAAAAATAGTTTGGGCTTTATTGCTTCATTTTAATAGAGACGTACAGTATTAAAAAATGTAAAACAGTTATTTTCGTATATAGTCACCCGACTCGCAGCAAAATTCCACCCCTTCACTGTAGAGGTCCCGAGATGCAGACAAATGTTCTACTCTGATGGCTTCTTTCCTCATACGCTTGCTTTGGAATTCTTTAGAATACCTTCCCTGCTCCCTGTTTTCCCGAGCCTACCAACATGCAGAAATTTAAATGTAACATGAACAAACATCTTGCTACTCAATTCCCCACCCAGTTACGCATTCAAATCAAATTTATTTTGCAAAAAAATCGCAAAGTGCAACAAGCCATGTAAATAGACAGGTAGAAGATATTTACATATACATATAGTCTGATTGTTTTTCTAAGGCCGCTTTAAACCTGGATATAGTAGTCATCATCAGAACCTCCTCTGGCAGGCTGTTCCGTGGAGCGGAAATACGGATAGAGAATGCTGCCTTTCTTCTATTGAGACAAAAGTGATGGTGATACATTTTTTGCGGGTGCCCACGGAGACTGCGACTTGACGCTGGGGTGAAAAACTCCTCGAAAGGTAGATTTAAATTCCTGTTGATTATGTTGTATGTCGGAATTAAATCTCTTCGCATCCTCCACTGTTTGTGGTATTCCCCTTATGAAATCAATAATTGCTTCTTTAACTCCTGTAAATTGTTTGGGTGAACATTTAATGTTGAAGCAATATCTATTGTAAACGATTCCTTGTAGACGATTAATTTAACACAAGTTGCTATTTTTACACATGGCCGAGGGTAAATCGCAAGTTCATAACTTTCTCAAAAGTATTAGTGCACAAATGAACACACTAAATCTAATGTGATTGAGATAACCGATTACGTAATCTACAGCGGTATCCATTGTGACTATCATGCATTTACCTGATAATAATAATAATTATAACAAACTAGAAGAGTACTCGCCCAAGGACGGGTAAAGCTAATTCCCGACATAACGATTTTTGCACCACTTTTATGTCCCCCTTACCTTATGTCTAGAATCTTTATTCAAATTTCATCAAAATTCATTAAATGATTTGGATTCTAGAAAATGTCTAAAATTTAAAGCTTAAGCATAAGAGGTCTTAAGAAGAAATTAAAATTCATGAAACCTTGCTTAGTTGGTGTCGAATGACTGTGGATCAAATTTAATGCAAATCTGAAATATTTTTATTTTCAATTGGGAGGTTTTGCCCCTAATATGCCCCCTAAAATCCTTTAAAATACTCCAGAGAAATTGAAATGTGTGGAATATTTATTAATCGATGTCTAATAGCTATTGTTAAAATTTTACACAAATTGGAGGCATCTGAATCTTCACAAAGGGATTCCATCTCCCTTTCACTCCCTTTGCATAAAGCTAAACTAAACTAAATATAGCCCACATTACGACCACCCTTTACGCCTAGTAGCTATGTTCCAAAATTCATAATGATCAGTTAATTAGTTTAAGAGTGAATCCTGTATATACAAATATATAAACATATACACATACCTAACATTTATATAGATATAGATATAAATAAATGTTATCCTAGATTTTCTCCATTGTGTTTATATGTTATGTGTTTTTCATGATTCGTGCTATGAATAATTTCTTTTCTTTTTTCTCAACAACGTTTGTTAGTCAATTTTTTCACCATTGGTGTAATTCAGTTAATAATCTTATATCGCATTTCTCTAATCAATACATCAGTTTTTTAATTAATTTAATAAGCTATTCATTTTTGCTTGGCAACATACAACTAGTGATGAGATTGATAGGGGGGGGGTGGCGTGGGTTGACTATAAGCAGTTACTCTAGGAATAAATTAAAAGGCAGAACACAGATAGTTGGAGAAAGGGGGGAAAAGCAAAATAGATATAAAACAACTAAAAGATATTTAAACATTGTTAGCCGGACGATCTCATGTGAGTGAAATACGAAAGTTTTTTGTGTAGTTAACCAAAAATGTATTTATATATAAATGTCATGTTCTACTTCTGTATTGAGCAGTTTAAATAAATATGGAAGAATCGCAATCTGGTGGGGGTGATCTCTTCTCGTCCCTACAGCCTCTTTCACACAGAAGAGATGTTGCTAGCTTATCTCTGTTGTGTTGTTATGTTCATGGTAGGTGCTCGACTGAGCTCGAATTCTTGGTTCCCCTGTAAAACATTCACAGCAAAAACTCGCCTAGCTACAACCACAGCAAAAAACTTTCCTTTCTCTCTCTTTCTCTCTCTCTCTCTTTCTCTCTCTCTCTTTCTCTCTGTCTGTCTCTCTCCTTTTCTCTCTCTCTCTCTTTCTCTCCCTCTCTCTATTTCTCTTTCTCTCTCTCTCTCTCTCTCTCTCTCTCTTTCTCTCTGTCTGTCTCTCTCCTTTTCTCTCTCTCTCTCTCTTTCTCTCCCTCTCTCTATTTCTATCTCTTTCTCTCTCTCTCTCTCTTTCTCTCTGTCTGTCTCTCTCCTTTTCTCTCCTTTTCTCTCCTTTTCTCTCTCTTTCTCTCCCTCTCTCTCTCTCTCTCTCTCTCTCTCTCTGTACTAAAAATCAAACGGAACTTCCACAAACAAAGTTTCTTTTCTAAAACATTCTATCTATTGAACAAAATATCACAAGGTTGCTTCCCAACTGACTGCAATATGTTCGTCTTCAAGTCTACTGTAAGCAAATACTTGTTGGGCTGTCCTCTTGGATAATCTTAAATAATCTTCTACCCATTCCACCCATTGTTTCCAATCCTGACAATCTGTTTACCCCTTATCCTGGAGTGGCTCCTGGGCCTTGATAAGCAGTGACCAATTAGTAAAAAGAAATATATATATATATATATATATATATATATATATATATATATATATATATATATAAAACTCAATGTCTGTGTCTGTGTGGGTGGGTGGGTGTGTTGTTTGTGTGTTTCCTATAGAAAGAAAGGCTAGAGTATCTACATAAAATCTAAAAGTATATTCCTATGTAAACTTTACCGGAAAAGACAATGTAACTGTTCCCAAATCTCTAAGTGCATCCCTAAGGGGGCTATGAGGACATAACCCCCTTAAAACTTTAAATATATCCTATTTTTATGAAATTTAAATCCTATGTATAACATTTTCTGAAGAAGATAATAGAAGTGTTCCAAACTCTCTAAATGCCCTCCTAACCAAAGAGAGCTATTGGCGCCGAACCTCCTTTAAAACTTCAAGTATACCTTATTCTGATTAAATTCATATCATATGTATAAAATTCTCCAAGGAAGAGTGATCGCAAATTTCTACGTTACCATTTTTCTGCTGAATATCTACGAGCCTCCCACCTCTAAGTGACCCATAGGGACAGAACACCCTTAAAACTTCAAATACGTATATCCAATTTTTCTTATGAATGTTATTTTAAAAGTCAACTAAACGAATGTTTGAATTGTTTAGTTGGGAAAATATCAAGCTGAAAACATTGAGTGTGAGGTTTCGATTCTACCGCCCCTCTCCGATTATACTTAAATGAAATTATATGAAATCAAAGAATATATTTTTCCTTTTTTTAATATAATAAAATGTAAGTGAAGAATGTTGGTATATTTAGCATGCAACGCTTCTCTATCTGTCTGTCTATCTCTCTCTTCCTATCTCTCTCTCTCTCTCTTTCTCTTTATCGCTCTCTATATACCTAGATCTATCTATATCTGTGTGTATGTCTGCCCCTAAAAACGAAGACAAACTCGGGAGTGTACCTTAAATATAAGTGCATTCACATATACAATTTGCATGTAAACATAATGGTAGTAGTTCTGCGTCTCTAGCTGTCCTTTAAAGGGGCTAATGACACTTTTCTAGTATGTTAACAAATGAAATTAATCTATTTATAGCGTTAGGTAAGGAGCATTAACATATATTTGAATAACTCAGTGGGTAAGATATCTAGCTGATAACATCAAGATTGCTGATAAAGTAAACTCTCCTTAATATTATGTTGCATATGATGCTATTCCACACACACAAACTCTCTCTCTCTCTCTCTCTCTCTCTCTCTCTCTATATATATATATATATATATATATATATATATATATATATATATATAATTTTTCATGTATTCTAACTTGCCGTAACTTTTGTCGGGCGCTCATTTTTTTACCTTTTTCTATCCTTTTTACCTGTTAATAATGAATGAACTATTCCCTGATGAGCAACAGAATGGGGAAAAGACTACATATTCCCCTTAATTTCTGCTGCAAAACACGCATCGGAAATAATAATAACATTAAATTGGAAAAATTGAAAATATTAAAAAATAAAAAATACAATTTTAAACATATTGAAAAAAAAGTTTTTTTCGTTTGTCGGTGGTACAAAGACAAATTACAGGTATTCCCTGATATTGAAAGTACAGAGGTAAAGTTTGGTTGTGGTGTTTGACGACAGATGAAGAAATTGGAAGATCAAATGAAAGTTATGGCTATGGATTGATTTTTCCTTTGATCATTGGAATGCACATATATATATATATATATATATATATATATATATATATATATATATATATATATATATATATATTCCTGAATAATTGAACTTTTCAACTCCCGAAAAAGTAAAAGTCACACTTTTGGTGATAACTTCGGTTCTGTTCATTGTAGAATCTCGCCATTTGGTTATATTTTCACTTACCAGTGTGTGCATAAACCATTATATACCAGTCGGGAACCCAGGTTCTATTCGTCTGCTGATAAACCCCCTCGGACGCCGATGTTTATAAAGAAGGTTTATTACAAAGAGAAGAACAGTGACGGAAATATATTGTCCATGCCTGCCCCTCTTTAGGGATAGCACCTCGGACACGCCTTTCCTGCTTTAACTCTTGCTAGCTAAGGGATAGAAAATCTTTGTCTGGAAGTCATGTGGTTTCCCTGACTTCCATCTTGGGTCACCTTTGACCTTTAAGGTGTCACTCAAACTTTTCCATTCAAATACCGCCCTCGTTATGTAACAATTTGACCCATTTTGTAGCTGATGAAATCCTGCATCTTCATTACTTTGACCATGACATTTGACTTTGAAAAGTTCGGACATGGTCGAAATTTTGACAGAATCTCAACTGCTGATTTTTCCAAATGTAATGTATGAATCTGATGCTCTTTGATAACAGTATCCACCATGCAAATTTCAGTCTGATCAGGTAAATAGTTTTTTTTAGTTATCAGCGTTTCCATGGCGTAACTTAAGAAATACTTCATACAATGTTTAAGAGTAAACCCAGATAAGACTTTGATCCCTTTCTTACGTTGCCAGGTGGAGGTCTGCAGTCTCATGACCGACTTAGGTTCTTGTTTTGTTGTGTGTTTGCAGGGGAGATTTTAAACAAAAAATTGCAATTTTTTGTTTTTAATTCAAAAGTTCAAAAACTGTCTAGAAAGACAGTGAATTCTGCAAAGATTTTATTGTTCTCTTTTCTCCCAAACACAAATGCGATCTCAACTTTCAAAAGATGAGAATGCTGAACAGCTATCGACTTCCGACTGACATTTTGTAATTCATATTCACATCAAGAATTATACGACCTTATCTAATTGGGAGTCAAAACACAATTGTCTACGAATGATGAACAATGTATTCTAGCATTTTTGTTAGAGCGTTCTATCTTGATGATTCATCAGCCGTGAAATTTTGGCTATGAGACGAAATGATTTCCATTTATAAAATATGCAAGATGTTAACTTATTCAAATCATTTTAAACAGCAGTATTGTTTGGCTAAAAAAGACAATACTGTTGCAAAATAAATTACATTAATTTGTTTTTAAATTCCTCATTGATTTTTTACTTGCAAAGTAACTGTGGCGGACATGATGAGCCAAAACGTGAATCGATTGGTGGAAATAGTCTTGACTTAACTTATCGCCTCCATAAAAGGACTCACCTCTGCCTGGCGTACAGAACATAGATGGGAGAAAGAACAAGTACATGCCGGAACAAGAGTAGTTATGTGTATCGACCATGTGTGACCACCCATGTGCTTTACAATTCATAAAAGACGGGCCTAATAGAAGTTATCACTTGCGTTTTAACACTGAAAGGGCAACGATTATTGAGCGATAGAGATCGGTAGTGAAAATAGTTTTGTTGGAGAAAAGTATACCACGTAACAAAGTTCCAGTGGCGAGCACATTGTTTCTATCAACAGTAACCATCTTCCCTTCCTTTTTTCCCTATTGTTTTAATTTATTCAAAATTCTATTTAAAACATAAGCCTAATAGGCTGACTGACAGACCTCTTTGGATGCAGCTAAAACTGTGATGAAACTTGTCTACTTTATTGCTAAAAGAAAAAAAAAACTTTTTTTCTTTTGATGAAAACGTATTATCTACTGAAATGTTAAGATAAATACATTTGCTTGTGTAGGGTTCATGGCATTCTATACTAGAGGCCACTTTATGGTGTTCCATACTACAGGTAACTGTAAAGTGTAAGGTGTACAGATTTAACGATCCATATACTTATTCAGCCCAACAGCTTCACTGTAGATGTCCCTAGATAGTGGAAGATTTTCTACTCTGATAGTATCTTTCCTCGGACTGCTTACCTTTGGAATTCCATTCCTGCTACCTGTTTTCATTACAGTACCAAAATGCAGAAATTTAAATATAATGCAAACAAACATCTTGCTGCCCAACTCCCGACCTAGGGGCCCCCCCCCATAAAAAGTTACCCTACCACAGAAGCTCACTTATGCTTCAGTGGCAATATACCTTGTTTGAGATGAATAAAAAATTTTTTTTTAATTTTGTAAGTATATGCAAGCTAAGGACATACTTCTGCGTAACCTCCCGAATAGATCATGCTGGGTTTCAGCAGCTTCCAATGCAATACAGCAAACTTCCAATGCAATACAAAACAGCAAATGCTTCAAGATGTATTCACAAGAAGAAATTTGTTTGCTATTCCTCATACTTATTACAAGAGATCTTTCAATAAGACATTTTACCATTGTAACATGCAAAAAACTTAACTTTTTTCTATCGTAATATATTTTACAAAAATAAATTTTGGTGCTTCTTCCTTTTCCCGCTTATGATAATTTACTTGTATGGCTATACAGTTGATAGAGTTGTAAACTCAACATTAAACAACCAAGAATACACATAATGTCACATAAAAAGCCTCCCCAAAATGTCTTTCGACAGAAGATAGAAAAATTTTCAGTTGTCCATGACGAACATGCTTACAAATACATTCCTCACAAGAAATGTATTCGTGCGACTAGTCATAGTATATATTCCATTGTAGCATGCAACATGCAAAATACTTAACTTTTTGTCACTGGTACAGGTTGTGACCCATATTAAAACCGACATTTCGTCGGAATCTTCCGGCTGTTTATGTAAACAGCCGGAAGATGCCGAACCACGTAGCCAATCAGATTGCAGCAGACGACAATTGTCAATTGTGAAATGAATAAATCATAAAATTCAATACGTTTAGTAAATTGATTAAAGCGATCATGAACTTCATCGTTATAGGACAGACGATTCAGTCTTCTGAAGGACTTATTGACTTTTGTCAGAAAAAAAAAACATATAGCCCAAAAGAAAGCGTGCAAAATATGCGAACATGCAAGCTAGCACTGGTGACAGAACCCAAAAGGAACGCTGCAGATAGTGGAATCATACCCTGTCGAACACTTTTCTTCCATTCCTTCTACCCCCTCCTTCTTCTTTGTTGTCGACAACAGAATATCTTCCGAATTTTTGAAAATGAAAAAAAAAAATGAATAAAATATTTCCACTGTTTGAATGCATTTTAAATTTGTAAGTTTTAAAACGGTAAGAAGACCTATAAATGCAGGATTTTTTTAAAATAAAATATTATTTATTTAAAATTCAAATTTTCGATTCATAATAGAATCTTCATCAGGATGGTACAGATAATATTTTTTCTTTCTTTTTTTTAAGTGACATGTTGTCACTTATTCTTCTGTTCTTATTGAAGTTTGTTGTGTAATATCCAATTAAAAGTGGTGTATCTTATCGAATGTTGTGAGAATACTCCCAATAATATAAAAATATCCAGCTTCATCTCAAAATTCCTGAAACGATGCGTGTCGTTTTCTTTGAAAGCTTAGTGTGATACAAGGTGGGAATTAGGAATCAATGTTGTCAAATGATTGCGCTTTCGCCTAAAAAAACATTAGAAATTCTTTTGCCAACCTGTGAGAAAAATATTGGAAAAGACTTAACAGTGACTGAAGAAACCTCACTATGCCGGATTTCTACTTGGAATCATTTGCTTAGCATCATCATCATTTGGTATGATTTTCTGTTTCAGATGAGTAAAAGGGAGTTGGTAATTTCTGATGTTAAAATCGACATTTTAATACTGAGACAAGCGGACACAAATGTCAGAACTGTTGTTATTAACCTGCATGAAAAATCTTTAATATGATGTTTTGGTTCAGGTAAACAAAATGAGTTATTTGTTGCAATATTCTGATATTGAAATCTATATTATGATTGCTTGGTTCTATACAACTGTCTATTTTCTTAAAAACTATTATTATTACTAGCAAATATATGCGACCGGGGGGAGTCGCTCAAAAATGGTATATTTACTGATTTTTTTTATTAAAACGTTTTGTTTTTGTTTATTTAAATCTTATTATTATGTTTTAAAGCACAAATTTATTGAATCAAGTTGTAGTAGTGGTAGTAGTAGTATTAGTATTAGTAGTAGTAGTAGTAGTAGTAGTAGTAGTAGTAGTAGTAGTAGTAGTAGTCGTGGCGATGGTGGTAGTAGTAATATCAGTACAAATAGTCAAGACGTTGCTGGTAGTAGTTGTTGTTGATGTTATTATAGCAATACGAATAGTCGATTATCGTGGTAGTAGTTGTTGTTGATGTAATAATAATAGTATGAATAGTTGTATTGTTGATAGTTGAATTAATTAAAGACATTGTTTTTTTTCTAAATTTATATAGAATTGAGTTACGTAATTAAATTAGATTGTAATGGAATATGATGGAACAGCTGGTAGCTATTCCAACATTTGGTTACCTGCCCTCTGATTATTCGAACGCACAGAAAGTTCTATTTCAAGAAAGAGAGAGAGAGAGAAAAAAAAAAGAGAGAGAGAGAAACAGACAGACAGACAGAAAAGAGAAAGAGAGAGATGGACACAAGACAGGGGCGCGTTATTTGATTAATAACATGTAAACAACACATTCTCTGGGATATACCATACGAGTCGCTCAAAAATTATATATTTACTTTGATTTTTTTTATTAAAACGTTTTCGTTTTTTTTTTAAATCTTATTAGAAATTATGTTTTAAAGCACAAATTTATTGAATCAAGTAGTAGTAGTAGTAGTAGTAGTAGTTGTGGCGATGGTAGTAGTAGTAATATTAGTACGAATAGCCAACACGTTGCTGGTAGTAGTTGTTGCTGATGTTATTACAGCAGTACGAATAGTCGATTATCGTGGTAGTAGTTGTTGTTGATGTAGTAATAATAGTACGAATAGTTGTATTGTTGATAGTTGGTGTAAATGTTACAGTATTAGTACGAACAGTTGTGTTACATGGTCGTAGTCATTGATGGTAGTAGTTGTAAAAAAACACATTATACTGAGCAATTAAATAAAACAACTAGCAAAAATATGCGACCGGTTCAAGAAAAAAAACAGCCGACCGGTTTCGCCCTCTTTTAACAAAGACTGTATCGAGGGATTAAAAAAAGGGGGATAAGAAGGGGGAATAGAGAGAAAAAAATAAAACAGTGTTATGGTATATGTACAATGGAGAATGTATCTTAGAGACTAATCACGTCTAGTCCCAATAGACACTCCCTTTGTTTACAAAGGGGAGGGGGCGTTTTAGACGAACTTGGATCATCTCCAAGATTTTAAGATGGTATAATGAGTGAGCATGACTAAAGATGGTAAAGGAGTCAATGCTGAAATTCCTAGCACACGGCGGAAGAAGACCTGATTGAATATGTATGAAGTGACTTAACTGCTTGCAATATGACTGGTATCAACTTTATAGATCGGACCGCATGGAGAGCAGGCGTGAGACGTTGCCTGATGTTGCCCACCAGATGATGATGCTGCTGCTGCTGATGATGATGATGATGATGATTGAGGCATTAGCTGGTCTAGCCGCACTGAAGAGCTGTGATACAGCGAAACAGTCTGTATGTGGATGACTATATAAAGCTCCCTTTCTTGGGTAGAGCTTATTTGTAAGGATATTGCCAACTACCATTAGCTTTAAGGCATAGCTCATTGGGTAAAACTAATTCGAGCTCCCGGCACTTGACAATGTTTATATTGAGATATCATTTACATTCAGTTAGTGTCGTATGATAGCGCAGGGGTAAAGGTGCCGACTGTCAGCTCGATGGTTGAGTTTCAATCCCGGCTTGAGGGAGTAGCTGGTCTAGCCGTACTGAAGAGCTGTGATACAGCGAAACAGTCTGTATGTAGATGAGTCTCTCTCTCTCTATATATATATATATATACTATAAATATATTATTTTATTAAATATTACAGTGTTTATTACCTACGGACAATATCATTTGGGGCTTTTTGCCCTCATCAGCGCAGGAGTGGTGGTTGCAGGCAGTCGCATGGGATCGAACCCTGTTCGTAGATTCAGGCTAGAATTATGAGACAAACGCTTGAGACCATACGGCTACCATCAATCAGTACAGACAGTGATTTGAAATTGAGAAACACTTATCCGGGGAGGAAGGGGAAAGCGTTATTATTGTCAAAAAGTGTTCAACGCTCGCGCGGAACTCATTTTGTCGCAAATGACAACTAACTTATCTCAACTTCACGGTTCTCTACTTTCAAGACTATTACATCGTTAAAAGGGCTTTTAACTATAAATATTTTTTTTCATTAAATATTAAAGTGTTTATTACCTACGGACGATATTGTTTCAGGCTTTTTGCCCTCATCAGAGCAGGAGTGGTGGTTGCAGGCAGTCGCATGGGATCGAACGATATTCGTTGATTCAGGCTAGAATTACTAGACAGTACGTCTATATATTTGGCCAGGAGTATATATATATATATATATATATATATATATATATATATATATATATATATACAGGGTGACCCAAAAAAAACGGGCCCCAAATCTAATTAGGCTCCGTTTCTTAGTGTTTCGTCCGAATGAAATGAATTTTGAGGCATAACTAGTTTATTATATTCGCAACATCATATAAAAATACTAGGGTATTTGGCCTTTTTTTCTCCGTTCTACAGCATGTATTCTAGATGGACTCCTTTTAGCTCCATGCATTTCTTGAGGCGCAGAACGAAGTTGTCCATGACGTTCTTACAGACTGAATTGGGAATGGCTCTCATCTCGTCCCTGATGGCTTCCTTGAGTTCCCTGATGGTTCTGGGTTTCCTTGCGTAATTCTGTCCTTAATATAGCCCCAAAGGAAATAATCTGGGGGGGGGGGTATAGGTCTGGGCTATGGGGTGGCCACTCAAAATTAGTCTTGAGACTGATCACTTGGCCTCCGAAGTTCTCTTTCAGCCAATCTCAGGACAGGTTTGAGGTGTGAGAACTTGCTCCGTCTTGCTGGAACCAGAACTTGCTCATGAGCGACGGGTAGAGGGTCTGGAGCTCACTCTTGAAGGTTTTGAGGACCTCCACATACCGCTCCTTGGTGACTGTCACTGCTGCGCCAGATTCTTCGATGAAGATTGGTCCGATGATGCCTCTGACCGAGATTGCAGCCCACACCGTGCAATTAGGAGAGTGCAGGGGCTTGGTGGCTACTTCATTTGGTCTGAAGGACCCCCAGAAACATTTGTCTTGGAGTTCGCCTTTCCGTCAAGATGGAAGTGGGCTTCATCTGAGGTCCAAAGGAGGTTAAAGAAACCTGGTGTCTCCTCGATCTTATCGAGCATCTTGACTGCCATAGCGCTCCTCTGCTTCTTGTCTGAGGCTGTAAGGGTCTGCAGCGTCTGTATTCTGTATGGGTAAGCCCTGATATCGTTCACCAGCACTCTCCTGCAAGTCTCACGGGAGATACCGAGGGACTGACTTCGCTTACGCACAGAACGTTTCGGACTCTCCTGGAGAGACTCTCTCACACTTTCGACCAGCTCGGCTGTCCGCTTCTTGGGATGTGCCGAGTGGCTTGGGCGGTTCTCACTGGCAGCGTTGAAGTTCTCCACGGTCCCATACTTCTCGAAGTGGTCCACCCAGTTCTGAATTCTGCTTTTGGGTGGAGCCTTTTCACATCCGAACTGATGCATGAAACTGTCCTGGGTTTTCTTAAACGAGCCTGTCTTGTAGTAACATTTAACACAGTGTATTCTTTGTCCCAGCTCCCACTGACGTCTTGGTGTACTCACGGGCGTTGATCCTGCCATGTCCTGTAAAATAAGGGCAATCGGTGAATAAATAAAGGAGATATCACATAAAGTGTACACGGGGCCCGTTTTTTTTTAGTCACCCTGTATATATATATATATATATATATATATATATACTCCTGGCCAAATATATAGACTTACTGGCTCGTAATTCTAGCCTGATACGAGATATATATATATATATATATATATACTCCTGGCCAAATATATAGACTTACTGGCTCGTAATTCTAGCCTGATACGAGATATATATATATATATATATATATATATATATATATATATATATATATATATATATATATATATATATATACACTCCTGGCAAAATATATGGACGTACTACTTTAGAAAAAGTTTCTTCCATAATTTTTAATCTATAAAAAATAAATTAAGCATAAATCTGAGACAATTTTTTTTTGTTTAATAGTCAAATCGTCTACCTCAAATGAAATAAAATAATTTATTTTAATTAATAATCGAATATTTTTCCAACATATGGCAGAGGAACAAATTATAGAATCTCTAAATTTTACTCCAAGGTAAATGTTTCCAATTTGGGTGAGACGTTATAGAAGAGTAGAAAGTATTTTGGTTGGCAAATATTTGCCAGGCAGAAAGGAAATCTGGTCGTTATTTTATTGAGTTCCACAGCAAACCTTGCAGGTAAACGGAAGACATTCTTGTTGGTGACGCCATCATTTTTTTAATTCAAAATTCAGTGATTCTATAATTTGTGTCTCGATCTTATGTCGAAAGAAATCTCGGTTATTAATTAAAATAAATTATTTTAATTAATTTGAGATATGGTCCATGAAACCAGACATTTTGGCTATCAAATAAAATAGGTTTTCTTTCAGATTTGTAATTATTTTATTTTTATTTTTATGCATTAAAAATAGTATAAGAAACGTTTTCTAAGAGTGATGAGTCTATTTTTTTTTGTAAGTTGTATATATAGTTTGTGTGATATATCTATATATATATAAAGTTAGGTATGTGTATATATTTATATATTTGCATGTACAGGATTCACTTCTAAACTAATGAACCGATCATTACAAATTTTAGAGCACACATGTTAAGCATAAGATTGTGTAATGTGAACTATATTTAGTTTAATTTAGTTTTAGGCAAAAGTGGTAAAAGAGAGTGGAAGCCCTTCATGAAAATTGAGATACCTTAGATTTTTACGAAATTTTAACAATAGGAATTACACATCAATTAGTAAATATCCCTCAATTTTTAGTTTCTGTGGAGTATTTTAAAGGGTTTTAAGGTGGCATAATATGTGCACAACTTTCCATTTGGAAACTGAAATGTTTCAGATTTGCATTAAATTTGATCCATAGTTATTAAACACCAATTAAGCAAGATTCCCTGAATTTCGGTTTACTCTTAAGATCCCTTAAGCTTAAGCCTTAAATTTTAGATGTTTTTTTTAAAAATCAAAATCATGTAATGGATATTTATCAAAATTAGAATAAGGATTCTAGAAATAAGGTTTAGTAGCATTATGTCTTGATTTTAATCTTCGTAAGGAGACATAGAAGTTGTGCAAAACTGCTCTGTTTGGGGAATTCATTTTACCCGTCCTGGGACGGGTATACTTCTAGTTCAAGTGTATATATATATATATATATATATATATATATATATATATATATATATATATATATATGAGGCATGTCTGAAAAGTAACTGGATTGGATGTGCTGTATGAGCTATAGGAACAAGAGGGAATAGGTAGATTTTGTTATTATCTAACATGGTATACTGCAACAATTACACTTTTTCACATACTATAGTTTAAACCTCTTCTTCTTCACCATGTGTGACGTTTTCCTTTTTCCTAATCCCAAAGGGATCAACAAGGGGATTCGTTTTGAGAGTGTGATTAGAATCTGAGGGGCATCGCAGAAGAAGCCTTCCAGCAGGGTATCAAAGCATGGCCGAGAAGGGTGGGAAAGTCTATTAGACTCGTTAGGGGTGTTACTTTGAAGAAGTAACCATATAGTAGTTGTTTGCAACTGTAATTGATTGTTTGTAACACAATAGTTGGATAATCCTACCGCTCCAGAAAGTACCTCAACCCTGACACAATCCTCTACATGTATAAGAGCCAGATACGTTCTAACATGGATTTCTACTCTCATATCTGGGAAGGTGCTGCTCGGGGCACTCTTTCTTGTTTTGACAGAGTACAAAATACTTGTCCTCCAGTATAAAACATTCACACCCAGAACTCATCTAACTATAATCACATCACTTTCCTTTCTCTCTCTCAGTACTAAATACCAAACAGAACTTCCATGAACGAAGTTTCTTTCCTAGAACATCCCATCTATGGAATAAGATACCACAAGTCTGCTTCCCAACCGACTACAGCATGGTTGTCTTCAAGGCTAATGTAATGTTGAGTCGTCCTCTTTGATAATCAATTCCTCTTGTGTAATATTTTGCCCATTCCACCCATTGTCTTCGGTTCTCTTGTGGTGGCGATCATCGTCCAACCGACTATTTCTTTAACTCTTGTCCTCGAGTGGCCCATAGGACTTGATAAGCTGTGACCCATTCAGCAAAAAAAAATGTATTTTTAACGTTGTCTGTCTTTTCTATCATTGACAACAAAAAGTTGTCAAAATACTCATCTTTGAAAGCATGAAGCAAATTTTCAGCTGTTCATTGAGTAAACCTAGAAGGAATAACAGAAGGAGAAAAAATAGAGTGGAAGATAGTTTCATCACTGGAACTTCGTTACTTCGTATACTCTTCTCACGTGTTTGTTACTTGATCTTTATAATGTAGTAGACGTTTATACCTTTTGCTTTCATGACTCATTGTGTGTGTGTCCCCCTCTCTTTATCTCTCTCTCTCTCTCTATCTCTCTCTCTCTCTCTCTCTTTCGATATATATAAGAGGAGGTTTGTTTGTTCCTAATAGAAATGAATATGACTATACCAAGTGAGACTCGCTGGCCTTTTGGCTAGGAGCACAGAGTAGTATCTGTTCTATTATATTTCATCTTTTTTTTTACCTCGTCAGTGAAGGAAAAATGCTTTTAGACTGAGACAA
Source organism: Sepiola atlantica (assembly GCA_963556195.1). Classification (NCBI taxonomy): domain Eukaryota; kingdom Metazoa; phylum Mollusca; class Cephalopoda; order Sepiida; family Sepiolidae; genus Sepiola; species Sepiola atlantica. The sequence goes on along the minus strand of OY744521.1, from coordinate 198,690,024 downwards.
TTTAAATTTTTGTCCCAATCCGAAGTGTCTTTTTAGGGGGAGTTGGATTTTCTCCACATGTAGGTTTTGTTGCATACTTTGTATCGAATTGAATAAATACGTTTTATTAAATTGGATTGAGTGAAATTGAATGTGTGGTTGAAATCTAACATGTGAGAGAAAAGGACCTTTTGATGATCATTTATTTTAATGGCTGTTTTCTGCTCACATATTCTTTTATCTAAGTTTTGTTGGTGTTTCACCGATGTAGTTTTAGCCGCATTCTTTGCATGGAATTGAATAAATACCAAATTAGTTGCGGTGCAGTGTTTGGGCATTTTGAGTTGTTGGTGAAGTTTTGATGGATTATGATGTAGTTTGTATGATCAGAATTTGTAGTTTAGTTAATCTATCTTCCTCTCATATATATATATATATATATATATATATATATATATATATATATTAGAAAAATGTGACCCGTTTGGTCACTATTAAGCTCGGAGTAGGTTGTTTGAATCAGGAAAAGTGAGTTTGAAAAGCTAGTTAAATTTTGATAAATACAAAATACAAAATTAGTCTTTCTGTTTGTGCCCTATCGCTTCCCCTCTCTCTCTATTTCTTTCTCGCTCTCTCTCTCTCTTTCGCTGGATTAATTAGTCCCTATTATTTGTAATGTTCTCTTTTTAGCTAGTTTTATTATCTTTGAGAGAAGAAGAGAGAGAAACGGAAGCGAGAGTGAGAAACACTGTTAAACAGCATAAAGTGTGAGATGGTGGGGGTAATAAACAGAAACTTAGAAAAAGATGAGTGACTTGGGTAAAAATTATGGCTAATTAGAACACGTAAAATGGATTTTTTAAAACATAACTCAATCTCCAAACTAAAGAATATTTTAACATGTGTAATTAAAATATATAGGAAAAAGCCTGAGGGAAACAAACGTTGATTAAATCAGCTTTATAATAATAATAATAATAATAATAATAATAATAATAATATATATATATATATATATATTATTTCATGTATACACATATAATATTATAAGGTGATATAATATATTGTGTATAGATTTTCAGTATTTACTTCAACAGTGTTCAATACATGAGTAGAGCTTAGTAGTAAAGTATGAAAATATATTTATGGCAATTACACTACACAGAGGCGTCCGTGTTTCACCCTGCAGGTTTTGAAAGAAGCTCAACCATTGGCTAATGATAACATTAACCTATGGGCCAGAAAAAAAACAATGAATCTGATTGTTCAGTTAGCTAGACTAAATACCACTAGTATATATAGAAACAATCAGTAACAAAAAATCCGTGCACTTAGCCTGACGATTCCGTGCGGGGATGAAACTCGGACGCCTTTGTGTAGCTTAATTGCCATAAATATATTTACATACTTTACTATATATATATATATATATATATATATATATATATATATATGTGTGTGTGTGTGTGTGTGTGTGTGTGTGTGTGTGTGTGTGTATGTATGTATGTATGTATGCGTGCGTGTGTTTATGTGTCTGTGTGTATAATCGGTTTAAAAGAAAGAATTTGATATTGAAGTCTAAAGATTAAATGAAAACTTTCGACACTTTGAAAAGTGAGAAAGAAAAAGATGATCGTGAAATCTGATCCTTTGTTGTTCCGTTATCCAATTATTTAATAGAACTTTAATTTCTTATTCTCAGGTTAGCAAATGATACGAATCAAGAAAAAAATGGTTTAGCATTGCAGCCTTTTAAAATGAAAACAACACAGGCACACAGAAGATAGTTTGTTTTTTTTAGCTGATCTCATATTATGTTTATACTTTTTGGCTAAATTAATAATCTATTTATCGCACTATGGGAAATCAGAATTTAAAAATAAAAAGAAAGAAGAGCTCAATATTGTAGCTCTTCATTGTCGAATAGATTAAAAATCTACCTTGAGGAAATATCTTTCTTATCAGTCGAAAAGAGGAAAAAAAGGTACGAACTGCTAAATATCTATAAATGCTCAGATAGACTGTGGAAATAGTTGTAATCTTGTATGATTTGATTAAATCAAGATTTTAAACATCTTCATTGCATTTGTATGTCTTTGTTATGAAGATTTGTAGTTGTAACCATACCGATGAATTTGGAAAGATAATAAAACATACAGAATAATATGAAAAGATTAAACCAGGCTTAGCGTTTTATTGTAGCACAAGACAATTTGTATTACACGTAGAGAGGTATTTAACTGATAATATATATACTAGAAGAATACCTGTAAAATGAATTCCCCAAACAGAACAGTTTTGTACCACTTTTATGCTTCCGTACGAAAATTAAAATCAAGATATAATGATGCGAAACCTTATGTCCATAATTGGTATTTTAATTTTGATCAAAATCTATTACGTGATTTTGAGTCTAGAAAATGTCTAAAATTTAAGACTTAAGATTAAAGGGTCTTAAGAAGAAATTGAAATTCAGGGAATCTTGCTGAATTAGTGTCTAATGACACTGGATCAAATTCAATGCAAATCTGATATATTTGAATTTTCTAATGGGGAGTGGTGTCCATATTATTCCCCCTAAACCCTTTTTTAAATACTCAAAATAAACTCAAATTTGAGGAATATTTTGATGTCGAATAACTATTTTGAAAAGTTAGGTAAAATTCATTGTACTTTTATCGGATTATTAAAATGTAATAAAAACATATTAAAATACTTTAATATACAAAAGAAAATTATCCAGGTAGGGAGAAAACTAACTTTTATTGCCTTTGGTAACATTTATTTGTTGCATATTTGTTCGTTTCACCTTTTTTTCTGTTAACTATTCTTGAAAATCGCCAAAAGAAGATATATTAAACGGTTTCACACTTAGATTAAGGTGTCAAAACGAAAGTATGACCTCAATAGTTGCAATAATCAGATAATAGGATGAATCTTGAAGGTCATTGGCTGGTTGTGATGTCAGTGTGATATAAAAGCAAAAGTCACCAGCCAAAACGAAAATCACTTGTGCATGAGAAAGATGACAAAGCAATACTCGGCAGGGATTTTAATCAGGCTCAGATCTCATATAGAGAGAGACCTGAAAGCATCTATGACTATCGTCTGATAACATCTTGGCGGCAGCACGCCTCAGTGCATTGGAAACATGTGTTTTGTAAATTAGCAACCATCTTTTATTAATATCCCGTTAGAACCGAAGGTAAAAGAGGATAACAGGAATAATTAGGATGATATAAACTGATGATTCTGTTTGTTGGATGAACATCATCCGATTAAATATCTTCTGTTTTATTTTCATTATCTCACTTAATGTACCATAGACATATTAAAAATTAATCTTGTTTCAATGGTTATATCAGAAACAATCGCAAGAATTCAAACTAGGAAGTTATTCACATCTCAGTCTCACAAATAATGGTCAGACACTTTCAGTGTTGGTAAAACAGCACTTTAAAGTGCATTGCCCCAGTCAAAATGAATGGCTACCCTTTTTGAAAAAGGCCCTTGTTTTGATAAGCTCTTAAAACTTCCTAGATTTAAAATGGAAGTCGTATATCCAGTCTGTTGCTAAGGTCGCTGGAAAAATGGTTGGATCATTCTACTGCTCCATAAAGTATCTGACTTCAGATGCAATACTTTACGTTTATAAGAGTTAGATACATCTTAAGATGGAGTAATGCTGCCACATCTGGGGAGGTGCTGCACTAAGCACTCTTTCCTACCTTGACAGAGTACAAATTCGACTTCGCAATCAAGTAGGGGGTAATCTCTTCTCTTCCCTACAACCCCTTTCTCACAGAAGAGACGTTACTATTCTCTCTCTACTCGGCTGAGCTCCAGTCTTTGGTTCCTCCTTGTAAGACATTCACAGCAAAAATTAGTCTCTCTACCATAACGAAAAAAGTCTTTCTTTCTTTATCCATGTGCCTAGTGTCAGACGGAATTTCCATAGACAGAGCTTCTTTGCAAGGAAAACATTACTGCAGGACTGCTTTCCGGCTGATTACAACTTAGTCGTCTTCAAATTTAATGTCAACAAATTCTTGTCACGGACCCCCCTCCCCTATAAGCAATCAAATGCAGTTCATACCATTGATTAATATTAGTACTTCCATAGTGTACCTCATCTTTCGGATGGCAATCATTCCCGTTTCATTAACCCTTATCCTCGAGTGGCTCTTGGCCTTGATAAGTGGTGACCCGGATAGTAAAAAAAAACATTAAAACCATTAAAAACAATGCATTTTAAAGAGACAATCTTTTCCTTGGTACTTATCTTGTCATAGAAATATAAACCATCCTAAGATGGAGTACTGTTGTCACATCTGGGGAGGTGCCACTCAGAGCACCCTTTCTTGCCTTTCATAGTACAAAATCGACTTCGATCTTCTCTTCCTTACATCTCGAGACATTGCTAGTCTTTCTCTACTCTATCGTTATTTTCAAGGTAGGTGTTCGACTGAGCTTTAATCTCTAGTCCCCCCCCTCCTCTATAAAACTTTCTCAGCAAGAACTCGTCTTGTTACTAACACCGCAAAGAACTTGCCTTTCTTCCTTTGTGTACCTAAAATCAAACAGAACTTCCATGAACAGAGTTTCTTTCCAAGAACTTTCCACCCGTGGAACACGTTACCGTGAGAATGCTTCCCTACAGAATACAGCATGGTCGCTTTCAAGTCCAGTGTCAACAAATACCTGTTGAGCCGTCTTGTGAATTAGTCAGGCCTTATTCTTTCCTCCTCAATTTCTTCAATAGTACTGTTCTATCGTCCAAATGGAAATCTCATAACCCTTATCGTTAATTTCATGGTAGTTGCTCGACTGAGCTTCAATCTATGCCCCCCCCCCCCTCCGTAAAACATACACAACAAAAACTCGTCTTCCTACAACCACTGTAAATAATTTTCCTTTCTTTCTCTGTGTACCTAAATCTAAACGGAGCTTCCATGAGCAAAGTTTCTTTCCAAGAACTACCCATCTGTGAAACACATTACCGCAAGGCTGCATCCCAGCTGAATAAAACATGGTCGTTTTCAAGTCCAATGTTAACAAGTTCTTGTTGATCCGCCCTTTTTGATGATCAGGTTCTGCGCAGTTTCAACCATCGTTACCAATCCTCACGGTGTTGTTTCACTGTCCATCTGACAAACTCATTAACCCTGATCCTCGAATAGCCCTTGGGCCTTGGCAAGTGGTGACTTGTTAGTACATAAAAAAGAATCCTCAAGTGGCTTTTGGTCTTGGTAAGTGGTAAACCATTAATTCATAAAAAAAGAAAACTCCACACTATGTTACATCTGTCAATCAGTCTGCCACATGTCAGTTTGTAAATCACTTTCATTACTGTTGTGGACCTGTAAGGGGTCCGAAAAGAAGACATGAACTCGGGATTAAGTGAAACAAAGTATATAACGTCTGTCTGACTGCCAGTATTAGACTGGGGTAGTTCCAATACCGAGAGGCATGTGCTCCCGGTATTTATAGTGACGCAGAAGAGTTCATGTGGTACGTAAAGGTAGGTACTAGTGTTGGGACGATTAATTGAAATCAGGATCAGAAAAATTTGTGCCTATTTTCTGATGACGAAAACGATTCATTTAACTGTTTTTTTTGTGTTTGTTTTTGTTTAAAACTTCATTTTCCATTGCTGGTATTAATGATAAAATGATAAATATTTATTAATTTGAAACTAACAGTAAAACTAAAATTTATAGATCATCCCTCCCTCCACAAGTGTATTTTCATATTTGCGAAAATATATGCACAGATTACATGGATTTTTACTGCAATCCGAAAATTAAAAAATAAAAAATAAAGAACAACTCTTTAGATAAATGTTTAGCGGTTTTAAAAGAATCGGAATCAGAATCAGTAATTGTATCGGAATTGGGAATTTAGAACAGAATTGGTAATTGTATCGGAATCGGGAAAAATATTGAATCGTCCCATAACAATTAGTAAACGGACAGATTAAATAGAGATTCTTAACAATATCCGTTCTTTTTATTTACTCCATTGCTAAATTTTCCATCTGAAGAGCTAATTTTGTTACTGCACTGTATTCATATGTCTATCGCAGAAGTCAGTAAAACATTAATTCAACCTTACCGGAAAATATAATTGATTCTTGCAAAAGTCAATAATTTACAAACAATTTTATTCTGTTAATGAAAAGCTTAAATCATTGTTAGACATAAAAAAAGAAAGATTCTTTTATGAAGAATTCATAGAAGCTGCTTTGGAATTCTTTCTCACACTAAATTTCCAAAGATTTCCAGTCAATAAGATTTTTAATCGATGTATAACAAAAATGAAGATAGGTAAGTTCTTCTAACGGTTCCACTACGATGAATTCAATTGAAAATAGAGTCAATTCATTTTTCTATTCAGAGAATTACGTTTCTTTCTTTTGCTGTATTAACATTTCTGGACGTAGAAAATAATTTTTAATACCATCTTTCATATATATATATATATATATATATATATATATATATATATATATATATATATACTCGCTTACTATGTGCGTCCCATGATTTGACATATATAGAGTTTAATTTCTCTACATTTCCCTGCTAATTGATGTTGGTCGAGGGGTAAACTTTGAAACTGGATTCGTACCCTCCGACCGGCAAGAATTAACATCTCCTAAACTTAAGATTGCATAAGCATGACACATCAATGTCTGTAGATAATAATAATAAATATTTATTTAAAATATTATATATATATATATATATATATATATATATATATATATATATATATATATATATATATATATATATATACTAGCTAGCTTTGCCGACTCGCTATCGTTTTGCAAAATTTGCTACTTAAAATACTTGAAACATTAATTTAAAATAATAAACATTCATTCATAACTTTGTTGTAAACACGAAACAATATCTTTCTCATTTATTCATATAGATAAACATTAACTTTTTCGTAATTTCAGATCAAAATTTATTTATCTTTTAATGTGACCATAAAAAAAACAAATCAATTTGCTTTTTCACTTGCAAATAAGAAATAGATTGCAACTTGTTGAAAATCAAATCGGCCACCTCCCACCTTGTAAAGAAATGAAAATTTGAACACAATATTTGTCCATGAAACAAAAGAACATAACTATTTGTTATATTAACATCAAAACAATCACTGAATTAAAAAAACAACAACAAATTATAGCTAATTAATAAAATGTCCTTTTTCAAACCTAATATGCAAATTAGTTAAACTTGTGATGGATATCGTATATACATAAGCAGTATATTAAAAGGATAGTGCGTATATTGTGTAAATTTGAATTAATATGATACAAGGTATTTTGACTTTATCGCTAGTGTGAGAAATAGGCCCAACTTTCGCATTTATTCATATATATATATATATATATATATATATATATATATATATATATATATATATAGTAGAAATATTTATTTGTATAAACATTTTAGCGACACACAAATGTGTATCTGAAATAATTGTATAAATAAAAATGTATACTAAATAAATATATAGCTCTACTTGTTATTGAGCACTGTTTTATAAACAGAGTAAGGATTCGCTGGATTAACTCCTATGAACAAAGCCTCACCGGAATAATTAATATTTATATATATATAGTAGTATGAAAATATACCTATTGCTACACAGAGGCGTCCATGTTTCATTCCTGAAGGACTAAATGTCCGGATTTATTGTTTGCAATTGCTTTTATATCTAAGTAGTGTTTACTCTAGCTAACTAATCAATCGGATTCGTTGTTATTATTACTTCGTCTCGGGCTATTATTATTTTCATTGGTCAAATCTTTGTTTGATACTCTCGTTTCTTTGTGAGGGTCGTTTCAGAGCACCGCATTTTTAAGTGGGTCAAATTATTAGGTGCCTTTATTTTAAAAAACGCGGGGACTAAAATAATTCATCTTTTCTATTTATTTTGTTAGTCGTTGCGACTTTAAAGATTTATTTAGTCTAATTCTTTATTTATTAATTTAATTTATAAAACTACTACTAGCTCTAATCACTGTATTGAGCACTGTTGAAATCAATACTGAAAATATATGTACACAATATATTGTATCGCCTTATAATATTATATGTGTATACATGATATAATAATATATATATATATATATATATATATATATATATATGACTGTGAGCCAGAAACACGTGTCCATGGATTACTTATATATATATATATATATATATATATATATATATATATATATATATATATATATATATATATATATATATATGATAACATCTTTTTTATTATTCTGTTGAAATGGATAATAAAACTTTCAAGCAAAAACTAAAGCTACGAAGATACAAAAACGTCTTACTCGTAGCCAACTCTCACAACAACAGAACATTTTTGCTGAAATGCATAGAAGAAAAGTTATACCCATATATATATATATATATATATATATATATATATATATATATATATATATATATATGCATTAACGGACTTGCTTGATTTTCGAAACTAGCTAAATTTCTACACTATTTTTTACTCAAATGAGAAGATCCATGGAATACTTTGTGATGGCCTCCAGCCTATATCCTAATCAGTCTTTCCTACGGCAGAATCACTTATTATTCTGATGGATTAATTCCTCTTGGATCTACAGTATTTGACCCTGTTGATGCATTCTTCCCGAACCTTTCAACGGTGAATCTTTGTCTTTCTATTCTCAACTTTTTTTCACTGGACACTTTTTGCATTTTTGACATTCTTCTTACACACTTACATCTACATTTTCTTTTTAATTATGACATTTTCAAATCATGACTTTTGGTGTATCCCTCGCCAAATTATCTATCTATTTACATTCCTCTGATGATAAGAATCCATTCTTTGAAAAGTCTTGCTTAAAGAAGGAAAAATAGATATTCTTTAATTGAATATACCTTGTTTTGAATAACTGAAGACTAATAGATTTGTCATTCTCACATTTTTTATCCCCCTCTTTCATGTATTTATATAATTGCTCTATCACGTATATTGAGCTTTAAACACTTCACCATAGGTTCAATGTTTTAAGTATATGTTCTACTTTTACTTTCATACCTTATATATATATATATATATATATATATATATATATATATATATACTCTAATAAAGCTGATTTAATCAACGTTGGTTTCCCTAAGGCTTTTTCCTATATATTTTAATCACACATGTTAAAATATTCTTTAGTTTTGGGATTAAGTAATGTTTTTTTAAGTCAATTATTATTATATGTGAATGAAATAGTAAAAAGAATTATATATATATATATATATATATATATATATATATATATATATATATATATATATATAATGGAGAGATATCAAAGATAAAATTTTATCTTTAAATTAATTCTATTATGAAAAATCAATGCTCAATATACGAAATAGAGCAATAATAAAATGAAATGAGCGATTAGTGGGAAAAAGAACAATATTTATTGAATCATCAAGTAGTTTAAACAAGGAATATATAAAGAAACCTTTTTTTTTTCTTTCATTAACCCATGGATTTTCAAAAATGCAAGGTTTTATCATCAGAGGAGACCATAGGGATAAATCAGTAAAATTATATTACTGTTATCACAGATTTGCAAATATAAAATAATGATATGTATTGAGGGGAAGGGGCATTATTCGAAGTACACTGAAGATAAAAATTAAAAATATAGAGTTCTTATTAGTGCATAAATTGTAGGTAAAATCTTGTTGGTATGAAAGGGGTAGGTTTGTTTCTCATGATGTGTAATGCCTGTTATATGTTGTTGTTATCAAGCAATTGATTACACATGAAGGTCTTGCTGCTAACATTGGTGATAGACATGTTGAAGTGCCAACAATTGACTGCTGCTGCTGCTGCTACTGTATTCACTAGAAGTGTTTTACTAGATATATTTAAGAAGAGTAGAAAGTGGACCTTTGGTTTACTTTCGTCACCCTCGTAACTCTCGCTTCCCTTATTTTGTCCTCACATTCCATGAGCGATGTTTCTTACAAAGCTGGAAGAATTACAGTTTTCTGGGTAGGAATCTATCCATTTAACACTTATCGTTGGTTAGATTTTGACATTGAAGTAGTATTTTTTTAGCTCCTTATATCAAGTGGCTTCATGCCTTGTTTGGAGCGATTTCCATAAAAAAATTAAAAAATCTGCTTCTGTCTGACGTAACTTGTTATGGTATGAAGGAAGATATAGATGTGGTGGTTGTTTAATTGCTGTTTTCAGGACTTTGGCTTGTTGTTAAGACAATAGATGTGGTTGTTATTATTTTTAATATTGTGTTAATCGTCACAATAGTTAGTGTGTATGCAAGAAACTGACCTCAGTGAGAAGTTGGTAGGGATTAGACCATTTTGTGTATGTGGAAGAATCTGACTTGGAGAAGATTAAACCCAACTACTTAGTTTGCGTGTGTGCATGAAATTGCCTTTGTTGAGTAACTAGGGAGAATAAGACCTGGCTTATTTTACTAATAGATGAGAAGGTATAGATTCATACTTTTCCTCCAAAGGTATCAATACATAAATAACCTCAATAGTTCTGATAGGATTTGAACACAGCATAATCAACAATAATATCCATTAGACCAATCATGAACCCTCCTCTCAATGTTTGATATTTTATAGATATTTATTTACATTGTTGGATAACATCTTTGATTTCTTTTTCACCCCATTGATAAAATATTACAATCCCGGTAAATCATGCAATATTAAACTGAACACAAACTGGATGGACACATTTTTTGCATGCTGAGATTTGCTATTAGAAAACCGATATCTAATCAAATTACAGTAACGAATATTCTGTCATGGTTTTAAATACTTTTCTTATTTTGTTTCTACAAAACCAATTAGAGGCTTGGAAGTGCATATTTAATAATATGATACTATGCACATGACTAAAAAAACAAAAAATGAATCTGTCAAGAAAATATTTTTTTACGATTCCTTCCGAAAGATAAGATTTATATTTCAGATGTTTTAGCAATTGTTGTCATCATCATTCAGCAAGGAAGGAAATATTTCCTCAAAAAAGAAAAAAAAAGAAAAAGAAAAGGAAAGACTATATTTATAACTCGACCAGTGGTGTATATAGATAACTTTATCATCTTCATCCAGAAAGGAAGGAAGTACTTCCTAAAAAAAAAGAATGGATGTATTTTTCAAGAGAGAAGTGTGTATTTATAACAACGCTTTGCAGCTATCATTTTCATGTCTAAACGTAAATAGAATATGTGTGCACTGCGTGTGCATCGCTGCTATACGATGGCATCCACACTTTCTATCAATAACATGTCTAACAGATATAGGCTCACTGCAAAAGATGTCCGACAAAGAATGCAAGAGATGACGTTGCAGCAAAATCCAAACATGTCCATTCAGTCTGTGTGTTTAGCAATCAAGAATGCTATTTTAAACTTAAGCATGACAGACCAACTAAAATGCTATTTTGAACATAATCATGGCAGACCTATGAAAATTCTATTTTGAACTTAAGCAGGACAGACCTACAAAAATGCTATTTTAAACATAAGTGTGACAGACCTACGAAAATGCTATTTTAAACTTAAGCAGGGAAGACCAGTGAAAATGCTATTTTAAACTTAAGCAGGACAGACTTATAAAAATGCTATTTTGAACTTAAATGTGACAGACCTACGAAAAGGCTATTTTAAACATAAGTATGACAGACCTACGAAAATATATTTTAAACTTAAGCAAGACAGACCTACGAAAATGCTATTTTAAACAAGTGTGATAGAATGAGCGACAGACAGAGCCTCTTGTACAGATGATTGGACGCGTCTAAAATAAAATGTGTCAATTCAATGAGTGTATTCACATTGAAGTGTGACAAACTGACGAACCAATCGACCCACTCTCATATAGTGGACGTATCTACAAAAAATAAAGAGGATAAAACAAAAAAGTAGGCATCAGATAAGCGACATCTTTATTATCAACATTATCACTTCAAACGGAATTTCCATGAATAGAGTTTCTTTCCAAGAAGTTCTTATCTGTGGAACATGTTACCACAGAATTGCTTCCCTGTGGGCTACAACATGTCCAATGTCAAAATATACTTGTCATAAATCATCCTCATATGCAATCAAATTTTGTTTATTTGATTCATCGTTTTCAACCTTATCATAATATTCTTCATCATTCAACTGACAATCTATCAATTTCATTAACTCTTAGCCTCGAGTGGCTTTTATTCTTGATAAGTGGTAACATCAGTAAATTCAAAAATAAAATAAATTGTACTGTTACATATTCTTTAGCAGCAATATGCAGAAATGATTTCCCAAATGCTATTTATTTATTTAGTTGTATTTTTTTTTTAGTGAAAATCGCTCCAGACAAGGCATGAAGTCACTTCATGTAAGAAGCTAACAAGAAAAAAATATGATTATCACAAAGACAGGAGATGCCTATTGGCCTTAGTCTTGAAACGATCAAAGCTATAGGTAGGAGGAAAACAGTCAGCAGGGAGAGAGTTCCACAAGCCTGCAGTTCTTGGAAAGAAGCTACTCGAATAAGAGGCTGTATTACAATGAGGTATCAAAGCGGCATTTCAACTGTCGTGTGGTCATTTAATGCTGAAACTGTAAATATGTTTTGTAGATTAATTTGTTTTGTCAGCGTATATTTTGTAAACAAATAGTATGTTGTATATTATGCTACTTTTTTAGTTGATGCTAATGTTTGCATGGCTAATATCACTAAACAAATGATTTATTTAGTCCGTGGTGCTGGGAATTAAAAAAGAATACCACAAAGTGAAAATGAGACTCATACAGGATTTAAATATGTGCATCAGAAGAGGGGCCACCTAACATGAACGTTGTCTTAGACCCCTTTACTAACAAGCCGAATATGATATAAATAAATAGTCTGTGAACGATAGTTTCTATTTAACCAATAGATGGGGCTCTGACAAGTACTACCAGTCAGGGTCAGAATGGACCTGGGAGTAGTAACTCCTCAAAGATCATAAATTAAAGTTTTGCCACTGAATGCAGTTTTGTGGCATACCCAGGACGGTTGGAGTGGGGGGAGAAAGGTTGAGTAGTAGATACATTGGGAAATAGGGTAGATGGAAAAAAAAAGTGGTACTTATGCAGTTTATGGACCAGGCTGAAATAATAACATTATAATTTAGAAACCCATTTTTAACATAGGAAGGTGTGTGTGTGGGGGGGGGGCGGTAATTAACTATTCTGTAGTTTCACCTAACAATTTGATAAACAAAAGCTACCGTAAAAATTGAATTTAACTTTAAAATCCTATCTAAAAAATAGCCCAGTTCGTAAACTGCATAAGCACCAAAAACCTAAAATGGGCCGTGAATGATGGATTATGGGGTGATAGAATGGGATGGAGGCGAATACCTTGGCCAAGGATGTCTGAGTCTGTTTAGTGTCATTTCCTGGAAAACTTCTACTTAAACCATAGATGGGACTCTCACAGGTACTACCACTACTCCGAGCCAGAGTCGACCTGTGAGTAATGGTAATTAAGAGGTAACTCCACACTCCCCAAAGCCCCCAAAGCCCCCAAATAGGGGCCTCAACACCAAAGGTTATACCCAGGAGGATTTTTACGCTAAATGAATAGAGGTAGTTAGTCTTACGGTTTGACTCTATGTGCAACTATCGGCCGGTACGAGGTAGATAGTGGATTTGTTAATTTATTCATGTTACATTTAAGTTAATTTCGTCATGTGAAAGTTAAGATAATTGCAGTTTAAAAGTTAGCGAATATACAAGTCTTAATATAAGGTTCTGCTAGATAGAAGCACTCAGATCTCTGTGCTCTGTGGTGATGATCTAGTTAGAAGCTACTCAGAGATAAGAAAATAGATCCATAGTTAAGTGTAATAAATATATGTCTTCGTACTTATTCTTCAATAAGTTCCAGCTACCTGTCTAAGAGAAAGTATTGTGACCACAGCTTCACCCTTGTCCAAGAGAAACGGATGGGAACACCCTCCTTAAAAGGCTATAGTATATGTTTGGCAACTATTGTAACGCTTATTTCCAACGACTTATGAAACTAATATCTTAACCTTTGATCTACAGACTTAAATAGCAGGAGGAAATAAGAACAGTGTGCAAGTCCTTATATTTGTCCTCTGCAACAGTGGATGGTACAGATTGCACTTCAGGTATATATATATATATATATATATATATAGTAAGTTATAAAAATATATTTATGGCAATCAAGCTACACTGAGGCTTCTGCGTTTCATCCCCGGTTGATTTTACTTCCTATTTCCTATTGTATTGTTCTGTTTTCTATAGGGTGGCCCATCCCTGTTTCTTTGTTGTGTCGAAATAATGGGTGACCTTATTTTAGCACGCACCTGCTTGTATTTCTACTTTAGTTTAGTTTTTTATTTGTTCATTTATTTATTTATTATGTATTGTTAACCTAAGGTAAATTTTATTCTGTGTAAGTAGTTGTTTGCTATTTCACTTCTACAGTTTAATAGGTTTTGGGGGTCTTTAAAGTTTAGGATTTGAAATTTCTCATTCAGACATAATCTTCACAGGTCGTCTAAATTTCTACATGTACTAGCCTGTCATATTATTTTTCATTTGATTATTGGTGAGCGTCCGCTTACTTTGAGCTCCCAATAATGGTTCGCTAATGTTGTTTTAATTCAGTGTTCTTTGTTTTTAAATGTGCTGTTGTAGTCGTAATATCTGGTTTTAAAATCTAGGGAGGTCGTACCCACATAGTACTTCTTATTATTCGGTCTGTCTTTGGCAAATATCGTGGCTTGGTAAACAATACTTTTGGTTAGGCATTTATTTTGTAATGGACAAAGTGTACGAGTTATGCAGTTACAGCTTTTCTCTTCATTACTAATTTTTTCATTTCTATTTGGGTGATTACTATTAGGTTTTGGGTTATTACTATTTGTAGTGCTTATATTTTTGTTCTTCTTAGTGTTATTTTTGCTATATTGGTCACTTTTTTAAACAATTTGTTATTTTTTCTTCACTACTGTTTTCTTTTAGTATTTTGTTATTGTGTGCCTTAATTATCATTTCTAAGCTTTCGCAGTAGCCGTAGGACAGTTTTAGGTTATTTTTATTGAATATTTTATGCAGGGGAATAGTTTACGGTGAAGTGTTTTTCAATGAGATTTAGGAATTTCTTGCCCAGTTTAGTTTTTAGCATCTGATTATAGGGCGGTGTATATCAGATTATATTTCTTTTTCTTTTATTTCTAATTTTATTATAATTATTGGTGTCATGTTTCTTATATTTTATTTCGATATTATGGTACCCACTATTTTTAAAATCTGTATTGTAAATGTTGCTTGATTTTTTAAATACATTTTCGTTGCTAGAGTTATTGATAGGCCTATGTTCGATAGAATTAGGAATCTGTTTTATGATTGATGGAGGGTTATTTCTTACTTCAATTCCATTTAAGTGCGCTCCATCTACGTTTTAGATTTCAACATTTAACTTTTGGATTTATTTCTTTTTGAACACCTTCTCCATACTGCTCCTACGGAAGATTTTCTTTTTTCCGTCTTCTCAAAAATCTCCTCAACGGACACTCCTTCAACGGACAATTACCATCTGACAAACCACATATCTTTTTTACACGAACGTTTTCACCCCATTTTTAATAATATTTTAATATTTTTCAAATATTTGAACTTTGGCCTTTCTACAGCCAACTTATCTATCTGTATTTCTCCTCTGATGATAAGATTTCGATCTTTGAAAAGCCTTGGCTTAAGGAAAGAACAATAAACACTGGTTTATTACAGAATACACCTTGCATTGAACAATCGAAATTTGAAATAAATTTGGACATTCGAACATGTTTATCACTCTTATTTCTTCTATCTTTATAATTGCTCTATCTCGTAAATTGAGCTTAACCTTTTCACTATAGGTCCTATTTACTAAAAGTTTACTTTTGGTTTATATTTGATTATATATATATATATATATATATATATATATATATATATATATATATATATATATATAGTAAGTTAGGAAATATATCTATGGCAATTAAGCTACACAGAGGCTTCCGCGTTTCATCCCCGGAGGGAATCGTCAGGCTAAAATGTATGGAGTAAGTTTTGTCGGGTGTCTTTATATACACGTCTAGCTAGTTAACTAATCAGATTCTTTGTTGTTCTCTTAGCCAATCGTTGGGCTTCTCACAAACAAAGGTTTGGTTGATTTTACTTCCTATTTCCTATTCTATTGTTCTGTTTTCTATAGGATGCCTCATCCCCGTTTCTTTGTTGTTCTCTTAGCCAATTATTGGGCTTCTCACAAACAAAGGTTCGGTTGATTTTACTTCCTATTTCTTATTCTATTGTTCTGTTTTCTATAGGGTGGCCTATCCCTGTTTTTTTGTTGTATCAACATAATGGGTGACCTTATTTTAACAACTGCCTGCGCAGAATAAAATTTACCTTAGGTTAACAATACATAATAAATAAATAAATAAAAAACTAAACAAAACTAAAACCTAAAAACTTTCAAACTAAAACCTAAAATAGAAATACAAGCAACACATGTTATAATAAGGTCACCCATTATATGCACATAAACAGGGTTAACTCGTGAAGGATGTGACTCACTATAAAGAGGCTAAGTACAGACTTTAGCTGCACAAAAGTGCTTTGAAACGTATCACATAATGGCAACCAGTTGAGGGCGCCATGGAAGGTCATCTAGGAAAGGTACTAACTCTGTATGAATCCTTTAACCGTTTCTATAAATTCCCAGTTGGAAATTTATAGACTTGCACGTTGATTTTTGTTATAAAAGAGAATCTCAACATTTATTTCTGTGACTATTGTGGAACAGTACACATTTTTATACATCATCTATCAACATTTACTGGATGTGTTTATAGATCTATAACCATTTGTTATCTCGATTTATTCACAATTAAATGTTTTTTTACTAGAATTATGAGGCTTACAGGCCCAAATTCTAGTATATGTTAAATTGTTTTTAATACCAATACAAAGTTAAAGCAAAATAAATTGTTTTGGACTATTTAAATAATTTCCAACGCTATTGGTGTTTACCTATTCATTTATTTATATTTTATTATAGCTTATGTTCAAATTCATGTTTTGAAACATGACATAAATCATAAATCCATGACGTCATGCAAATGTTATAATTATATTGCTAAGATAATGTTTTAAGTTCTGTTTATAAGAAAGTCCAAATAGGTCAGTTTGTAGAAGCTCAGACAGAAGATCTGAAGGTTTTGGTTTCGATTTCAAGTCATGGCATTCGCTATATTTGTTTGGATTTTTTATTTATTATTAATACAATATTTTCCATTTCTAAAAGTAATTAAGATCTCTTATATTTCGAAATGACACAAATTCCGCAGTGCATTTATTATGTTTAAAAATTTGTGACTGACGGACAGACGAACAAAATCTCTATTTATATAAGAAGGAAAGAAAACACACTATTATTTTTCTCTCACAACATGCTTGATTATTTGTTATGGTACCTTACCTATACGGTGCTCTGACAAGGGAATGCCGACGGGGCTGGCCAGGCAATTTTTTATAGGCCAGAGTACTCCTTCTTTAGGGGAGCTGGCTTGACTCTCCCCACCTTCTGGCCTTATGCCACATCTTGTTCGTTATTGTATTATACTTTTTCAATATACTTGTTTTTCTCTAAATTGTGAGTTCATGTTTTCCTTCCGGACTCTTTACAGGCCCACAACAACTGGTGACGAGGTGCAGTAAGGGATTCTTGAGAATCTTAAAATAAATGCCAGAACTGACAACGAAGTATATTAAGGGTTTTTTAGACCATTAAAAAAGACAAACGTGGAGAAATCAACGGCAAATTCACCTGACAAAGTCCTAGTTCTACAAACTGGCTTTACTGACGGACCCAAAAAAAAAGAAATACATGTAAAAGACCAACTTATTTTTTCTCAAAGAAGAAAGGTCAGTGTTTTTTTTTTATTGCTATTCCGGCACTTTGTTAATTTTTAACAAGAAGGGTATACATGATATTTTTTTTTCTCTCCAAAAGAGAAAAGTCCTGCCGCCGAAAGAAAAAAAACTAATTTTTTTCTGTTGACTATAAATTCTACAGTTACGTGAAAAGCGTACTAAAAAAGTGATTTTTTTGGTCGAAGAAACATTTTTTATACTCTCTTTCTCGTTTTACAACTAATATTATGTTTAGCAGCGTAATATAAAAAAGAACTGCTAAAAATCCGGATTCTCTAACGAAACATTTTAAAACATGGAAACTTTTAAAGCAACGATTACAGAACTCGAGAAATACCACATGCAACACAACTAGAACAAAAACGAAGCCGCAGAAGGCTATAAAAAATTGAAGGAAGACAACTAAAAAATGAAGAAAGATTTCAAAAGCTTCTACTGGAACAACAACGAAAAACTACTAGAACGAAAGAAAAGAAGCTAAATAAAGCCTACAAAAAACGAAAAAAGATTTCTGGAACAAAAAAGAGAAACCGATTAAAGGATTGAAGTATGAATGCGAACAATATCGCATAGGGATCAAAATACTGAGAACGAAAATGCTTTTTCTCAGAATGTCGTTTGGAGTGCCATTGACAATTTTACTTATTCCCCAGACGAACATAAAACCTTCGCTTCATATTTAAGAAGGTATGAGGATTCATACAAAATAGATTGTGAAAATTGGGCATACTTTTAAAAAGTTCGCCTACTGCTCCGAAAATTAAGCACCACCGAATATACCAAATTTGTGGACTATATTTTACCCCGAAAAACTAGCGATTTAAACTTATAACTAAATTATTTAGCCCTAAAACTTCCTTGTTCCACAAACGGTGGAAGTGTTTGAATTTAGTCAAAAAATATGGCTAAGACTACGCAACTTTCGTATCAGTTGTTAATAAACACTGTGACGATTTCAAATTAGCTGAACTTAGTGCGGATAATTTTAAATGTTTTATTTTCGTGCAAGGACTTGTATCAGGAAAAGACGCAAACATCAGACATAGGGTACTAAACAAGTTAGAAAGTTAACCAAATTTAACATTACAGAAATTAGTTGAGAGGTTTGTAAGTGTTAAAAAATCACATTTTAACTCTCAGAAACACTCAAAACAAGAGGGATTATTTTTACGCTCCTACAAAAACAAGCAAGCGCAATAAAAAAAAACAGGATTAATTACCACCTAGCCCCTGTTAATTTTGTGGATCCCTTCAGTCGTTACTTATTGCCCATACCGTTTTAAAACCTGTATAACTTGTAATAAAGTCGCACACAAGAGTTCATATTGCAGAACGAATAGAGAAAATAAAACTCGCATTAAATCCATAAAAACTACGAACAATTCGGCAGAATTATAAGAAAATATGTACAGGTAAAAATCTTGAATACACATGTAAAATTACAATTAGATTCTGGTTCAGACGTGTCGATTATCAACATGCATACATGGAGAAGGTTGGGAAAACCAACCATACTAAGAACCAACAAAATAGCCAGAATGGTGACTGGTTAAAAAATTAAATTCGAGGGTGAAATTATTACCGACATTACTTTAAACAGAACTACCATAAACGTAAAAATGTTAATATTAAAAAATACCAATAATTTATTTGGCACAGACTTGATGCAGCGGTTCAACCTATGGGGTTACCAACCAACACTTTTTGTCCAGAAAAAAAATCTGACGACCGAGTCAGAAAAACGAAAGAAGTAATTTGTTTCAACCATTAAAAATCGTATGAAATGGACTCAAAATAAATAGTTGGCAGACATTAAAGGGAACGCAATTCATGCTAACACCAAACTGAAAGAAATCAAGTCAAATTTTTTGGATAACCAGTTTATGGTTAAAGAGACTGAACTCATAGTTAAAGAGCTGGAATCGTTAAAACTGCAACACAAAGAGGTTTTAGAAGAGCTAAAGACTATGAAAGATAAGGTGACTTGTCTTGAAGTTGAATCTCGAAGCAAGGAAGACATTTTTTCCAAAGTTTTAAGATGTGCTCCAAAATCAGAAGTCTAGAATTAAAAACTGAAGGGTATTAAATCTTATTTTGATAGAGGCATACAGTTTTCTCATAAGAGACACCTAAATTAAATTAGGGAACGACTATCGGAAGACACCGACAGCACTCCCCAGGAAGAAGTTATGGCTACCAGATTCAATAAGAAAAAGTCAGAAGACACTTTATTCTCTATTTGATTTAACAACTATGATAGATTAAGTCTCATTCTTCTTCTTCTTCGTCTTCTTCTTCTTCTTCTTCTTCATGATCGGATGTGAGTTGCATGTTGGCTATGGCGTCACAAAGTGATTTTCTCCATGAAACTATCATTTATGTTGGTTTCAATGTGCCATTGCTTGAGGTCATCAAGGAGCACACTACAAATCCATCGAACATAGCCATGTCATTACTCTGCTTCCTCCGTTCATTCACTCGCATGTAACATGGCACTATAGACATAGCTGTTATAAACCTGACCCGAGTGGCAATATTTTATAGGCTGATATAACAGCAATAAAACATTAAATTAGTATCTTTTATGACTTTAAACTATTAAATTCGACAATGTATTGTATAAGGGTAAAGGGATCCACGTTGGAGATTTTCAATCCATCACAGAATTACCAATTATCCAGAAAATTGGCATGAAAAATTTATGAACCAATTTCTTTGAATTATTGTTATTTAAATTCTTGCAAGCTAATAAGGTATTCATAAAGTTGACTTCATCGAAGTCAAAGGACATTGCAGGGATTTGGAAGCCATCATATGCTGTGGTCAAGTATCTACCATAGCAGGGTCAGATTATCAACCATAGCATGATGAGGGATTGAAGTGTGGAGGTTTGAAGTTGGGGAACATACACAAAAGCCTAGGAACCGACTCACTGTTTAATGTCACAGATTAATTAGGATTAATTTTGTTAATTTGGAAATCACATGAAAATTAAGTATGCAAATTATACTATGATTGCTTTTCGATTAACTAAAACCAGTACAGTGTCATTCACACACAGACACACATGCATCTATTATAATAATGTTGTGCTTGCCTCTTTTTGCCTTGAGAGAAAATGGATGCTCTCCGAAAGATGAGGAGTATATAGTGAGGCAAGGGTTATGCAACCACAAATTGCACTTCTCATCGCAAGTGGCAAAGAGAAATCCAAGGAAGCAATTCTGGAATGAGCAGAGAAGAATTGATAATATGTCAGAGTTTTCCTGACGACTACACAAGTTGTTCTATCAAAGCTTGAGAGTCTAGTCTACACTGCGATTTCGTCCATCGTAAAAAAGGTATTATGTTGCATACCCGCCCTCTTAGGAGAGGCCCAACGCCTTACAGTTCACAATCAATTTAATATACAAGTTCATAACATACTTTTTTTACTGCATACCTTACACAATTCTGCTGCTCATCGGTTCTCCTCCCAATGACTGAGGACACCTGTAATTATTTCTCAACCACAAAGAATGAAAAACCATCGATTTGAAGAAATACCTTTTATTAACGGTGTGTGTGAACCCTTTCTTCTGCCAGCAGCATGGGTGGAGGCGCATACCTGGTTGCGGATTTTGTCTTAATCATCATTGGTGTCCAACTATTCTTGTATGACTGTCGTTTCTCTTTCTTACTGTCACCCACTGACGTCAGGTCCGCTCTCAGTACAACCAGGGTCGAGATGACGTTTGAAGGCACCAGCTGACCCGATGACAAGTATTGTGTCAACATCAGCGCATGAATTAAAATCACAAGATGAATACTAGCAAACGTACCCACTTACTATGTAACAATTAGAGAAAGTAAATTTACATCCATTTCTACTTCCAAACTAAGGTACTTAGAATTCCCAAATGGTCATCCATCTAAGTACTGACTAAGTTCAACGATGCTTAACTTTGTGTTCCATTCACTTCCTTCCAAGGGAGTCCAACACTCTGCACGTCACAATCAAATTTAATGTTCTATCTATATAAAACTTAATGTCTGTGTGTTCCCTATAGAAAGAAAGGTTAGAGAATCTACATAAAATCTTAAAGTGTATTCTCATGTACAATTTACCGGGGAAGACAATGAAACTGTTCCCAAATCTCTAAGTGGACCTCTAAAGGGTCTATAGGGGCATAACCTCCTCTGAACTTTAAATATATTATATTTTTATGAAATTTATATCATATGTATAAAATTTTCTGGGGAAGACAATGGAAGTGGGCGCGAATCTCTATGTTATTCTCTATGTGCCGAATATTTATGTGCCCCATCTCTAAGTGACCCATGGGGGCAGAACCCCCTTAAAACGTAAAATAGGTCTACCAGATTTTATTGAAATTTAAACCATATGTATAACACATTAATTCAGAGTGTTTTCAATATTTCAGCTTCTTCCGACTATATTACGGGGTGTTATGAGAGGAGGGGGGGGGCAGTAAAAACAAAGAAAGTGATATGGTGCTATGAATGAAAAAGTACATAGTAGTACCTATTTACTTGCCTCGCTACGAAGGCAAAGTTAGACACAAGGTCGGTTTTTAATGTGGGGAAAATCCAGCTCCCCAAAAGGGTCACTCTTGATTAGAACAAAAATTAACATTGCCTCAGTCTAGAAGGATTTCTATTTCACTGACCGAGGACAAAATAGACTATATCCGATTTTAATGAAATTTAAACCATATGTATAAGACACTAACACAGATAGTTTTCCAACATTTCAGTTTCTTCCCACTATATTAAGGTGTGAAATGGGTGACAGGAAAACAAAAATTAAAAAAAAGAAAGTAATATGGTGAAAAAAGACATAGTTTTCCTCATTCCTGCTAATTCTTAATAGTGTCCAACCGACACGCACAAATGCAACACATGGTCGTATTCTTTATATAGGTGAGCTTCTTTTGTTACTTATGCAGTTTACGGACCAGACTGAAATAATAACGTTATAATTTAGAAACCCATTTTTAACATGGGGAGGTGGGAGGGGTGATTAACTATTCTGTACTTTCACCTAACAATTTAATAAACAAAAGATACCGTAAAAATTGAATATAACTTGAAAATCCTATCTAAAAAGTAGCCCGGTCTGTAAACTGCATAAGCACTCTTCTTTCTTCACACTAATCTACAGAGTACATCTTACAACTGAAATTGGTGCATATTTCTTGAAAAAATGAATATCGAAAAGTTGAAATGTTGTTACATAATGCTTTCCTTCTTTCAAAAAGAAGATCAGTAGATTCAACACGCAACTAATCAACACCAATCGTATTTGAATATGGGAAAATACCAGTAAGGATGAACCATACACCTGAAGAAGGCCGGGGGGCACATCGGCCAAACCATAGGTTAAACATAAATAGCAATGTTGAGAAGAATAAGAAAAATAATGCACACAATTGCTCTCATTATTCAGTTGGACTGATTTTTATAAGATTACCTGATTTACCTGATTCCACACCTTTCTTTACTAAGAATCAAAGTGGACTGAAGGGCAGTTGGACTGCTACTGTCTTGTGTGAGCCTCCATCTTCACATATTTGTTCTTGAAGCTGTTGATTGATTCTACATTCACTGCCTATTTAGGTAGTCTGTTCTAATGCCTTATGGTACGTACACTACAAAAACTGTTTTCGTACTTCCAGTCTAGCACACGGAGTAAACAGCTTCAACCTATGGTCCCTTGTTTGATTATAACAATGATGAATAAAAAATTTCTTCAGATCTACTTCTTCATAACTATGCAGAAGCTTGAATGTTTTAACCTTTCTTTTTTTCCAAAGTAATTAAATTCATCCTTGTCAGTCTCTGCTCATATGACAGGTGCCTTAATTCAGGCACTATTTTTGTTGCCCTTCGTTGCACCTTTTCTAATTTTAGAATATCCTTTTGCTATGCAGGGCTCCAGACTTGCACAACATATTCCATATCACATATTGCTACTTGGCCTTTTGCCTAAGATCAAAGTGTAGTATCTGTTCTGATGGATATTGCACCTCATAGACTGGTATTGTATTGGCCTTCGGGGCTTGATTTACGCCTGTCTATGGGTCTGTCCTGTGAAGTTCTAGGAGGTCCACCCTCCCAGGCTTCGCCTCCCCTCTTTGGGGAGGAGTAAGTTTATTACTTATTGCCTGAGGCGCCCCTGCCGGGGAATGCCGACGGGGCTGCCCAGGCAATTTTTAAAACCCACTTTCCCGACCCGACCTTGGGTCACATCTTACTTGTGGGAGTAAGATAAAAACTGGCCTTGTGCCTAACTCCTGGAGAGGAGTAAATCAATACTCGACATTGTCTAGTGGCTAATAGGGTTTGTGACTAGTTCTATCTTGGGATTGTGAGTTCAATTTAAACTTAAAATGTTATTACGGCAAGGAATAAAGATATGGGTGACATTGTTTTTTGGGGGGGAGAAATTGAGAATGGTAAAAAAAGGATAAAATCTTATAACTACATTAATCTACTGAGCCGACTTTCGTCCATATTCATCAGAGAAAATATCATGGAAAAAAAATTAATGTACTGTGATTAAAAAGAAAATAGCATAGTGTAATGAGAACCAGTGACAAGTTAGGGTAGAAAAAAAAGAAGGGAAAGGTCACAAATGGATCACATTAAGCCCCAGAAGCCACTCCTTTTGCTTACATAAGGAGGGGTTTAATAACTTAATATACATTGTTTACAAAACTTTCAAATGAAACAGCGAATGGGATCCACTCGGTGCTATTTATGAGGTGTTGTGCTATAGCTGACTAAACAATTTAACTAAACGATTTAAATTGTTTAATCAGCCCTGGCGTATTCCATGGAGAGGGGAGAGGGATGTGTTGTTTGATTCTGTTCTCACCCCCCCCCCCTTTTTATTTGCATAAAGAGGGTTTTAATAACTTAATATAAATTGTTTCCAAAACTTTAAGATTAAATAACGAATGTGATCCACTTATGAGAGAAACTGTCACTAGAGTAAGTCGATGCACATTCGGCGCTATTTATGCGGTATTGCGTTATAGCTGATCCGGATGTAGTAGCTAAATGATTTCAATTGTTTAGTCAACCCTGGCGTATTGAAGGGGGTGCGGGTATGTGTTGTTTGATACTGTACTCAAACCTTGAGACCGTTTTAAAACTTCAAATACGTTACATATCAGAACAGGAACAATCAACCCGATAATTTAAATGAAGAGTTTTGTTCACAATTCCTTGAAAAGTGCATGGTTGGCCTAATGGATATCATTATGGATTATGGAATCAGATCTATTGTCATCATTTATGCACTTAAACTCGGCCCATTTGCCATAATGGTTAGAGCGTTTGCTAATGTCCCGGTAGACTAGAGTTCAATCCTCGCCCAAGTCATACCAAAAAAGTAAAAAAATGGTACTTGATACCCCCTTGCTTAAGCACTCAATATTATAAGGTGAGAATCAAGGGTAAGTTGAGTAATCCTGTAAAAGAAGTTGCGCCCTCCCCTACATCTCATTGTAGTAACTAATGAAAAGGGAGATTTTGGGTTGCCCTTAACTATGTTCGACCATTTTAGTTTACTTTTTAGACACTGATACTGTTGGGAAAAGTATGACCTGCAATTTGCCCCCAGATATGCGTAAAATAGCAACTTGTGTTTAAATAATTGTATATAATGAATCATTTACAACGAGTATTGTGTTTTGGCATTAAATAACCTAAACATGTTTGATATCTCTATAAAGCCACTATTTGCCTGTTCTATGGAGTATTGTTGCCACATCTGGGCTGGTACACCAACCACTAGCTTCTACCTCTTGAACAGGGTGCAAAAATGAGCTTTTCACCTAATAGATCCCGCACTGGCTACCAAGCTCCAGCCCCTGTCGCATCTCCATAGTGTTGCATCCCTGTGCTTGCTTTGCAAGTACTTCAACGGAATGTGCTCGAATGACTAGCTGCAAAATCACACCCCTTCTCTTGAGAGGTGCCTAGATGCCAGAATATTTACTACTTTAATAGTTCCTTTCCTTGGACCGTTTGCCTTTGGAATTCCCTTCCTTGTTCTCTGTTTCCCTGACAATACCAATATGCAGAAATGTAATGTGAAAAAACATTGTGCTGTCCAGCTGCCCACCCATATTGCACCTCTATAAATCTGGCCCCTATCACAATAGTCCTTTCAATAGCAATATGCCTTGTTTGAGGTGAACAAAAGTAAAAAAGAAAATTAAAAAATATATGCTCTAAAAGACAGACAACACAAATCAAGATTCACTGAAGGTTACTAAATGAGACTGACTGTTGAAGAAGACTTGAGGGTACAAGAGCTGAAACACCGTGGCAATCAAGTTGCGGACCCCATACCGATTACATAATGAAAGTTTTGAATGCAAAACGCGATAAACGCCATTTTCAAAATTGTTAAATAACCTCTAGGAAAGTGTTAGGAAAGAGTGTGCTAGGGTGATGACACTAGCACACTCCAAATCATTTTGTTAAAGTAATGTCATACTTGCCTCATATTCTTGCTTTTAATTAAAATAAGCTTTCAATGTCGATTTGGCAAACCTTTACTTTAGGGTTAAAAACTCATAGCACTTTCAAAATTTAATATTTTTTGGAAATTTTTTTCAGCCGGGGACTTTTGGAACCATAGTGAATCATATTCCATAAAAAATAATAATTTGCTGTATTTAGATTTTAGAGGGGGGATCACTTTCCTATATAAATCTAACGTAAATTGACCACCCACTTCTTGGCCAAGTTCAAGTTCATAGCAGTGTCTAAAATTTATATTTTTTGAAAAACTGTTTACATTTTTTTATTCGGACTACTATTCTCATCTTGATTGTTCACAACGTTTCGACATATGTAACCTTGTGAACCCTTTATTTAATCAACAGGAGTGGATTGTTCTTATTCCGTCAGCATGACCCCATTGCATAACGGGTAACAGCGTCGGTTAATCAGTAGGTCTAAGTAACCATCTTTTTGGGGGGGTTGAAGGTTCAATCCTTACTACAGGCGATAATAACCAAGAATAACAAATTAGCACTAGCACTTCTACTCGATCATGGCTAGTGGAATGAGAACAATCTACCTTTATGGATTAAATAAAGTGTTCAGTTGGAAATTCTGCTTGTGTTACCAAGTTCGACTAGAAGGTTCCTAAGTTCCTGAAAAAGGTTGGGGGTTTCATCGGCCAAAGTGTTGTCCAAAATGTTTTTTTATGTCGAAAAAATAAATTTAGGAAATAAACAAAAACAAATGTAACAATTTTGAAAAAAAAAAAATTTTTTTTTTTATATATGATTCACTATGGTTCAAAAAATCCTGTCCTGAAAATTTTTCCCAAAATATAAATTTTAGACACTGCTATGAGCTTTTTACCCTGAACTTGGCCAAGAAGTGTGGTCAATTTACGTTAGATTTATATACGAAAGTGATCCCCCTCTCTAAAATCTAAATTATATAATTAAAAAATTTTTTTTTTATGGAATATGATTCACTATGGTTCCAAAAGTCCTCGGCTGAAAATTTTTTCCAAAAATATTAAATTTTGAAAGTGCTATGAGTTTTTAACCCTAAAGTAAAGGTTCGTCGTCGATTTTTGACATTTAAAGTTTTCGCCTTTGTAAAGTCTAATTTATCGAGTTTTGCATTCAAACTCTTCACCTCGAAAAATACAGGAAAAAAAAAACGGTTCTTCCTATGATAAAACTGCCAAAATTATCCTTTAAACTGAAACAAGAGAGTTGAAGAATTGTTTCCTGCAACTAGTTCCATATTCTTCATCCAATTTTCTGAAATGATTATGCAATTTTGTCAATCATAATTTCAAGGAACGTTTGCCAATTTTTCCATCTTCCGACTGTAAATTTCTGGATGGCAACATTCTATACGCGGTCAGATTATGTCAATTTCCGACACATTTCTCCAAGATTAAATCCTCTATTTTCCTTACTACAAGTAGTAATTCCAAATGAAATGATTAGAACAGAAAAGAGAAACGGGTGAAATTTCCTTCAATCCACTTTCTGGAATTTTGCCACTGATGATTTGTTAACAAGATGCTGCCAGAACTTCTCCTTTTCAGCTTGGAATCTGCAAGTAAAATTAATAGACACCAACTGAAAAGCGATTATTGACAACATTTCAGGATGCTTGAACGGATCTCTTTTAATAATAATCAAACTAATAAAGTAGAAGTAGAATTTCTTTCATAGGAACGGTGCTTATCTCGAGTTTTATAGTGTAGCATTACCTACCTTTCCACACACTCATACATACACCAGAGGGCGCTCAGACTGAATTATCTCCCTTTTTTGCCATGCTAGAAGGCACTGAGATCGGGGGCTATAAAAGCTAAAACACAATCAGATTCACACTCTTTCTTCTTCCTTGCCTCGCCCAGCACACGTATGTATAACGCATGCACAAAATCAAAGTTATGTGCTGATGACTTGTTTTACTTTTGTTGTTTTACTTCTTTTATGGAACTGTAGTCTTCACAAGAAGACACCAGCAATGTCAAGTTATCTCCCTTGTATTGAGATATAAGAGTTCTGTTCCTTTGTGATAAGTTTTTAGAGTGATCTCCCTTGCTGTTTGTTGTTGTTGGTTATTGGTTGGGAAAACAAAGATGGCGGGTTGGACAAAAGGACTGGATTTATCTAACGAGTAAACTAACATGTGAGACACATTCTCATAATTTCTTCACATACACCCGCACACATTCTTTTCAGACTTTCTTGGATCCATGTACACGTTTTTACATGCACAATTCAACTGGGAACGAGCTTTTCTGGATTCACATTAAATAAATTATATTTCGAACATATCACCTTTGTTTTGTTCCTTTGTTTTATGTATTTGCTTGTATGATAAAATATATATGGAACAGCACTGCCCAAGCATCCACAATACTCCACAATAGTGTTAAGCTGAATGGATGACCTGGTCTCTAGTCTGTTGCTGGTTATACTTGTGGTGAACACCACAATTTAGGTACTCTCTCTTACTCTCTTTCTTTCTTTCTTTGTTTAACCCTTCTTCGCCTCTGAAGGGAGAAACTCGTGAAGTCTCGCAGAATCACGTTGGCCGAAGGATTTCGGCCAGCTTGACCACGCGAGATTTGAAGTCGATAAAAGAACACGTGTTCCCTTTCCTCACCCTCTTTTTCCCTCAGCGTCTTGAGAAGAACGCACCAAGAACACTCGGCGATTCCCCCCCCCCCCACCCCCCACCAGCTCGAACGAGCTGTGTGAAGGAGGGTGGGGAGAAAAAGGTAATCTTATTCACAAATCTTTCAATTCGATGAACATTTCTTCACGATCCTTCAATTTGACGAACATTTCTTCACACATGATCAATTACAAATTAGCCACACAAAAGACATTCACATGCTCGCATATATACACTTACAAGTACGAATCTAAGAACTCTTTAAAATGTTTCAAATATTAAATAAATTGTTTTGTTGATAAAAATGTTATTCCTTTTCTTTTTTATTAACCATTATAAAAGGCCTATTCGTATATGTATATAGCTTCATCATTCCTTCGCTTTCTTTAAGGTAAGTTTAAATAATATTTTCTTCCTTTCTCTTGGTTGTCTTAAACTGTTTTATTTAATCCCCACGTGGTCCGATGGTGGAAACTAACAGTGAGATGACATGCCGTTATCTATCTATCACACTACCTATGGTTGGGGGATTCATTATCGCAAAACCATTTGTCCGAAATCCTTCGCGACTGTGGTTAAAATCTAAAAACCCTTTGTTCTTCTTTTGAATCTCCCGCCATAAACACACTTCCACCTCGGCCATATACTCTCAGCAAGGCTAGTATCAAAATAGATGGAGTGTTTGCTTACAGCACTTAAACTTTCGAAATCGTCACTCATCTAAGTACTAACCAGGCTCAACATGATTCATTGGGGAATTTTCAAATTCCGTTGTTTTGACAAACTATGTTTGAGCACGATGAGATATGGAAATTCGGATTTAGGGAGAAAAATGTTGACTTTGTCACCTGGTGGTAAATAATCTGTGGAAATTATCTTCAGTTAATGGAACTTTTATTCGTAATTTCTTTGTGTTGTTGCTTGGTTTGACAGCGGTAAAATTCTTTGATGTAACTTTTGGCCGATGATTGATTCTATCCTTTGTGAAGTGGATATAAATTCCTGACACTGTGGGCAGTAAAGTTAGGCATTTCTCTTTATATGGCTGCCCATGTATCTGCGCTCGTTGCTCTGGCCTCACTTTTTCTCCCTCCTGATTCTTCCCATTTTTTCCTTTTATATCTTTAGGACCCTTCCTCTAGCCTAGCAATAGGTTTTCTAACATTTGATTGACTAGCAAATCCTTTACTTCCAAAAATGCATGGGCTGATTTTAGAAGTCCTTCCCCCTTCTGTCTCTATCATTTCCATTATCTAATTTAACTTTTATTTCAACTTTGTCATAGGGAAACATGTGCCAACAAGTCCCTTATTATTTTCTTGTTAATGAGGCAAAATATGTAAATATAACTGCCCCCCCCCCCTCCCGATTTTGGACCATAGACGCCTAGTTTACCATTTACTGTCTGCTTGATATGCTTCTGCTGAGGTCTTTGGTATTATGAAATTCTGAAAACGAGATGCGATTTGTCCTCTGTTAGGGTACTTTGGAATGGTTCTTGCATGTTGCAACAATTGACCTGTCTGGAAGAATGTGTCTTTCTGATGGACTATGGATGCTGCTGACTGTCGTTATCTACCATGAGTGGTGAAAGATTATAACAAGTGGTTGGGTTACAGAACGATGCGATTTACATGGGCTTGGTGAACCCATTCTCAAACTCTTTTGTCATTTTGTACCCGTAAAACAGAATCATTTGCCTCTTAATGTCAAACGTCCCAATCCAAGATAAATGAGAATTGTGTGTCATCGCATATCTCAGTCATCGGCACAAGATCTTATCAACAATCTGTGTGAGGTTTTTTGAATCACAGGTGACTCAGTCGACTGTCACATCTGTGGTCAGCCCCATTGCTTGCAAGTGCTACCCTGTTGTGCACCTGTCTTAGTAATGCATTCATTTGCATTCCACAGGCAATGAAGCTGTCCCCATTAGTGCCTTTGTCATTTATCCGTGGAAGTCCTATTATTGGGTTTCTGCCCATGATCACATAACGTAGGAATACTCTTGTTACGCTGCAAATAGTAGCTTTCATTGAGGATACAACAGATTCCAGAATGTCGGTCCATTCGCATCTTCGGTCTTCACACAACATGAATGATGTGTTAAGGCATTCTAGATGAGACAAGAATATAAAATTGCCCCAGTCGAGGAGGACCTCTCCTCTCCTGACCACAGACAGAACAGATAGTACACTTAGAATTAATTATTTGCAAAAAAGAAAAATATTTTCATTTACAAATTTTGCACAAGGTCATCAAAAGCGTGGGTGTGTGGGTCTTCCGTCGTAATAGTAGCAGGCCTTGTAACTGACTCGAGATTTTGTGGTGGTGTCATTGGTCATGGTTCTTAGACCCACGATCCATAAGGACCGGAAGTTAGCCGGTTGATTAATTCACTTGGAAATCATGTTTAAATTGTTTCTCATATTTGTGATTTTATTCGCCTAAAAAGAACACGGCTACCTTCTTAAGGATTATTCATTCACTTGGAAATCATTGTTAACTTGTTCATTTTTTCAAATGTATTTCCTTTTTTAAGCAAAAGACATTTTTTTAAAAATCCATCATGGCGTTCAAAGATAAGGCATCACATTATATTACGACGGCCGTGATTAAAGTTCGAATTTCAAGTTTAAAAAAATAAATTAGAATTTTATTTCGAGATAAAATATGCAACTTTAGACTAATTAATAAGTTCATCCACCCCCCTCCCAAAATGACTGTTTTAATTTATTACAAATTTTTACTATGTTGTAGAAAAACTTCGTTTTGCAAAAAACAACAACAAAAAACACACATTTTAATTTATTTAAATAAATGTTCGATTAATTATTTTGAAGTATTGATTTTGTGTTACTTTAATGAATTAGTAATCTTTCATGTTTGATTTATTTTTAAGCTAAAACAAACAAACTTTTGTTATAAGATTGTAATAAAATATAGTTTAATTATTATTATGCTCGTTTTATAACATTTTAAATTATAAAATAAACATCACTGTCAATTTCAGAAACTATATTTTATTACAATCTTTTGGCCAAAATGTTACTTCATTGTTTTTTTCCAAAAACTATATTTTATTAAATAAATAAATTTATTAAATCTATTGGGCATTATTAATACGGAATTCAGGGGCTTTCTTCGTAATATTTGAGAACTATATTTTAAAAGATTTTTTATTGTTAACATTAACGATGCTTTATTTTCATTAAAAAAATACATTTATGCGTTTTTTTAGTACCCTGTGATATAACTTTAGTAAAGGTGTTTTTTTGGTAAAAAAAATCAAGAAACATCATTTATTTTTTTGGAAATGAGAGCAACTCATATTATTCCACTAAAACTAATTATAATGAAATGTTCATATAAAGAATAAAACTCTTTAAAAAAGAGGATTTGTCTTCTTGTGTTTATACACCAAGAGATATTTCCATGCAGCATACCTGATACCAGTCTTTTCATTCGATGTAGACCAGGTTGTCATAACAATCGACTCAAACATAAAAAATAATCCGGAAAGAAAAATGAACTAATTTAAAGATCAAGTATTAAAGCAGACAAATTATTTTTCAAAGAAAAATTTTCATGTTTAAAAAATTAAAAAGTTTATGACAACACCATTTTATTAAGTATTAATTTAATGTTTGCTGTCTAACCCACGCAAATTACACGAAATAATGCATTTGCACTAAGATTTATAATAAAGTAATTGTTTAACTATATTCAGTGATTTTTAATTAATAAATACTGAAAATTTCATTAAAATTAGTTGATTTCCTGAATTTTGGTGATTTTTTAAGTGAAGGGGTCAAAATGCCCATCGTCTGACTCTTCGACAGATCTCGTTTGCTACCTTAGAGCATGACGTCATTTTCCAGTGCTCTGGCCTCCTTTAACATAGGTCGTGGTCTTCCTCTCTCTAACCTACTATTAACATTATGCATTTTGACCCATTCGTACAAGCATTGTTTCTTTCATTCTTTTACCGTTTGTCCATCACTTTCACTTCAGCAATCACCACAATACCACATTGACTATAGCACTTAAAATTTCCCCAGTAGTTTTAATTGAATTCACTTTACAAAAAATATATGTATATATACAATTTAATTGAAAAGAATGATGGCAGAGGTGGGGGTGATGGTGAGATACTACACTTTGATCCTAACCTGAACACTGAGGAGTCTGTTGTGGTAAAGAAGAACAAAAAGGAAATGCACAAACGAGATGAAGTTACTTTACTTAGCACAGCCTGAGTAGGTTTTGTTCATACTAAATCGAGGATACGTCCCCGACAATCAGTCCGACAAAGTCTGAGTCATTTTTGAGTAGGGGATCACCTTGCATCTGTAAGGTTGAGGTATGGTTCTGTGCAGTTCTAGGAGGTCCACCCTCCCAGGCTTTGTTTTCTGTCTTTGAGAAGCGGTTAGTTTTTTGCTAATTGCTTGAGACGCCCCCTATCGTGGAATGCTGACGAGGCTACTCAGGCATTTTTTGACGGCTAGAGTGCACATACCTCTTGTGTGCTGGCTTTTCCCTCCTTCTGACCGTGTGTCACGCTGTAGAAGGAAGGTAAATACCTACTTACCTGACACAACTTGAGTAGGTGTATTTCATACTGATCGAGGATACTTACTGTCGGGCTAAGGTAGTCCTAGGAGACCCACTCTACCAGGCTGTACCTTCTCTCTGAGAAGGGGTTAGTTTATTGCTAATCGCCTGAGGTGCTCCTATTGGTCTTCACATAGTGCGATTGCTTTTCAAAACCTGACCTTGTGTCTGTAGTAGTTACATAATTAAGAGTATTTTCTTGTCACTCGTGTAGTGATTGGTCTGTGGTTCGGTGAGATAAAACAGGAATGTTCACCTGTGTAGTGATATGTTGGGCGATTAGAACACTTTGTGCATGCACCACCTTTTTCCATTTCCGCCCATTTATAAAACGTTCTAGTTGAGATTCCAATGTAAACAGACGTCACATTCCCTTCGTTGTCTCTAGCAACACCTTGGCTAGCCAAGATGAAACGCCTGGACTCAATTTCATTTCTATAGTACACGCATGTAAGCCAAACCAACCTGTCTTATATTCTTTCCGGACCATATTCTGTGTTGACGAAACTATTGAATAAAGTTGATTTAAATTGTAGAGAAGATGGTGGCCCTCTTTTCTTATCAAATAGGGTTAGTCAGATGAATCCCCTACTACAAAATGGCGATCTCCATCTATCACTTCTACATGTCTAACCTCCTGCAGAAGAGCTAAATAAATACCTATATAATAAAGTTGTGATTCCTGTCAGTTTGTTTAGTTGTTTACAAACTCCTTTTAGGGTTTTCGAGACAGAGCTCTTGTGGTGATGTCTTTGGTTCCCTGTTTGGGGTCTGGTATTTTAGACGACGGTCGCGTCTTTAGGGATTAGCAAGCCACCACACTAAACAATTAATTTTGTGTAGATAAATTGAGACCGATTCGATAACAAGGATCACCAGTTAGTGAGTGCTAACTTTTAACAATATAATATTGTTAATAAAAAGAAGAAACTGTAAAGTAAAAGAATAAAACTTTTATATATAAACAATTTTACAAAAATGTAAAATATAATAAAGTTTGTGCGGGATAAAAATGTTTGAAACGACACGAGCGTTAATGTTGTCCTTAAAGT
The DNA here is from genome assembly GCA_963556195.1 of Sepiola atlantica. Taxonomy (NCBI): domain Eukaryota; kingdom Metazoa; phylum Mollusca; class Cephalopoda; order Sepiida; family Sepiolidae; genus Sepiola; species Sepiola atlantica. Next base: position 198,655,149 of record OY744521.1, on the reverse strand, counting down.
TTAGTGTGTGTTTTCTTGGTTAAGCATGTTATTGTGGGGAAGACAGCAGGCGTGCTTAAAAGTGGATGCTGGGGTTAGCACTTCAAATCGGGTGTTTTTGTTGTTGTTGCTGTCTTCATTGATGGCGAGGCGAATTATCCGTTGTCGCCAAGAAAACTGATTTCTTTCCGATAATTCCCTGGTTTTATAAAAGTTTATTTCTCACCCACTTGTTCAAAACATGTGTGAACACTTTTCTGAGTTCACACTTTGGTCACATCTGTTATAACTTATTTTTACGAGCGACTGCCCGCAAGGTGATCCCCTCTTCCAGAAGAAAGAAATAAAAAGAAGAGGAAGAAGAGGAGAGAGTAAGCCGAACGAACCTAGAAAGAAAAGAGGTAACTAAACAGGCTAGCACTTTCCTTCAATGCCCGTTCGTCTCGTCGATCTATTGATCTGCCACACTCTATAACCATATTACCCAGAGTACTTGGATAAGTATGTCTCGTTTTGATCAAATGGAGATTCAACATGATTGTGGGGACTGCATTCGCGCTTGACATCCATAAAAAGGAAATACGACGTTTTACTTTAGTTCATTTATAATGTTTAAAAATATGAAAAGAAATGTTAACAAGGGGTTTGGAGCAGGAGTGCGTAGAGGTCATCACTGATTCCCACAAAACACCGGGTGTGCCATGAGAGGGTTAAAAAAACAAGACTTATCGAAAATGATTTAAATAAATGTCGCTTTACTTACTTCACCCTCTCACCCAATTAATGCTGAGTATATCTTTGGATCCCGCTCCAAAAATTGAATGTACAAAATTTCCAAATTAAGAATGAAATGGGTAATATGATGGTATAGGATAAATCGGCGGGAGGGGGCGGGGATAGGGCTTCTCATCCAATCCCGGGCAACGCTGGGGTTTCCTGTCAGTGAGTAATAAAATATGTAACTCGTTAATAATTATTTACATATTCTTTTCTTCAGTTGGTTGTTTTACACCGATTTTCGTAACATGAAATAGGAAGATTAAAAGAAAATAAAACGAGAGAGAGAGAGAGAGAGAGAGGGAGGGATGAGGAGAGTGTGAGTGAAAGAAGAAGAGGTAGAGGGAGGGAGAGATTTCATTGATATTTTTTTTCAGCGTAAAAAAAGATCACATCACACGACACACGTGACAATAAATTCTTTTCTTCATTATATTTTGTTTGTTGTCAGGGTGTTGAGCGATGTCATTCATTACATTAAAATCTGAATAAATATCGAGAAAAAGTGATTAATTCAGTAAAAAAATATCTCATTAAACTGTAATGAAGACAAGTTTTTTTTATGTAAAAAGCTTTTTTTTTTATTTTCCCACACTTTCGGGATTCCCTTAGGTTTTTTTCGTCTGTTTTCGATGTCGTTTGTACGAAAGTAAGTTTTTAAAAGCAACAGTTAGATTCTTCTTCTTTTTTTGGTATCTTAAAAATCGTGGCCGTTGAGAAGTCTTAACTCATTTACTTCTTGACCCCCAACTATGGATAAATTTGTGGTGAAACTCCCCAAATCCGACTCGAACCCATCTCCTAAATCAAACCAACCACCACTTAGACAAGCGACGTTGACAGACATGAAGGTAAATAAAAACACGTGTTTTACTTTATTTTGTTACTTATTTACGCTGGCACAGGCATTAGAGCTTATATTAAGTGTATAGTAGGCGGTGGGGGGGGATCTTCCTAAGCATTACTTCCTGATTCAGGAGAGGGGATTGGTTTGCCCGTCGCCTACACCTGCGAATGTTAATGGGGCCGAATCACGACGCCGTTTACAGCGATCCCTCCAACGTTAAACCGACCGCGTGCCGAACTTGGCTGCAATGGGAGACATAAACAAACTTAAGTAATTCGATATATTTACAGAATTAATAGTTTTTTTTCTTCTTTTTATTCATTCTTAAATTCAATAATTGGATTTTTAATCATTTTTAATTTTATTTTAGTAACTTTTAAAAATAAGTTAAAAGATACGAATAAATTTGGCGCGAATTTTAGTTCTTGTAGCTTTTTTCCGTACTTGTAATGAATAGGCACCCACTAATTGCAGAACTTACGTCGTCAATCCCGAGTATCGACAGATAATCCCAAAGGAGTTTACGATTTGAAAACTGTGACAAAAAAAAAAAACGACGGTACTTATCCAGATTAGGACCCAAGCTAAACCAAACCGCCGCCAAGGTCCAAGGGTTAGAATTCATTTTTTGTGCTTCTACAAGATTTGAACAAAACCGACTTTTGCCGAACTAAACCATAAACTTAGGTTAGAGTTATGAAAAATCCAGTTCGGTTCAAATTCTTTTTAAGTCTTTAAGTACCTTTTTTAGCCCCTCAAAAAAAAAAAGTTGAAAAAAATTTCCTCAAAATAAAAAGAACAGAAGGTGGCTTTCAAATCATAAACAGCTTCGGTCATTTCCGGGACTGACTTGGGATTCTCTATCAATATTTGTGACTGACTACGTAAGTACCGACATTCTCTATTCATTACAAGTACCTTTTTTCTTCCGATATATTCTTCGTTTTCTGCCTTTTTCACCATAATTCATAATAATCAATTGTTATTTCGTAGCTTGCCAGCCAGAAAAGAGAAAGAAAGAAAGAAACAACAACATGAAATGTTATTTCCATCTTGGAATTAGTTGCATAAAAAACGAAACTCCTGGGCATTCATGTAGTATGGTTAACAGCAGAAATCGAAAACAATCAAAATATACAACAAATAACTTTTACTAAACGCAAGAAATTTTATTTTTTTACCGACCTGTATAATTAAAAATTGTGGAAACTAAGATTTATGGTAAGAGTACGTCAGGGGTCCTCGATAAACCGCCCGAGAAACCACCTGTGCGCATGCGCCAACAAACGGAACTGAAGACAGGAAGCGCACAATTTAAAATTGATTTAAAATGAATATATCAAGTAATAGGAATTAAAAAAAAAAATTTTTTTAAGGAATTTAAATTAATAAAAGAATCCAGACTGTGTTTGTGGGTCTACCATGAAATGGATTGGTAGATTTATTATTTTTGAATTTGCTATCGCCACTTTTACTTAGCCAAACACGAATAAAAAACAAATAGCAGTTGATTTTCGCTAATTTCAGGTTTAAAAGATAGTTAAATAATAAAAAAGGCTCACCCTACCGCCAACCCTTAGTCTGGGGGTGCCAGGCGGACTTCGTGGTAAGGTAAATAATTTATTTTTTTAAAACTATTTTTTAAAGAATGAAACACGAACATACGGTCGGCCATTTTGGATTTTTTACGGTGTTTCTTTACTTTCGCTCCGACATGAAAATAGCTTAAGAAATTTATAAACTTTGTTATAAGACTGTACATCTAAACTTACGCGAATTCATCCAGTATTTATTAAATAATAAAAAACAATTTTATCTATCCGTCGCCATTTTTTAATCTAATAATGCAAGGGACAAAACTCAAATTTCTTTTTTTTTACCAATTTCGGAAAAATAACTTATAAGTACGATATAAGATAAACACATAATATTTTTTTTAACTATTAAATTATATCTGAGAACATTAGTCATGTGGCGGTAAAAATTAGGAGTCATTTTCCGGGAAACCAAAATTTTGGGTTATCTCCCATACTCAATAAGAAACCGAAACTGGTAAAAAAAATGGCGACCGATAGATAAAATCGTGCTTTTAAAATTTTTTTTTTAATAAATACGTAATAATTTGCCTAATTTTTGGTGTACAGTCTTTTATGCAACCACCACTTAAGTACATAACAATGTTCATGAATTTCTTTTTTTTCTTAAGAGAGGCCTAACATGTCGGAGCGAAATTAAAGAAGTACCTTTTTTACTGTCTCCAAAAGACGGCTTATTGATGAAATCTTATATTGAAATAAAGAAAATATACTTTAAAATACTTTTAGAAGTTTAAAACTATGCAGGTCGGTAGAAAAGTAAATTTTATTGCGTTTGATAACAGTTATTTGTATAGTTTGTTTTTTCCCCCCGATTTCTGCTATCCATACTGCATGATTACCCACTCATGATTTTAGGTTTTACGAATAAGTTTAGCTTGCAGAAGTGGAAATAGGATAACTCCTGGAGAGGAGTAAATCAATACTCCTCTCCAGGAGTTAGGCACAAGCAAGTCACATACATTATTTAGAGTGTAATAGGTTTACACAAATATCCTTGTGTTAAAGGTTTTAACTTTGAAATAGACATCAGTTTCGTACAAGTATTGAACTCAACCATCAAATTATGTGACTTTTGCATCTAATACATCCCCTATTCCACTTCTATCATTTCTCGTCCCTGTTACCTCATGTTCAGTAGTGATCTGACAAAGAGACATATAGACATGCCCACATCTCGTCATTGTGGTTATCCGATTATACATTCCAACTAAAACGGGAGGAGGGTGCTTTCCTATTGCACAACGCTTTTTCAGTTTTTTTTGTTTTTTACTAAGATGTCACCACTTATCAAGGCCCAAAAGCCACTCGAGGATAAGGGTTAATGAGTGTCAGGTGGACGGTGAGACGACACTGATGATTGGAAGCGATGGTAGAAATTGGGCAGAATTTGATTCTTTAGGAGGGCGGCTCAACAAGAATTGGTTCACATTAGACTTGAAAACGACCGTGTTGTAGTCAGCTGGAAAGCAGCCCCACGGTATTGTGTTCCACAGACGAGTAGTTCTAGGAAAAAACTTTGCTCATGGAAGTTTCGTTTAGTTTTAGATAGATAGTGAGAAAAGGAAACTGTTAGCAGTGGTTGTAGCTAGATGATGTTTTTGTTGTGAATGTTTTATGGGGGGGGGGCATAGATTTACCTTAAAAAGAAAATTAAAATCAATCCTTGATGCATGAGGAACCTCAAAGCGGATGAAGTGTGGGCTATTTCTGTTTCTACCTCACTTGGCATCTCTTGTCTTTGCAATAATTATCTTTCGTTCTTGTTAGCAAAGTCGGTTTTTGATGTGGGGAAAAATCCAGCTCCCCAAAAAAGGGGCACTCTGGATTGGAATAAAAATTGCCTTAATTTAGAAATACTTCTCCTTCACTGACTGATGACAGAATATAGTTAGTGAAGCATCAGAACATATACTACACTTTGTTCCTAGCCAAAAGGCCAAGGAACATTTATTTTCACAAGTAAACATTGATTTTTCAGGATCTTAGATTAAAAACTGATTTTTGTGACCAAAATAATTTGTAGGTTTTGATCAAATGCACAAACAAAATCAATGCTGTAATAAATACACTAATACATGCCCGTATGTTATCACATTTAACAAATATTTAAAAACATTGAGATAGTCTGATAAGCAATGGTGGTGTTTGCTGATTAATCTGATGTTGCTAAAGTAAAAAATTCCGACTTTACCCATTTTAAAATGAATTGTTCCAAAATCAAATTATATTCCCCCCCCCCCCGTCAACTAAAACAGATCAATTTAAAATAAATACATTTAAAAAATTGACCTTCATTTTATTGTTTGACAGTTATGTTTATGGTGAGAAAATAAAGAATATTTATTGCTTTTAAAAAATTAAATGACAACAATTTTTAAATAAATAAAAAAGAAACATTTGTTTTATTTATTTAAAGAATATTTAGCGGACGATGACAATTATTTTTACAATAGAAAAAGAAAGAGTCATTTTTTTTTCTTAATAGTATTCACACTGGCAGATATTTATTGTTTCAAAAGGAATATTTTTATTATACAGATTCATGTAGAAAGCACCGTGGAATTTCCCTGGGGTCCCGCTAGTGCCATAATATTATAATTCCTACCAATATCTTGTATCGTACTTAGCAATTTTTCAGTGTGAATATTACACTTGTATCCTATGGTTTTGAGTCAAATTTCGTTTTCATATTTGATCCATTTCTCCATAACCCACCACCTCCCCACCTATCAGTCGACAGGATGAAGATTGTATAAAAGCACTAATAAGTTTGATGTTTAATCTTCTACTTCAATGGTGTTAATTTGGGAAATGTAATCCCAACCCCATCCTCAACCGCATTTCCTCTAACCTGGCATTGCATAATCCCAGTGGCAGGGAAAAATCCGAAATGACTGGAAGCAGTGATGGGGGATAAACGGATATAGCAAGGTTTGAATGCTAATTATTTAAACATGCCAATCGGGTGCTTTACTACTGAGCCACTTCTTCTCAATCATATATTCTGAGAAAAGAAAATGGATGTAAGATCTAACAATGTGATAGGTAAAGCAATAAAACCAGCAACAACGAAAGATGTTTCACTTTTTTTGCTACATTATCATTTTCTGCTAAATGTAGTATACGTGCATTCAAACACAAAATATTCAAATTCTTGAGCTGTTGTGTTCAAGTATATATGTGCACGCAGTCGAGGATGCATCCATAACAGTGTCTTTATTGCTGTTGGGCTGAGGTATGGTTCTGTTCAGACCTGGAAGGTCCACTCTCCCAGGCTTTCTGAGTGTTGTGTTTCGTTTATTTCTTCCTCGGTTTTCATCTTTTTCTTTTTTCGCCGTGATCCGCATTGTGTTCCGTGTCGTTTTTTGTTAGGACCCATTGTTTGTATAACATCATTGACTTATAGTAAAAAGAATTGAGAGAAGACAGTTTGGAAATAGAGGTTTATTGAGAGAAAAATATTAAATGATAATGAGTATCATTTACACTTAATTGTGTAGGACACAGACAGAAATCTTAACCTAGGTAACTATAGATAGACTGATAGACAGACAGGATTCATGGTCACGTGCGACCCTCAACAGTTTTGTCGTTAAGACTTTTTGGTTAGCGACCGTCCGTGTCAACGTCCAAACTCGGTTTCTTTCAAAATCTCAACGTTCTTTCTCGCTTTCGTCGCACATGACGTCACCTCCGTGGGCCTCTCTTTACATATCATGTCCTTTCTGACTTAATCCGTCAAATCTCACCCTGGTATCATAGCACTCCATATCACACACTGCAAGGTCGTCTGTAATCGCACTCATTCACCTGTGCTAAAATATATACTAGCAAATGTACACACTCATTATCCAACATAAGAAAGAGTTAGTTATTGCTAATCGCCTGAGGCGCCCCTACTGAAGAATGCCGATGGGGCTGCTCAGGCATTTTTTGTAGGCCAGACTGCACTTCACTTAGGGCACTGGCTTTTTTTAAAAACTTGTGTCTAACCTCCCCTGGAGAGAAGGTAAGTAATACATGTGTGCACATTGTATACATTGTAACGTATGCACGTGGGACAGGCTCGGCCCAACAAACTCGACCTCATCAAGTTGTACTCAGATATAAAGTGAAAATAGGCAAAAGTATGAACCTCAACCCCCTTTTCTTTTGAACCTAGAAACCTAATCCTTTCTTTTTTTATCCTTTTCCTTTCTATTTTTTGTCCCCTCTGTTACAATTTTGCCTTTCAATCCAAATAGAATATCTGGCAACAGCACCCTTTGAACTCTTGCCTCCTCCCCCAACACAGTAATATTATGACCATCACCCTCAGGAGGAAGGAAGACACAATATGATATACGCATACATATGCATGCAACATCTACATCTATACAGCATGCATACACACGTGCATTCAAACTCAATTCAAATTCTTGAGCCGTTGTACTCAAATACACATGTGTACGCTGTATACATATAGATAATGTATGTCTCTCTATCATGGTGAAACATTGGTTCTAGATGGTATACTAGCTAGAATACCCATTCCAAGGTGGATTCATAATATTGAGGTACTCTCAAAGATTCTTTAATAACTGGAACCAGTTGGACCCCAAGATACTTCAGTTTAAAGCAATAAAAAAAGATTTGAGCCTGGTCAGTACTTATGTGGGTGACTATTTGAGAATACCATGTGCCGTAAGTTTGGAAGTAGCTGTACATTTATATTCTCTAATATTTTTAGGAAATATATGAATTCACCCCCCCCTCCCCATATCTATACATGAAATAGTAGGTTAGACTAGACTCTTAAGCCTTGGTAGTGCAACTAGTCTAAGAAAAAGGAAAACTCTTACGTGACACTAGTCTTTCTCTGCTTATCCCAGCATTGATTCCAGTCATTACTTTTTGCTATTAGATTTAAGCAATGCTGGATCAAGAGAAGTGCAGTTGGTGATTGTACAGCCCTTGTTTCAGTATAAACTCCTCATTAGGCAGGCACTATTTCAGAGTGTATCCATTGTCTCCCAAGACAGAAGCCAACATGAACACTTAAAAGGAATTATCAATGCAGAGAAACATCAGAGAAGAATGACATACACATAGGAATTCCATTTTTGTCCCTTGTCTCCAGGCTCTTTCTTCAGGAAATATGACTCATCGTCTTAAGCATTTTTGTTTTGAGGAAAATGTGTTAAGTTTTTTTTTGTTTTTTTTAACATTTTTGTTTATCTACGTTTTCTCTTTTATTCTAACTCTTGCTTACTTATTCTCCAAAATTTCATTACTGTAATTATTTTGTTGGTAAATTTAATTTTTACAAGAATATGATTCGTCTGTCTTACTCATTTCATGGTAGAAAATAAATGAATTTATAACTCGAGACATGAGAATCTTATTAAATTTTCTATCTTACAAAACTTGTTTATGGAAGCTTATTTATATATATATATATATATATATATATATATATATATATATATATATTACTAGCAGGTATTGTTGCCCGATGAAAATATAAAATAATGATGTAATGGAAAAAAAAATATATGAGATTCAATTATGAAAAAAGAAAATACAATTTAGCCATGTTTTGGCGTTGCCCAGGAAAAATATAAAGTAATGATTTAATTTTAAAGAAATAAGTATTACTATTAGAGTAGTTATCCCCCCCCCAAAAAAAAAAAATTAGAAAAGAACCGATATCACTGTAACCAATTCAGGTGATTAAAATAGGATTACGCCATGTTTTGGTGAATATAAAATCATGATTTAATCTAATAAAAAGAAATCAGGAGAGAACCCATTTCACTGTAAGTAATTTAGGTGATTAAAATAGGATTCAGCCACTTTTGTTAAATGAAGATATAAAATATTTGTTCTCAGAATCGATATTTACAGAACCTAAAAGGGTTATAACTTCTATTAAATTATGATTGTTTTAACGCAAATAGGTAAAAAAAAAAAGATATGGTAAAGAAAGAACCGTTGGATTTTTTTCGTTTTATTTTTCATATTTATTAATGCAACGAGGTCAAAAATGGATAGTTAAATCAAAAAATTGTTTTTGACTAATATCCCAAGTGATTTCCTTAAAAAAAAAATTAAGGTAGATTTTGTTTAATAATAATAATACTACTACTCTTTAAATAGTCATGAATATGACCTCACTCCTAAGAAAAGAAAAGAAAATAAGAAAAAGTCTTTGTCCCCATGGTAGAACTATAAGTTTTTGAATAGCATTCGATTATCTGAAAACAGAAAATAAGGTATGATGGTGAAATAGTATAAGCGAATGAAAATAGAGATATGTTAAAAGACAAAATGTAAGTAACCGAATGTACCGACGGGAGCCCGGAAATATAGAAATATTACTAAAAAGTAAAGGTGCTGTTTGTTGTGAAAAATAAGAAAAAGAATGTTACAGGAAAGAAGGACAAAGAAAGAAAATATGTAGCTATCCTGTTCGAACTACTTATTTTTATGTTTTTGTTCGTTAATCGTATTCTTGTATTCTAGAATAGGAAATATATATGATGGAGAAAGTGTGTAAATAAACGTAAAATGAATATATGAAAACACTAACGTAAGTTACTGAATGTACTTGGTGGGACTCTGGAAAGAAAGGTTATATTGTTACATAAATTCTACGAGGAGAAAAATAGGAAAGAAAGTAAAAAAAATGTATGAACAGTAACGAATAATGAATGCGGCCGGTAACGAACAATCAGGTCATTCTGTTATTTGATCAATCCTGGAATGTATAAAAAAATCTCTGGAATAGCCAATCAAATCACTGCAAAAGCAGAAAGGGAGCGATCTGTATTTAGGAAAATAGAAAGTGGACCTTGGGTTTACTTTTGACAGCCTCGTAACTCTCACTTCCCTTATTTTGTCCTTTAGTCCTCACATTCAATGAGCGATGTGTCTGACAAAGAGAGAAGAATTGCTGTTTTCTGGGTTGAAATTCGTTGGCTAGTTTTTGACCTTGAAGTTCTATTTTTTTTTTCAGCTCCTTACATCAAGTGGCTTCATGCCTTGTCTGGAGCGATTTTGATTAAAAAAATGTAAAAGTTTAGCAGGAAAGAGTCAATAGTAAGTAAAAAAAAAAAATGATGGCAGTATCAAGAAAAAGTATCCTATGAAGATTATTTCCCAGTGTAAGGTGGTGGTGGTGGTGGTGGCAGTCGGTCAAATTTTTTATGGAAGTAAAAGTTACTCCGACCTCCTGTATGTATGATTATTTTAGGAGAATCAGGCGAGTCAGAAAAAAATGTATAAATTACTGAAAGCGAATGAAATGAGCGCTTATGTACCAAAAACATGCATCAAATATCATCCTAAAGCGTGAGCATAGTTGAATTCTATATATCGCTTGTGTTTAAAGAGCTATAATGTCTTAATGTAAACGGAAAAAATCGACTTTACTTTATTATATAGATATATACGAAAAGAATACCCGTCCCAAGATAGGTAAAATTAATTTCCCCGAACAGAACAGTTTTGCACCACTTTTATGTCCATTTATGAAAATTAAAATCAACATATAATGATACTACACCATATGTCTAGAATCCTTATTCCAATTTTGATCACAATACATTACATAATTTTGATTCTAGAAAATGTCTAAAATTAAAGGGGTCTTAAGAAGAAATTGAAATTCGGGGAATCTTGCTTAATTTGTATCTAATAACTATGGATCAAATTCAATGCAAATCTGATATTTGAATTTCCATGTTATGCCCCTTGATAACACTAAAATCCTCCAGAGAAACTGAAATTTGAGGAATATTTATTAATTGATCTCTAATACATAGTGTTAAAATTTCACAAAATTCGAAGGGATCTAAATTTTCATGAAGGTCTTTCAACCCCGTTCTGGTGGTTACTATTATCAAAGAGCATAAGATTCATACATCAAATTTGGAAAAATCAAAAGTTAATTTCGACCTTGATCGAACTTGTCATGGTCAAAGTCATATAAGCTATTGGCTATAATATGGGCCAAATAGTGTGTCTCTTTAATGAACAGAACCAAAGTTATTCTCAAAAGTGTAATTTTCACCTTTTCCGTGATCTTAACCTAAATATTCCAAAATTAAATCAGTTGAAAGTTAGACCATGATCAATATATGGACCAAGTTTGGTGACGAATGGTCCAGCGACATGGGCGTTAGGCTGTACACAAACAAACACTTAGGAGCAAAGTGTAGTATCTGTTCTGATACTACACTTCACCTTTTTTGTTCTTCGTCATTGAAGCATAAATCCTTGTAGACTTGGAAAAACTGGAGTTTCACGTCTATTAAAAACCAAGCTTGTGTCTAACTATGCCTTCGTGGTAGGGGGGGGGGGTGACAAGTAAATAGGAACAAAAAAACTCTACCGAAAATATAACCTCCTTGGTTGAGGTAATGAAAGAAAATGAGATTTTATGAAGAGGTGTTACCTTGGAGAAATAAGTCAGAAATTAGAAGAGAGAGAAGGAGGGGGCCTGAACTCACTACTATACAACGTATAGTACTTAACTAAAACAAACTAACTCATAAACTTAACTGTTGCGGTATCCTTGGCAGGTGCTGTGCTCTTAATTGTTTCCTTTTGTTTAAGGATCGTATATGGTCAACACACTTGGTTCGTAGTGCTTTAATAATTCACTCCCTCAAACACTACGGCCATGTTTTTCTATTTCATGCTTGAATTGCATCCTATTATCACCTTCCTTCTTGCCATTTTCTTAGATTGCATCATTAATGGTGGAAAGTTAATGAAATATGCAACAAGGACACAAGCCCAACTTAAGAGATACGTATGGATGCAGGCACGAACACGTGGAACAGAAATGGGGTAAGAAGCAAGCAAGCAATGATGCTACTGGAAGCTTGGTGAAAAGAGGGTTTGTGCACATTCAGCTTCCAGTTGTTAAAAGTTTTTTTTTTATCTCAAATTTTCATTTGTATCTATCTTAGAGCACAATTTTTCCAGAATTTCAGTTTGTTGCTCAAAACCAGTGGCCTACAGGGGCCTGACGGCGGCTTCTGGCATCCAAATTATATTCAAACTATTCCCTTTCTTATAATATTTCTCAGTACTAGGACTTATAATTGAGCCTTTGGGGCATACAATCAAAGATTTGTCTCCCGACATCACTAGGGCACTACCAGACCTCATTACGCCACTGCTCAAAACATTCATATATCGTCGTTCCACAGGATTGATTCCTTATATTGAGGTATTTTCAAAGGCTCTTTAATAATTGGAAATAGTTGGGCCTCAAGATATTTTTGTTCAAAGCAATAAAAAATATACTGCAAGGGTGAAAACTGCTTAAAAAATCGTATGCAGCTGAAATTATCAGCTCAGAACAAGGTTCTATTTTTTTAAAGTTTTTTTTTGGGGGGGGAGGGGGCTTTCTTGAAGTGGTTAGTTTCAAAACAAGCTGCTATTTCTTAACGACTAGTTTTGTCTTTTGTCTGTATTTCGTAGCAGTGAAAGTCAAATTACTCTATCATGCAAATTATTCTTGCGCTCTCCTTTGATATGCTTTTTTCAGGACTCGTGCTGTGTAATAAATCTGTAGAAATTAAAAATCTAATATAAAATGGTCATCTTAAAGATTTTATCTCCGAAAAGGTTGCTTTTTTCTGGTTTATTGAGTGTTCAAAAATAATTTTTAATTTTTTCTCTGATTTTTGTGGATTTTTTTTTTTTAATTTTTATTTTGTGAATATCCTGAATTATGATTAAAGTTTAACGTTTTTCAGCAACTTAAAAACAACCCTTCTTTAACTCTACCATTAACTCTAAGTCCGGGTATCCCCCCCCCCCCCCCCCAAAGATACTAGCTTGTATATGCTACTCTCTTTCTTTCTTGGTTCGTTTCAAAGAGTTTTTTTTATGGGGAGGGGCTTAGAATTAGTGGTATGATTAAAGCAGGGTATGTTTTGTTTTGTATATTTTTTGTAAAAAAAAATTTAAATAAGTAACATTCATTAAAAATTTTTTTACAAGTTTCAAAGATGGGGGACGATTCTTTAGTTGATCAGTCTGTGAGGGTAGTGTTTCAGTTACCTTGGTTTGTAATTTTAGCAAGAAACAAATAATACAATCAAACAGTATTTATCTTCTATATAAAGTTAAGACGATTTTTCCCCCATTACCTTTGTCAAGAATAGGAAAATAACCATGCATCACAGGCTACTAAATTCACCACTATATAAGGCTTATTCACTCGAGCATGTTATAGTAAATTTGTGATTATTTTCTCCAGCTAACACTAAATATTACTTTTGGCCCATCATCTTAGACTCTCCCCAAAACATACTCCATATAGGTGGTAGCAAAAACTTTTCCCGCTAACACTTTAGTATTAACACTCTCCCCACCGACACCGGAAACTAATAAATATTGTCTACTTTTTAAAATGTGACCCTTATTATTTACTATTCATCTGCTATTAATTTACTACATAATACAATACATTACGCACATATTTAGTAGACACTCCCTCTAATTGTGTTGATTTTCGAGAATATCGGATTACGTTATTTCTACCTATTACGTATAGTTATACTCATTCCGGTTTTTAGAGAATGCAATTAACGAACATAGTTCCTTACAGTGTTACATTATTCAACATGGCGGCTACAATTTCTTCAGCAACTCGACTTCCGAATTAAGTCAATATACACCAACATACTCAACACATATACATAAAGTTGACATTTTCTAAATCCTACACCGTTTACATGCATAAAATCCAAAAATTGTAAAAAAAAAAAAACATTGATTTCTTCATATAGAAATGACCCAAAACGTGTGACTGGCGGATCGTAAAATAAAACGCATGGCAGCTACAGGCTTTGTTTAAGTCACCTACTTTTCAAGAGATTTCCTACTGGCTTTCGTGGCCAGGTGGTTATCAACATACATCCAAGACCAAGATGGTTTAGTGTTTGATCCCAGTTGACTTACACATTTTTTTTTTTTACATAGTTAAACTTTTGCCTACGAAGGAGGGGGAATGAGCCGTTTTTTTTAATTTTTAATTCAACGTTATTATCTAGTAACTTGAAAAGAAATCAATGTAATATGTAGTATTTTAAGTATTGTGAATATCATCATTTCTCTTCGAACATACATGGTTTATTAGTGCTTTACAGGCCTCCTTAATTATATTTGTGTGTTTCGGTAGTGCTCAGGAGGCATACTCATTTTTCTTTTTTTCTTTCATCACAAACAAAAAAGAGAATTTCTATACAAAGATAGCGGGAGGGGGTAATTGGTTTTAATAGGGCTTTGTAGGCCTCTTTAATTTTAAAAGTGTCCATTATCATAGATAGAGCAGATGTTTAATCAAAAAGAAAAATTCTGGGGAAATACTGGTACCATGGGATGGGTAGGAAGACTCCTACAACCGCGTCTCCTTCCTTTCTTCCTCCTTTCTCCTTCCACAATTCCAAACCGACAATTATTCTAAACATTAAAATTGTCTGATGTGACCTATTTGCGTTCTGTCGGATGTTGACAAATTTTAATTCATTCTTTTATATTTCTCCCGGGCAACGCCGGGGGACGAGTCCAGCTAGTTAAAAATAACATTGAAAATATTACTAATTAAACATAATATAGAATATTGCCAAAGAAAGACTTTTGTACAATGGACTAATTTGACTTGTCACTGCTAAGAAAAACATAAAATTAGTCGATAAAAATTGCAGCCTCTTTCAGGGCTAACTTTTTCAAGATAGCTTTTTTTATACTAATTAGTCCCCACTTACTAAGGCCAAAAGTCACTCGAGGATAAGGCATAATGAGATTGTCAGTTGAATGATGAACAATATTATGGGAAGATTGAAAATGATGAACAGAATGACCAAAATAGGATTATTTAAGAGGACGGTTTAACAATTGGCCTTTTGGCTAGGAATAAAGTGTAGTATCTGTTCTGATGCTTCACTTTTGTCCCCAGTCAGTGAAGGAGAATTCTTTCTAGACTGAGGCAATTACAATTTTTGTTACAATCCAGTGTGTCCCTTTTTGGGGAACTGGATTTTCCCACATTAAAAACCGACCTAAGTAAATAGGAACAAGTATTTGTTGACATTGAACTTGAAGACGAGCATATTGTAATCTTCATGGAAGCAGTCGCGTGGTAATATGTTCCACAAATGAGAAGTTTTTGGAAAGAAACTCAGTTCAGTGAAATTCTATGTTCATGGAAGTTTGGGTACACAAAGGAAGAAAGAGTTCTTTGCAATGGCATTTTCCATTAGGGGTGCTCTTAAAATGATCAAAATTTGTTCAAATTTTAAGAATCAACATAATTTTGTATCTTTTATTTATGAATGGTTTAAATATTCATTAAAATCAGAGTTTAAAAATTTAATCTCTTTTTCAAAGAGTTGGACTACTAAATATTTCAAATCATTCTTTTCAGTTCCCCTGTTTTCCTTGACCTTCCTCTGTCAACTGACCCTGCTACCTCAACTGTTTTACATCTACTAACCCAAGAACTCTCATCCATTCTTTCAGCGTGATCATACCAATGAAGTCTATTGTTCTGCACACATCTTCCTCTGAAGTTATCAGATCTAAACTCACATTACACATTCAACATATCATTCTCATATCATTTTTCTAAATGCAACACATATCCTCAACTCCAACTGGCCAGGTTTCATTTCCATACATCATCACACTTTCTACACTTTCTGCCTGATAGCCTTTTCTCTTGTAGTCACCTGAAAAAGGATGGAGGGCATAATTGTGATACTATTGTGCTCCAAGGAGTATATCTTAGTGTGACTGCGACGTGAAGATATCTTATCACCTTGGCACAGTGCCACAAGATACTGGATGTCGATAGTCACGTTCCCTTTTTGGAACAGCGTCTGTCAATTGTCTTGAGTTCACAATGTGATTAAGATCCTCAAGAACTTGTGGCCTGCTGACTATATCTGAATCGGGAGTAAACTGGTCTCGTTAGGCAGATAATTATCTTGACTTTAGGAATGAGGAATCATTACAACTGAAAAATGGAATACTTGATAAAAAAAGTGAACAAGACGTCCTTTAGTCTGTTTTTATCACAAATAGAATTGATTTTCTTACTACATTTCTACAAATCGCAGACATTCTCGAAACGCGTCTTTTTCCCAAGACGATTTCTAAAAAACTGTTCTCTCTTTCTGGTGATGAAAAAAAAAAAGAGAAAGATGAAAGTCATCCGTGTCTGTTAACTCACCGGCTATACTCTCCAGCCAGCAGCTGTCATTACTAGTTGTCAGCTTGCAGGTGGCTTGACCTTTAGCTTTCCCGTACTATATGACCTGGGTTATTTTCAAAGCAAGGCTAATTCTTCTCTGTGAAAAGGATGTGGGGGAGTTCTGATTGATGGCTTACTTAAATTCTAACAAATTTTCATTCCTTTGAAATCATTAAATTTGACAACTCTTATATGAAGTAAAGTGAATTCTCTCTTTCACTGACCATTATAGCTTTTGAAACAGAACCTGCATATGCTAATCTGTTGGGGCAGAAATTAGGCTAATTTATGATGCATGTTTATGAAAAATATGCATTCGTTTTGTTCGCTTTTAAATTTTTTTTACGTTTTTCTCCAGTTCAACAGCTTCGAACACAGTCATTCACACAGGAGGTCGAAGTTATTTTTACTTTCACACTCACATCTACTCCCACTGCCACCCACTTCACTGGGAATTTTTTTTAATAGGTTCACTATTTAATGTATCACCGTTAGTATTTAATTTTCTTGTTATTCATAAAATAGATAATTCATCTTTAAAATGTCATTAAATCTTACAATTCCCTGATTTAAAATCTTTTAATATGTTGGCTTGTTTACAAAGTATAGTCTTCTAGTAGGGATCTTATCTTAAAGATACAACATGGTCTCCTTGCTCTATGTGATGATAGGTAATGTCGGGGTAGGTATCTAGTTTATAAAATGTTAATAAAATAGTTTTATAATTATTGAATTTAGTAGTCAGTGCTCAGCTGTCTGACCAGCTAGAAAACTGAGATAAAAGCCTTTCAAGATTGGTTTATAAGCAAGCTGTGATCTTTCATTGTGCTTAGATGGATAAGTCCATTCTCTGGGTTCTGATTGGCTGCTAGTTCATGAGCGGATAATCTGTTATATAAATACTAGTGGGATCTGCGAAAATTCACCGGTTGTATTCTTCATCTGTTGTATATTGCTGCTGTCATTCTATGAACGTCTGGTGTGAACGCAGACGCCATGATATTATTGCACCACTTTGTTCAAACTGAAACATACTTATCGAAGTATTTTAGTTAATGTAATTTCAGAATATATTTGGTTTGGGGATCTGCCTTCAAAACGCTTGTAGAGGTTTGTGACATATTTCCATTCTATGGACATCTGGCGCGAATGCAGACCCCACAATATTGTTCTACCATCTTTGGAGAGAACAGATACTACACTTTTTATCCTAGAAAGAGAGGTGGAGGATGATTACATAGGTAGAAACATGGAATTACCTTAATGTATTATTATATAGATTGCTTCATTTAAACAAGGATTTTTCTGTCAACTATTTGGAGCTTTTTATGTTGATAAGTGTCAATTTGATTCTTCAGTAATGGGTTCGCTTTCATGGTGGTCATTTCTTGACAGATCGATATAAGTAACACTATATCCGTTTTATTTATGAAAACCAGACTTGTATAGTTAAGGATGGCTCTAATATTATATCTTATAATTCCTCACCATCTAATGTTAATAATACATCTAGTATTAATAATACTAAACCAGCAGTGACAATGGGAGTATAGGAGTAGAAAATAACGTATAAATTTAAATAAGTGATGCTAGAGCAGATATTGTTAAATATTAAAACAAAAAAAATATTGAGTGTCGAGAAAAAGCCCTTTGTGTGTGTGTAACACATGATTCCCCCTGTTTTAATTTGGAGAATTTGATTTATGTTATATCTTCTCTCAAGTCAATGTTTTTGTTTCTACTTTATAGAAATCGATATATTAACAGAACATTCAAATAAGTTTTAGTAAGCGTTAAATTTTGAAAGGAATCTAAAGACACCATTGGAATTTTCCTTCGATTCCATCTGGAGTCATTAGAGGCAATTATCAGTTAGGTCCATAAAATAACTGAAATATATTAAAATGTGACGAAACGAAATTCATTTTTTTTTAAATAGATTTTCTTCGTGTTATAAAACAAAACTAAACTTAAACAAAGAATATCTCTGTGAAGAATGTATTTAAAGAGAAGTATTTAAATAAGTATTTTTATTGGTATTTTTAAGATTTAAAATAATTAAATCAAAACAAAGTTGTTTCGGTTTGTTAAAACCATTTATCATTTTACAGTTGTCTGTAAGAAACGCGGCATCAACAAGTAGTTTTTTAAGAAAACACCACCGTGCTAATAGTTTTTTTTATTACTTGATATTGCAAATGTTATTTTTAACTTTTCTTTCAAAGCAAAAATTGCAAATATGACTATTTTAAATTATTTCCAACCAGCAATATATCTCCACAGGCAATGCTGTGCGGATGCCGCTAGTGTGTGTAATATATATATATATATATATATATAATCTATGTATTTATTGAATGCAATATAACTAAATCAGAAGCATCAATTAATGAAAATATTAAAAAAGAAACAATTAGAAACCAGATCACAATGTGAGAGATTTATTTATTTTTATTTTTCAAATAAATTAAAACAATTTAAATCCAAATATTTCGGCTTAACAAGCCATTTATTTTTTTCTTCATTGTCAAGATCTAACTACGTCACCACCTGACTTCTGATGTTATTCAAGACTGTCTTTTAAATGTCCGGATATTTGTAGTAAAAATGCTGGCACGTTGTTAGATCTTTACAATGAAGAAAGAAAGAAAAAATTATCTGTGTACCACTTTAAAAAGCTTGTCAAGCCGAAATATTTGGATTTAAATAATTGTTTTCATTTATTTGAAAAAAAAATCCCCAAAAACTCTTGCATCGTGATCTGGTTTTTAACTGGTTTTTCATATAATATATATATATATATATAATGTATATATTATAAAATAAGTAAAAAACAGTGTTCTATCATAGGAAATATTGAATAGTGCTGAAAATTCAGTCTGACAATATAAGACAGGTTCTACCCCAGAAAATGGCATGTCCAGACCGATAAAACCCCAGTACACCAAACAGACACTTTAATGTATAGTTTTTAAATAAAATACTTCATATATATATATATATATATATATATATATATATATGATTTTGAATAAGTGGATGGACTGTGGGCTGAAGTTTTTAAGTCATTTCCTTTTAATGTTTATCTTTTCCACCCATGACTAGCAAAATAGTTTACCAACTATTGGTTTGTGACAAAGAATTTCCAATGGTTTCTGAACTTATTTTTGTCTTGTATCAATCAATAAGTTGTAGGCCCCTTGTTAGGGTCAAACTCATTACAATAGTAATGATCTTCAACATGAACATCCAGACCATTACTCTGCGGTGCCTCTCCTCAATCTTCTTCGGCCATAATATTCAATTACTTAAAGACTATTTTAGAAAACCTAGAAGAGGAGAAACTAATGCGAAACACCAAGAGATTACTTGTATTGATCAAGAAAAAGCTCTTGTGTATTAAGTCCGCTACCTTTTGTGATTATTTCTTTCAATTCCGTCCTATCTTCCGTTGGGAGATGGCGGTGATAAACTGGATATTTGCACGACGGACTGACGACTGTGTCGTGCTCGATTCCTGCCTGATCTATAACACCACTTATGTTTGCAACAGTCATGTGGTCCCTCCTGTGAGTATCTAATCCTAAGACAATAAGAAACCAAATCAATACCAACAAAATTCAGCAACCCGCACTGTCTGCCAAACTATAGCTCCTGTCAGATCACCGCATTGTTGCATTCCTGTGCTTGTTTTACAAGTATTTCCACGGAATATGCTCTAATGAACTTACTGCACGTGTACTCTTTCAACGAAAATACTCTCAACCCACCTGGCTAGCAGCAAAATTCCACCTCTTCACTATAGGGGTCCTAGATGCCAGAAGATTTTCTACTCTAATCGCTTCTATCCTCGGACTGCTTGCCTGTGGAATTCCCTATCTGCTCCTTATTTCCACAACCATACTAACATGCAGAAATTTAAATGTAATGTGAACAAATGTCTTGCTGCCCAACTCTCCACTCAGGTTGATTCCTATAAATCTGGCTTCTATCACAGTAGCCCGTTATGCTTCAGTGGCAATATGCATTGTTTGGGATGAACAAAAGTAAAAAAAAAAAAAAAATGTTGTAACATGGTTATTCATGCGAAGTGCATTCTTTTAGCTTCTGCTGTATTTTCTTCGAATTGTAAGTCGTTGATTAAAGATGCAAGGTGTGACAAAAAAGTAATGAGGTTGATTTAAAAAAAGAAATCGATTTTTGTTCGCCAACCCTAATTCAAAATTAACTGATCAATGTTGATCTTGTTGGCAGTAATATTTAGAGGAACCAATTTTACACGATCACGGAACTGCAAACGATTTTACAGAATCATGAATCTGAAACAGAATCTGTTTTTTTTTTGTAATCTATTACTGATGGAGATTTGGTATCTGTCTGCCTGAATTCGAAACTGTATAATTACTTCTATTATACTAATGTACTATCTTTTAATGCTCAATTCATTTTACTATACTATTTCAAACTAATGTACTATCTTTTAATGCTAAATTCAGTTTACTATACTATTTCAGACGAATATATTATCTTTCAATGCTCAATAATTCGGGGGGGGGGGGGGGTAGTGTAGTATCTGTTCTGTTGTCATGAAACCATCCTACCAGGCATTACCCCCTATTTTTAGGGAGATGTAGCATATAATCTGTTGTTTTCATGAGACTATCCTCCCAGGCATTATCTCCTACTTTTTTGTAGAGGGGAGGTAGTGTAGTATCTGTTCTGTTGTCATGAGACCTTCCCTGACAATACCTCCTTCTTTGGAGTGGGATAGCATATGTTACAATTGGCCTTTTCATTAGCAAATTCAACACTTACATTATATATATACAAGCTAAAATATGCGACCATAGGGAGCATGTTTTAGCTTGTATATATAATGAATAACAAACTAATCATTTAATTTTGTTTTCTAAATTTTCACTTTTAAAATTTTTTGAAAACTTAATAAATTATGAATTATTCTTTCTGCGATTTTGTTGTTAAAAATGTTAATAAAGATATGAACATAACATAATTGTTTTCTGAAAAGTTGTTTTTACAAATAGTTTCCCTTATTTTTGCTTTTAGGATACGAAAACAAAATAAATGCTTAATTCATTGTTCAGTTCTTGAATATTTCTTTGAACACAACTTGTATGATTCATATTAGAATATTAGTTTTTTCCTTTTCTTTTTTACCCCCCCCCCTTGGTTTTTTATTTAGTATTTTTCTTTTTAAAGCCATTCATTCTCTTACGTGATTAGTTATTATTCCACGTCTCTTTGAATTATGCCGCTATGACAATAAAAAACACAGAAATGAAACCGTTTTCATGTTTAAAATAATAAAAAGAATCTTGTAAAATTCGATTTTAGTTAATGTGAAACTGGCAAATATTTTTTTATTTTCATACATTCATTTTCTATTATTTGAAATAGAGGGTCCTATCTCTTATCTTCTCTCTCTATATATAAGGTTAGGTAAACTAATGAATGGATCATTATGAATTTTGGAATATATATTCTAGGCAACACGGTGAGTAACATGGGCACATTATTTTTTTTCTAAACTTTATCATTTAGGGGATGCGTCCACCCAAATTCGCATCTGCCTCCCAATTGCTCTGCATCAAAATTTGATACATACATTTTTAAAAGGATCAATGCGTTCGCATGAGAGTCAATAATGTGTATGTACTTGGTAAAATCATAAACTATTGAACTTATCATTATGGATTATGTATTTGAGGCAACAGGGTGAATAACGTGAACACATTTTTTTTTTGTAATCTTCACCATTTAGAGGACGATGGTGCACAGAAACCATCCTACATCCACGCCCCTTCCCCAAGAAAGAAATACCATTAAAATTTAAAACTAATGCTATATTTATTTCTTATACCCGTCCTGGGACGGGTTTACTATTAGTTTACTATATAAATACAATGTCAAACTTATCCCTGACTTTTTGAGATACACATAGTTTTCTTTTTGAGGGAACCAGTCTATTAAAGTATATTTACTTGCTTCCCACTGCAGCAAAATTGGACACAAGGTTAGTTTATAGTGGAGAATCCAGCTCTCCCCAAAAGAGGGCACTCTGGATGAGTGCAAAATTTGCCGTGATCAGACCCGTCAGCATTCCCTGGTGGGAGTGTCCCAGACGACCTGTGATAAACCAATCCCCCTTCTGAAAGGAGAAGGTAATGACTGGGACGATGTCCTCCTAGGACTATGCTGCACTCTGACAAGCCTGAATGAAATGTGTGTGTATATTTAATTTTCACTAGCCGGAAATGTTGTAAGGTGTTTGTAATATTTATGTGAACTCCTTTCATCTATCTATTAGAGAAGGGATCATTGGCATTGACCGGCTGAAATACATATTTAATATGTGGTATTTTCTCATGGTTCTACTCGTCCATCATTCATTCTCTAACTCTCTCTTTTAGAGTTGGACGCATCTTCCTCTCATGTGACTAGGGTGTATGTTCCGACTTCTATTGCAAGAATATGTTTTATCTTTTACAAATTGCAGATGTCGGATAGTTGTCACTCTTAACTATCAGCACACAAGCCTGTCAAAACAGCGACTTGACCTTCCCAACTCCATGACTAATCTTGCCACATTGCAGATTTAATATTGTCAAAATAAACAATTTATTGTATTATTTGGATTGTTTGGACTATCATTCAAAAACATTATATCAAATCGGTACAGACTCAAATTAATATGGAAATGGAAACGACTCAACACTCTTTCCATTTCATAAAGACATCACACATTTTGAATTCTAACGACTATGGTTTGTTGGAAAGAAAGAATAAAAACATTCTTTCCAACATTTACCAATAGGAGCCATTGTCACGATACACCTGAAGAGGGTCGGAGATTACATCAGCCAAAACATTGTGGGAATAACATCGAAGATGAGAATAGTGGTTCGAAAAATCCAAATAATACATATTATCAATCCTCATCTAAAAAATTCAGAAACATTAAAACAATTTGTTCTTTTCGCAAAATCACAATTTATACTAATGACCTCTAACTTCTGTAGGGCCCTTTTCTTAAGCAGTCCACTCTGCCGTGTATCTCTTTTCATTGAAAGTATATCTGCATAAGCTGCCTTAATGACTCTCAAACTGAATGAAAGAAATACATTTTCTTCATGAAGTGTCATTTTATATTTCCCTAAAATAGATATTGGAGATGTATTGTAACCTATTCTAATAAAAAAAATATTCATGAAATGTTTATATAACATTTTCGTTCTATCTTTCCTCTTACTAATAGTACAAATGTTGATAAAATTAATTTTATTAAAATCTGAACAGGGTTTTTCATCATGTATTCTTTGATATGGCTGTTGAGTAGTAATAGGACTATACCGAACATGATATATGGTTTGAAAATCTGTAGCGGACATGATGAGCCAGAATCTGAATGAAGTAGTGGAAATAGTCTTGACTTACCTTATCGTCCCCATAAAATGGCTCGTCTCTGTCTGGCGTGCAGATTCTGGATGTGAGAAAGAACAAGTACATGCCAGAACAAGAGTATTTATGCATATTGAACACGTGTAAC
This sequence comes from Sepiola atlantica, assembly GCA_963556195.1. Taxonomy (NCBI): domain Eukaryota; kingdom Metazoa; phylum Mollusca; class Cephalopoda; order Sepiida; family Sepiolidae; genus Sepiola; species Sepiola atlantica. The sequence goes on along the minus strand of OY744521.1, from coordinate 198,631,126 downwards.
CAGTGTGCTTTGCCATCCATAAAAGACCAACCTAATATAAGTTGTCACGCGTTTTTGCACTTCGAAGGGCTACAGTCATTGAGCAGAGAGATCAGTATTAAAAACGGTGTTGTTGGAGAAAAGTCTATTATGTAATAAATAGCTAGTGGCAAACATGTTGTTGCATTGAATACGGTGTCACCGGAGAAGTATACAAACTTCCAACGATAAGTGATAAAGATATAGTGGCAAACATGTTGTTGCACTAAATAAGTTGTCATCTGAGAAGAGTATACCACATAATAAAGTTCCAGTGGCGAGCGTAATGTTTCCATCAAAAGAGACCATGTTCCCCTACTTTTTTTCCCTATTCTTTTATTACTTGAAAATTCTATTTAAAACGTAATCATAATAGATTGACTGACAGAGCCTCTAAGAAGGATGCTTTAGAAGCAACTAAAAATGAGATGAAACTTGTCTACTTTATTACTATAAAAAAAAAAACTAAATTTTTCTTTTAATGAAATAGAATTTTCTACTTAACTGTTAAGATGAATAAACTTGTTTGTGTATGGCTCATGGCGTTCTATACTGGAGGCCAATTCATGGTGTTTTATACTTGAAGCCACTTCATGTCGTTCTATACTGGAGGCCAATTCATGTCGTTCTATACTAGAGGCCACTTTGATGGCGTTCTATACTGGAGGCCACTTTGATGGCGTTTTATACTGGAGGCCACTTTGATGGCGTTCTATACTGGAGGCCACTTTGATGGCGTTCTATACTGGAGGCCACTTTGATGGCGTTCTATACTGGAGGCCACTTTGATGGCGTTCTATACTGGAGGCCACTTTGATGGCATACTATACTGGAGGCCACTTTGATGGCGTTCTATACTGGAGGCCACTTTGATGGCGTTCTATACTGGAGGCCACTTTGATGGCGTTCTATACTGGAGGCCACTTTGATGGCGTTCTATACTGGAGGCCACTTTGATGGCGTTCTATACTGGAGGCCACTTCATGGTGAAGAGCCTCTAGGAGAGATGCTTTAGAAGCAACTAAAAATGAGATGAAACTTGTCTACTTTATTACTATAAAAAAAACCAACTAAATTTTTCTTTTAATGAAATAGAATTTTCTACTTAACTGTTAAGATGAATACACTTGTTTGTGTATGGCTCATGGCGTTTTACACTTGAGGCCACTTTATGGCGTTTTATATTTGAAGCCACTTCATGGCGTTTTATACTTGAGGCCACTTCATACATTAGTACCTACCATCCTTCTTTATGGTGGTGAAACTTGGCCACTGCGACAGGAGGATTTGCACATACTAAAGGCTGTTGGCGTTGACTAGACAGAATCTGCAATGTCGAAGTTCGACATTATTGCTACACATATGTCTTGTTGTTGCTTGCAACTGGATGCCTTCGTTGGCTATGTCACACTCTCCAATGTGAAGAAAGTGAACTCATACACAGAGCTGTGGAAGACAAAATCATAGAGGCTGTTAGCTGAAAACCTGGCCCGCGACAGTCAAAGCAGATACAGAAACTATGTCTGGCCATTGTATTTACAATCTCTGACATTAGACAAGAGACTGACTTCAAATTATCACTGATGCTTCTGCGGACCAGAGACAATGGTTCGCAGTAATTAGAGATGTGTTGTATCCCTTGGATACCAGTTAAGCCCACTTCCGGCGAAAACCGATTTATGTACTAGTAAGTAATAGGCCTGATTTTTCTCTTGTGAACTTCATGTAGAAGAAAACAAAATTGAAATTATCTTTCGAGAATTTTTGAGATGAGGATTGGCAATTTGTAATATTCAGACTACTATTCTCATCTTGGTTGTTATATTCACATCGTTTCGGACAATGAAACCTCTAACATTCTTCAGGTGCATCTTTTCGAACTTGGGAACCTACTAGTTGACCTTGAATTTCAAAATGAACCCCTTTATTTAATCCATGAGGATAGATTGTTCTCATCCTGTCAGTCATGAAGTATTAATTTATGTTATTCTTAGTTATTATCACCTGTAGTAAGGATTGAACCTTCAACCTCCAGAAGACTGTCACTTAGAACTGATTGTTAATCAACACTTTTAACCATGTAGAGGGAAAAGATATGGCAGATCAGAAATCGATAAGACAAACGTACATTGAGGGAAAGTGCTACCTTGTATTAGTTACCCCTTTTCTTTTTAGGTTCATTCGGCTGACTCTTCTCTTCTTTCTATTTCTTTCTTTCTTCTTGAAGAGGGAATCACCGAGATCATTTGCTAATAAAATAAGTACATATAGATTTTGACACTCAGTGAAAAGGGTTCACATGTGTTTTTAATCTGAATGTAACAAGTAGGTGTGAAATGAAACACAGATATAAACAGCTGAACTGGTCAACGAGATCAGTGTTCTTGGCTACACAGAATGATGCGCCTCGGCTCTTAATGAAAGCAGCAGCAGCAACAAGAAACACCCATCGAGTTGAAGTACCAAGCCGAAAATCTACTTTAAGCACCGCTGCTGTCTCCTGAATAACAGCTTAAAATAAGTAGGTAAACACACACACACATACACACACACACACACGTACAACGGAACTTGCAAACAAACTTAACGCCCATGTTTTGTTTTCCTATTCGAGAACTTTTCAACCTCCAACAAACTTTGATCTTTTATATTTTACATCTTTGAGATGTTTTATTCTTTAACTTACATTTTCTCTTTAATTTTATTAACAAAATTCTATTGTTAAATTTTAGCACTTGCTAAATGGTGATCCATTCAAAACATGTTTTTATTGATCTGGTTCATTCGCCAATTTAGCTACACATTAATTGTTAGCGTGATGCTTGGTAATCCCTAAAGACGCGACCGTCGTCTAAAATGCCCGATCTAAAGCCGGGTACTAAGGCGCCACATGGCATCCTCATCTTGGTGTGTGGTTGTCATAGAAACATTTCCCATTTCAGCATCTGTACTTTTAAACATTTTTTAGATGTCGTTTTTACCTTCAACAAGCCATTTTGAACTGAATCCTTTCTTCAATCCTCAAAGATAATGTCTTCCTTTTAAGTTTCCAGCAAACAAAGTAGACGTTTTTGTCTTTTTATGGAATTAGTTTGTCAATCTCATTATCATGATTAAAAACGTAAAAATATCACTTGTGCCAATTAAAATTGATTTATTTAAATTTAATCTTCAATTAGAAATTAAACAAAATACTCAGGTTAAATCACCAATAAAAATAATTACATAAAAATACAGGTTAAATAATGATTGATAAGTAATTTGTTGATAACGAATTTCACAGGTGTTTTGCTTGTTTGTTTGGTTCACCTGGAAGATAGATATGTCAATCAGAATTTACTTTTATTTACTTATCTACAAACTTACCGTTCCATCTCCCCCCCCCTCTCTCTCTCACAGACATTCGGAATGCATAAATTGTGAACAAAGAAATTATCTTTCCTTTTTTTGTCTGACAGTCAATCATAATCAGAATATAACACAAACAACTAAATCTGAGTCAGATATAATAGAGTTTTGATATGTTCAGTCTGTCTGTCTTTCTGTCTGTCTCTATCTGTCTGTCTGTCTGTCAGTCTGTATGTTAATAATAATTTCACTCAAACAACTCAATCTCTTCTAAGATGTTCATCTGACCAATGTTGATGATATCTTTATTAGTTCACAATTTTATTTTTGTCCTTCATTCATAAAATAATAAATAAGACTACCTGCCTATATTCTCTTTCTTTCTTTTTTCTTTCTTTCTCCCCCCCCCTCTCTCTTTCAATCCTTTGTTCAATCACTTTCCTCTTCCAATTCTTATCATCTCGTTTTCTATTTATCAAGTTAAATATTTAATAGAGAATTAATAAATTAAACATGTTTTTTTTTTGTTTTTTTTTCGGTTTCCTTTTGGAATAGAATAACTTTAAATATATTTCTCTGCTACATTGTTCTTCTTATCTTAACCAAGAATTAGTTTATTTGTGAAAGAATCTTTGTAAGTAGAGACTTAATCCATGCCAAAATTGTTGCTGAGTCTGTGTTTCACTTCTTCCTCAACCATCTGCATCCTCTGCTTTGAGACCTACCTCCACTATAACATCCATTGCTATGCTGCTTGAATCACATCAAATAACTCCATCTTTCACCTTTGGTATGCATCACTTTCCTCTCACTGGATCCCATTGCTCCACCTCTTTGATGATACCCTTCATCATCCTGAGTGTTCTGTCACGTACCTATTTGTTGCATCTTTTTTTTTATTCTGCCCGTCTCAGAAATGTCTCCGTATGTGACTACCAGCTCGTTTTGTCAGCTTCTTTATCACAGATTAAATATTATTCTCTTTCTGGAACACCAACTTTCCAATCCCTTATCCTTCCGCATCTTCTAACATGTCCACAAAAAACTTGCTTAGTCAGCCTCTCCTCTATGGTCTCCTTCTACACTTTGAGCCTGCGAGCTACTCCTCCATCGAGTGACACCGAAAATTTTGTGAGCAATCCATACCTTTTGAGGTGACACCTTACTTCTGCCTGTACAACTTACTCATCTGCCAGGATGTTATCAATAGATGAATTTGTGGACTTCCCCCCCCCTTCTTGATTCAGCACTATGGAAAACCCCAAAACTCAACCTAGTATGCCAGTAAATATTTCTTTTCTACCTTACATGTTGGTACTTAGCTTCTTTTGATGCATGCAATTTAAGGTAAGCCGACTTCAGATCTACAATTGCAGAAGCGCCGATTATCTATCTCTAATTTTGCATTGCTTCTCCATCTATATCAATGACATCACTTCCCATGCAGCACTGGTCTGACTATCTTTTGTTGGTTCGTTGGTTCACCGGCATCAGTAGCCCCCCCCCCTCCCCATCCTTCTTCACTGGTAGGGAGAGTGGCATCGTGGTAGTGTCAGAGCTACCAAGTTAACAGGGCTCTGGTGAAAATCCAGGAGGAGCTGGCATCAGGATCTGCCGTTGTCTGGTCGTCTCTTCCTCTGCGTGTGACAAGTAAAGACGTATCAGGTGTGGAACTGCACATCAAGTGAGTGATAGTGAAAACATTGCCTCTGCGCTATTCCTTTGTTTTCTCAGCCAAATCTTCCCTGACGTCGCTGAACCACCTTGCTGCTTTCTGTGTCTGGGGTAAATACCTGTAATCTTGCATGTTAACAAATAGCTGAATAGGAGGACTTCATGCAGACCAGACAATCCTAAAGCGCGATCTTCATGAGACTATGCAGAAATTCGACTCTCTTAACAAGAACAGCATCAGCAACGATGTCTTCTTCTTGACTTCTTCCTGCCATGGTGCTTTTCTCACTCTACCTTTCTATCTCCTCCTCACTCAAATCTCTCCTCTTTCTGCATGGAACTTTTATAGATGCTGGCCCTGTTCTTTAATATATATGTCCTGCTTGTCCAACACCATTCTATTGCCCATTTTTACCATCAAACTCAGCACAAAAGTCCTCATCTCCAATCTTTAAACCAAACTCTCCACGACTCCAAAGTTGCAGGTTTATTATTCATTGGGCCTTGCCAAATTGAACATGGTTCCCAATAATGATGACACTCTATAATTAGTCAATCACGTCCATGCCAAATATATGATGTCAATACCATCGATGATGGTATTGACAACCATCCTTATCTTCAATTGCATCTCGTCAATTGTTTTTATGAGTGTTCTTTCACACCAACTTCTCATCAACATAGGAGTCACCAAAGTTCTGATACATTAGTCAATCACGTCCACAGTGGGTTTTCTTTTCTTCAGCAATTTTTACAATTGTTAAGGTTTGATGTTGATTCAATGTATGTCATTCTCTGCCTGATCTTTCTCTTCCATCTATCGACATCCAATGCATCCCCCTTAAGGCATAACGGGATCAAACTTGCCGGGTCAGTGATTTGCTGCAATCTCGCAACCAACTTTCTTTTTGTAAGCTATACCGCTACACCCTCCCCCCTGTCCATCGATGGATCTATCATATCATGATTTTCCCTTTACCAATAGCATTGGTTTTATTTTCAAAAATATTTTATGTTCTTTGCCTTCTCTACTCCTTTCCTTGTTCCTTTTTCTACTCCTTTCACAACCATCCTTCTCACTACTATGCCACTGATTTATTTTGCTCCTGTATAAGACTACGGTCAGTTCAATTTCCTTTTTCATCACACTATATAAGAATGTTATGCAGACAGATAGCTAAATAATTTTATTATGAATTTGTTACTGGGTTATGAGGATTCGTAATGTTAATTATCCCATAGTTATGTGTTAGTATTTGTCAGAGGAATCTTCTTATTTTTATACTGAACTAAATTGAATCACAAAATACAGCACACATGAAGACTCATATTGAAATTAATACGGCTTTTTTTGTATATGTTCTTTAATATCTTACTTGCAATATGTGTCCCATTAATTTCGTTGTGAGAAATTCTGAATTAAGAAAAGCAATTCTGTTTTGTCACTCTTTGAATCTTTGTGGAACGAAAACTTATCAGATTCGTTCTTGTCTGCATTGTAGTACACTACTCGCCCTCTTTTGGAAAGGAAAATCGTAATTTTTTTACAATTCCAGTGATGTTTGCTCCAGCTTAAAGGTTACTTATTAGATGAATCCTCGCATCTCTGGGGAGCTACTTTTTATGATTTGGTCTGTCATTTCAGTAAATCTTCATATTTTAAAATCTTATAATTGCGACAATGGCCCTGAATATATGACTAAAATATGGGTTGAATTGACTCAAGAGTTTCATACTTAATTTTGGAATAGCATTTTCTTTGGTAAATGCATAGATTGAATGGACACATCTTAAGAATACTTTTGCTTGTTGTAATATGATTCCATATATTTACCTACTAGCAGAGATATCCGGCGTTGCCCTGGACAAAAGTGTAACATATTAAAACTTCTTTCTCTATAACCCTCTCTATATTCGTCTCTCTATCTTTCTCTTTTTCCCCTCTGTCTCCCCACCCCTCTTTCTTCTCTGCTCAGCCCATTCCTCTCTGGATATACACGCTTTTATAGATTACTCAAGGAATAAGTCAGTGTAAGGGAAATAACTCATTTAAAAAAAACATAATTACTTCTCTTTTAGTTAGTACATCAAAAGACCCCCCCGCCCCCTGACGAAACTTGGCCTAGTTTAGGGTCAAAGAATAAATATTTTTTTCCGGGGTAATGCCGATCAAAAAAATGTTAACTTTGTGGGTATTTGTTTAGTAGTTTGGGACTTTTAGCTGGACATACACACAAACATACACTGCCCGTTATATAATAGAAATGAGCAAAGTCAGACAGATTATATATTCTGACATGTTTATTTGTCCACACTATATCTCCAAGAGTTTTGAATCAATCTAAATAAACAGTTATGGTAGGATTGGTCACTGGATAGGACAGAAGTGATGAAATTTGAAGATAATCAAGTAATTTAAAAAATATTTAAATTTGCACAATTACTTTTCCATTCATCATATTCACCTAAGAATAACTGTTACTTTATGCACAATTAGATAATATTTTCATCTGCACCTGGCGAGAAACTATGACTATAATATTTTAATGATCTCTTCATTTGTATAATTACATTCTGACTAATTTTATCCAACTATGAACTGTTATTTTATTGACAACCAGCAGAGCTACCCGGCGTTGCCTGGGAGCATAAATAAGAATATAAATAGTCCTAAAAACGGTGTGCGTAAAATGCTTTTTAAAACTTGTCTCTATCTCACTACTCATTGTTGGGAATATTATTACTTTTTGAACCCCCCCCCCCTCCATCCGCTGCCCACCTCTCTCTTTCTCTCTCTCTCTCTCCCTTGCTCTCTCTCTCTCTCTTTCATATGCAGACCTCGACAATTAGCTGAATATGATTGGAAAAAAGACAAATTAGAAAGAAAAAGATAATCATCAGTAGCTGTCTTTTTTTTTGTTTCGAACAACTACCGATAAGAATGAAATGAAGTAATTTTACCTTACCTCCCTCCTCTCCCATGCACTAATTTAATCCCTGATGACTCCAAGCAAATGAATATTAGTATTTTTTTTATCATAACCTGTTTGAGATCGTACTGAATCAGAATATGTACGATTTGTAAGTGTATCCATGGTAGTTTCTGAGTTTTAGCTGTACACACACAAACACAGAAATATGACTTCTCTATATAAAGTTAGGTATGTGCAGATATTTCTATATTTGTATGTACAGAAATCACTCTTAAACTAATTAACCGATCATTATGAATTTTGGAAATAAGTTGCTAGGCATAAGGTGTTGTAATGTGGGCTATATTTAGTTTAATTTAGTCTTATGCAAAGAGTGTCCTTTTATCTGTCTGAGGTTGTCTTTGCCACACTCCACTTAACTTATTTGTTCTTTTTGTACCGTTCCCCTTCTGACAATGACAGCTCTGTTGTTGATGCTATATCCAGCAGTATTGATGAGGCATTGCAAATTTATCCATCAAGCTTCATCTTCAATGCTCACCATTCTGACTGATTCCCTCACTCTAACTACATAGATTTTTCTGGTGAAATCTGTCTTAACTTTTCTCATGACTTGTTCCCAAATTGTCACCTTCCCCACACATTTTCCTGATAATGAACTTCATCAACCATCCTTACTTGATCTTTTCCTCACTTCTGTCCTTAACTCATGTTCTATTTCCTCTTCTCCTCCATTGGGTTTTTCTGATCATGCTGTTGTTGAGGTTGATCTTTCAGTGAAGTCTCCTATTGATCGTCCCTGCCATAGGAAGACGTTTAACTACAGGAAGGCTGATTGGGATGGCTTTCAGTTTCCTATGTGATGTTGCATAGGGTCCTATCTTTGGTATGTCTCCGAATGATGCTGCTAAGGAAGTTACTGACTGGCTTCTTGTTGGAATTGACACCTTCATTCCTCATTGTAAGTTTCAAACCAAACCTCAATCTCCTCCCTGGTTTTCATCTGTTTGTGCTTCTGCCATTGCCCATCGTAACCATTACTTTAATCAGTATCGTCGGGATGGTTCTGAGGCTTCTAGACAATCCTACAGAAGAGCGAACAATGCCTGCAAGAAAGCAATCTCTGAAGCTAAGTCTAGCTATTCTCAAATGATTTGTGACTATCTCATCTCAAAGGGTTGGCTCTCGTGATACTTGGAGAATCTACAATAGTATTATTAATAGTGGCAAGTCTGCTTCTCCTCCTTTTTTTAATGGTCTTCAGGTTATTTCATTTTCTAAGGATAACACTGATCTCTTTGCTCGTCTTTTTGCTGACAATTCTGATGCAGTTCTTCCTGATTTTCCTTTGAAAACTGATCAGTCTCTTGATTCTGTCATAATCACCCCAAAGATGGTTGATAGGATTCTTTCTGATTTTGACCAGTCTAAGGCTTCCGGTCCTGATTCAATTCCTGTTCTCGTTCTCAAGCGTTGTGCACCTGAACTTTCTTCTATTCTCTCTAAATTATTCAATCTCTGTTTATCTCAGTCCTTTTTCCCTTGTTGGAAGGAGTCCTCTGTTGTCCCTATTTGTAAGAATGCTGGTGATTGGTCTGACCCAACTAAGGATCGTCCTGTTAGTCTCCTTTCTATTATTAGCAAGGTTTTTGAAAGGTCGATGCTTAGGGCTCAACTGTACAACCAGTTGAGCAGCAAGATAAGTCAAACTGTTGAGCAGCAAGATAAGTCAAACTGTTGAGCAGCAAGATAAGTCAAACTGTTGAGCAGCAAGATAAGTCAAACTGTTGAGCAGCAAGATAAGTCAAACTGTTGAGCACATCAAAATGCCTGTTTATAACAAGGCTAGAATGTTCCATTATGCTCAGAAGGGAAAGTCCATTCTCTGTGTTCTGATTGGCTGAGATTCATATGTGGCCATTTTAGTGTATAAATGTTCATTCATTCGAACAAGCACTCCTCCATGAGATGGATACCAATTGAGGCCCTTATGCCGGTAAGTGTTAGATTTCACTGGCATTGGTTTAGCAGTGCCGGGTGATGTTGGGTGCCTCGGCGATGTCATTACATCTCCTCTGTTATGCAGCAATGGTGTACCAGGTGTATGGGAATCACAAGGCGTTGGATTGGGAGATTCAGTCGAAGCACTGGGAATAGGGACTGGAATTACAGGTGTTGCAAGTTTTCTGAGGAATCTGCGGTTTCGCAAAGTGATTCTGCCTGACCCATCAATCCTGATTCGATACTGACGGTTAGGGAGAGTTTCGACAACACGACCTGTTGTGTACCATCGACGATTGTTTGCACGTTGTATTGATACTCTTTCTCCTTCTTTGAGTGGGCATAAAGTATGCGCTGTGCGATTGTACCGCTCGGTGAGGTGAGCATTGCGCTGAGATAAGCTTATCTCACGGTTCCTAGCTGCAGCTATCCATTTTGCATGTGGTTTATATAGTGCGGGTTGGGATGGTATGAAGTCACGAAGTCGGCGGTGGAGCAAGAGTTGTGCTGGGGATAGACCAATGCCTTGGATAGGGGTGTTACGATATTGTAGGATGGCTCTGGCAACACTGTCATTATTCAATGAGCCCTGGGGACCTGTATTTCCATGAATTATCCTCTTCGCTGTTTTTACGGCTAACTCTGCTCGGCCATTAGATTGAAGATATGCCACTGAGGACTGTCTGTGCTTCACACACCATGTTTTGAGGAACTGCTGAAACATGTTGGAATTAAAAGGTGGGCCACCATCGCTACTAAGTTCTTCTTGGGTGTCATATGTGTGGAATAGTTTCCGACAAATAGATATTAGTTTTGAGGTGATGGCATGACCTGGTTTAAGATGATACAAAATAATCCAACCAGTGAGTCTGTCTGCAAAGACAAGGTATGCAATGTGTCTGACATAAAAAACGTCCTTCACTATCTGTTGGAAGGGCCAATCTGGAGCTTGGGTTAATACGAGTGGTTCAGGTGGCTGACTTGGGGCAATGTTTGTGCAGATGAGGCAATTGGCTCGAAAGTTGCATATTGATGCATTCATACCGGGCCAATACACTGATTCATTGGCACAGGCTTTCATGCCAACCACGCCCTGGTGGGCTGAGTGTAGATAACGTAGTACTTTTCCTCTGAGAGATTTGGGTACCACGATTCTCGCATCCATCAGTGCTAAGCTCCTGTCAGTACTTAGTCGATGGCGTACATCCCAGAAGTTACGGATTTCCGGTTCAGTAAGTGAACGTTTGGATGGAAAACCTAGTTGTATTGTGTTGATCAGAGTCGTGTAAGATAGATCATTTCGGCCTGATGCACGTATGTGATCAGCTGACAGGATTGTATCATTGTCTTTAAAATCGTTCATGGCCTGCTGGGTTGCTACCTTCACCATAGCATCTATTTTATCCGAGAGATGGATGTCTTCAGAGGAAGGGTGTGTGGAAGATAGGGATGTAAGGGCACTCATTGTAGGGACTGGGTTGCGAGAGACGGCATCGGAACCCTGATGCAACTTTCCTGGGCAGTGTTGGATGGTAAAAAAATACCTGAGTGATTTCTCTTTAAGCTTAAAGAGGCGCGAGTTATGTATCTTCCTCAGGTCCCTGTCACCAAATACTCCTAGTAAGGGCTGGTGGTCTGTTACTACTATTACGTTAGGGCAGCCCATAATAAATATACGGCATTTGTCTAATGCCCAGGCGATTGCTGCTGCTTCGCCTTCAATGGGTGCATATCAGCGCTCCGCATCTGTGCAAAATCTGCTGCCTGCAAATACGATGTGCCAGCCCTCAGGACAACATACCGGTGCTTTCTCAGTGGAACATATACAGTGTTTTTGTAATAACAGGAAACCCATACCTTCTTTACTCCAGTCTGGATCAAGGCAGGTTGCTCTGTTAATATCAAAGGTCGTTACACCCTTTTTTACCAAATTCACAATGATTTACCTGGATGTGAAAAATGCATTCTCGAGATCCTGATTCCAAATGAAGCATGAATTTTGTTTGACAAGGTCTCGAAAGGAAGACATTATGGTGCTTAGGGAATGTGCCCATGCTACTTGGTTAACTAATCCAAACCAAGACCTTGCATCAGTTATATTCTTTGGGATAGGAAAGTTGGCAATTGCATTAAGTAAATTCTCGGAAGGGGCTACTCCTGATGATGTTATTTGAAGGCCTCCAAACTGAACCACATCTTTGCAAAATTGGAATTTATTTTTGTTCAGGACAATTCCGTTTTTTGCGCAAAGCGATAGGTAGTCAAATGTATGATAGAAGGCATCTTCTATACTGTTGTCAAAAAGTAGCGTATCATCAATGACCTTCACTTTGCAAGGAATGTTCTTAATGATCTCATCATATCTACGCGTATAGGCATCACCGGAGGCTAAGTATCCCTGAGGCATGCGGAGATACATGAAACGACCCCACTCCGTGATGAAAGTTGTAAGTGGCTGAGATTCCTCATCTAGAGGGATTGAATGATAACCATCCATTGCATCTAAGACGTTTTTTTTTTGTTGGGCGGCACCTGTAATGCCAATTGGAATGGCGAGCTAGTGTGATGTGTTTCTCGTTTGCACTGCGAGTTTAAATGCTGATAGTCCACTGTTCTTCTTGGTTTTCCATCTTTTTTTGCAGTGATTACCATAGTGCTGCACCAATCGGTAGGGGTACCAACGGGCACTGGAGTAAGAATGCCTCTTTTAACATCATCCCAAAGTGCGAGTCGTACTTGCTCCTTGAAATGATAAGGCACAGGAATTGGGTTATGTCTGGCTTTTGGGACCCCTCCCTCTTTAAGGTGAATATGAGCGGCGGGGCCGGACATAGATGGGAACACCCCATTGTTTTTGAACGTTGTCTTGGCAAAATGCTCTAGGAGCCAATCCTTAAGTCTACTAATGTTTTCTTCCGTTGGGGTGAAGGGAAGTCTTTTGGGGCGACTTGGCAATTGATTCACATACTCAATGTGTTGTATTGCGATATTTGCCTGGGTTGAAAATGTTGCCGCAGGGTTTGGGAAATCTTCAGGCAGCATTCCCACATCAATGCATGCTGCCTTGCTGAAATAAAGTCGCTGGATCCCATCACATATGTAAAGGGCTTGCTTGGTTGTTCTTCCACAAACTTCAAATTTCACAGGTAACCATCCCTGACACACAAGTGTGAAATCTCCCACAGTCCGAACGATTTTTCTTGATGGTACTAAGTTATTCATTGTGAACCCCATGTTAAACAGATGCTTTGATCCCCCTAGACATATAGTGGCCCCACTATCAGGGAAAATCTTCAGCTTTGTTCGGTAGTCACCAGGGATGTTCTTCGCTTGTCTGGGATCTGGATTTGGTGAAAATGGGATAACATACGCATCTATTTCTGCTATTTGATTCTCACTTGCGGCCGTATATGTATCCCTTGTCTGGTTAAATGTGATGTGAGCGATAAGAGAATCCATGGGAGCCTCGTCAATTCCAATACAGGGTTTCTTTGCTCGGCACACTCTTGAAAGGTGGTTAAGTTTCCCACAAGTGCTGCATGTTAGATCCCATGCTGGACATTTTAACTGGCGATAGCTTGTTCCTAGTAGTCCAGGCAATATAGCACATTTTAGGGCCCAACTTGGAAAAAAAATGCAACAGAATTTTTTTCACCACCAGGCATTCCCATGAGGTGTCTAGAACATCATACTAAAAGTCCTAAGAAATCAACGTTGAGGAAATATGTCTAATTTGCATAAATCCAAGATGGCCGCCAATTTTCGATAATTTGCCATATCTCCGCATTTAGATGTCATAATTGAGTGATTTGAAGTGCTAAAATGGGGTTTTTAGAACGCAAGGATTTACGTGGAGTAGGTTACATTTTTATTGGATAAAGAATTTATAGCCAAAAATCCAATATGCTGGAAAGAATGTCTATTTTTAGAATGTATTTGCTCAACATTTTATTTTTTTCGGTAGATTTTTTAACCTAGGGCCTACTGAAATGTAGGAAAACACAATTGTAGCCATAGATAAGTTTGTTATCATACTCATGAACAACAGTAAGCCTGTGTTTCAACAACAGATCATCAATATTAATTTCAAGAGTGTCAATTCCAGTTGTGCCACTTTGCGGTATCCGGCTTAAGCATCGTCGTCTACATCATCTGACAAATCTGGCACCTGTTAGTTAGAGCAACTTGTACCACGACATTCTCTACACACGGCAGTGCAATGGAGACCATATTTTTGGCATGTGCACCTCCTTGTTTTGCAGTTTTTCTTGCAGCTACAACAGATGACATCCAGTATCTCCGGTGGTGCTGCGGGCTGATCTGTCTGTATAGGCATGCACCTTCTGTCCACAAGGTGCCATCCCCAATCTTGTGGCTTCATGTTGACACATGTTCCTTTCCACTCCATTACCTGGTAATAGACACGGAGGCTATGGAATCTTGCAGCTGCTGATGTTGGGGGTAGAGCTTGTGGTTCCACGGAAGATGTGTTCTTGGAAATCTTGTCACAGAACCGTTTGTATCTTAAGCTGTCCAGTCCTTCCTCTTTGGTACCACCGTACACTGATACCAGAGCTTTCTCTCCTGCAGCAGTTATGTCCTCCGGTGTTTGCCCTGATTTGTGGAACATCTCTGATTGCTCACGAAACAGGGAATCAGTCTTCACCTTCTTCACTGCCAAATCTTTTCCCAATCCAAACAGGCGACTAGTGGTATCGCAGCCAAGAATAGCATGGACAAAGAGCAGATAGTCGCAAATCTGAGGACCCAGCAACTCTTTCGACTGCTTTATGCACCACACCCTTCTCGATTTGGTGGCTTGCTTTGACTCTGATACCAGAAACAGTTCGTTTTCGGTCATATCAGCGTGATACAACAGGAGGACCAACAAATCTGTGTCGTCACCAATGAGAATCGTATCTCTTTTTCTGGCAGAGGCTAGGGCTGTTTGAACAATGAGGACATCAGCATCATGCTTTGCGTGTTCTGTGCTGCATCCAGCCCTTTCTAGTTTGTCGCTGAGAAAATGTATGAAGCGCTGTTTGTTTGCCTTGTTGTTCAGGAAGTCCTCCTTCTTGGATTGGATGATCATATCACCAGCAAAGCTTACGGTCAAACTAGAGCAGGTTCCTGTTCTTCTTTGTTGTGTGGCATCTTTAGTTGTGGGTTCATCTTTGTAGCCATCGAAAACAATGACAGCAGCTCCATATTTCTGTGTCACATATCTGACATAAATCTGACACACTATTATATGTGGAACCTCTTGGCCAGGGAATCCGATGGAGTAGCGCGCCGCCATCAAGGACATATTGGACTTGGTCTACACTCGGCTCACGTTGTTCTTCATCTATAGACTTCCACAGAGCATCAGCAAAGACTGCCTTATTGGCCTGCAAGGGAAGGGATGACGAGTCAAATAAGGCAGGAGGGTGGCTACAAAGTTCGAACTTGAATAACGTTGACAAGTCTTTGCACCGTTCACCTACAATTACCAGTCGCTGGAACACCAATTGTGGATCCACTACTACAGATTCCCCTCTGACTTTGACAGTTGATCTGGATGCAAGTGTCATTGCTTCATCGGCTTTTCGGAAGGTGAACTCTTTCACAGATTTCCCTGCCATGCTCACAAGAATCTTTTCTCCAATTTCTTTTGTTTGGTCAACATTGACTCCGTCCTGAGCGGCCATGCCATTAGCAATGTTGTGAAGTGAGGTATTCTCCTTGAATGGATCTCTTTCCTTCAGATAGCTGATAAGATCGAGGGTGTCCTTGACATCTCTGGCCTGTCTAGCCTTCGAAATATCTTTGTGTTGGTCGCTGGTTTCATAGGAGACCCCGCTGAACTTCTGCATTGCATCGTTGATGTTTGCGCATGCTGGCATGGATAGGACCCACAGTAAGCGCTGAGTCTCTGTCATCCCTTTTCCTCGAGTTAGGCCCCCATGCGTCTTTATACTTCTCATCAAAACTTGTTCGATGATCAGAAGCATGACTGGGATCAAGGTCAATCATTGGAAGGAATGTCACAGAAGCTTTTCCTGGGTGTTGACCTCGATGCAGGAACTGCATCATGCCAGACCATGATGGCCTTGGAGAGTGGAGAAGTAATGATGTCTTCCACAGTATATCTAACTCTGATGTTGGATCCTCTTCTGTCGTGCGAACCAGTGGATTGTAGATGATAGGTTCCAATGCTGGAGGAATTTTGAAGTACTGAATGCTGATGCGACCAATGGCAGCAATCTCTTTAGCCGTCACATGGACTGTGGGGACAGCCTGGCTTGTTTTTGTTTCTGGTGTAACAGTAGCTATAATGCCCATTCCATGGAATGTCCCTGTGCCATCAATTGTTGCCACATTATGGTCCACATTATCGGCAATATACTCTATGTGGTGCTCTTTGGAATACCCAGGGATCTCAGTACCTTGTACAACAGCTGCACTCCGTTCATATTTCATGACCTCAGCATAGGAAGATGAAAACCCATGCCCGTGAAGCGTGTCCACCAAAAAACGTGACGCAAAATGGTGGTGCATCTGGATACCGAGGCCAAGCTGAAGAGGGGTTATTATTGCCCTTGGTCGTATGGCTTGCATTATGGCCTGCCCAATCGAAGCAAGTTTTACACCAACATTTTTGCCAGCAAACATAGTCCTAAGCAGTAATTGCAATGAGTTTGGAATGTAGCTAGCAGAATCAGCAATGTTGCCCGTGTCTGGATAGAAATCCTTTGGGGTTTCCATGGACTTTACATCACTGGCAATGAGTTTTGCAGCAGCTTCAATAATATTCAACTTGTCATCTTCAATATTTTCAGCTTTCTGTTGCTTGTGGAATGCATAGATGATTGAGCTTGCTGTATCTCGCAATGTGACCACACATTCTTTGGTGCTCAGCACAGTCATTAAAACCCTCTCGCCAAAGTGCTCCTTTATTTTAGTTTTCATGTATTTAGCACTGTAAGGTTCATGCTCTGTGTTCTGAAGAAACTCTGACATTTTGAGAACAAGGTCATGTATGGTGGTTTGCTCCTCGTCATTTTCCTCTAAGAACTGAGCCACTTCCAGGAACGCTGACGTTCTCTCGTCTATCTCAGGCCTTCTGAGTTTGAGCCTCTTTGATTTGTCTCCAGTACTACTGGTGTCTAAAGAGTGCTTAGTAGGAATGTTTTTCCCTGTCCTAAAGTTGCTACTGCACTGCTGGTGATACATTGCATCTGCTGCGTGTAGGTCATTCACCGATGCTATTCTGCCTAATACTGTTGCAGACCATTCGTCATTTCTAGAATGACAAACCTGAAGGATACTCTTCTGAAAGTCTTCTGTCCTAACTGGGAAAACACCCAGTTCTCTTTGCTTCCTACCAGTTTTAGCTGACTGTCCATACAACAAGCAGTGTTCTTGAAAATTGAAGTGTAGTTCAGAACGGAGATCACAGCGGGGTTTTGGTGGTTGTTGCTGCCTTGCTAGGTCACGTGCAATGTTTTCTGCTTTGCAATAGTTGCGGCGACATTCTACGTGTAGTGTCTCTCCTGGATTCACTACCAAATCGCTACCACGTTGACTACTTGCACGATTCACGCCATCGTTGCCTTTTGTTCGAAGAACAACTGTCGCCTTTCCGTCAGAGATTGATTCATTACAGATGCAACACTTCTCCATTGTCAATGTTTGCTGAATCTCAGATTAATTACCCTGGAATAGAAACAAAAATAATATATAAAGTTATAAAATAAATAGTTAAATATAAAAAGTTATAATATAAAGTTAGTCAAGAGTTAGTAAGTTATAATAAAGTTATAATATAAAGTTAGTCAAGAGTTAGTCACATGAGGCAGCAAAACAGTCACATTTCAGTTTGCCTATGTTTCGGATACCACGCATATGAACATTTTTCAATATTTTTTGGCCATATTGGATTTTTGGCTATAAATTCTTTATCCAATAAAAATGTAACCTATTCCACGTAAATCCTTGTGTTCAAAAACACCATTTTAGCACTTCAAATCACTCAATTATGACATCTAAATGCGGAGATGTGGCAAATTATCGAAAATTGGCGGCCATCTTGGATTTATGTAAATTAGACATATTTCCTCAACGTTGATTTCTTAGGACTTTTAGTATGATGTTCTAGACACCTCATGGGAATGCCTGGTGGTGAGAAAAATTCTGTTGCAATTTGTTCCAAGTCGAACCTTATTTTGCCTGGACTATAGGATACCATGATAATGACTACCACAACCCATGCAAGCTTGAAAGTTATCACGTTTGGCGGAGTTGCTGATACTAACATGACCTTTATTAGCTTGAGCACTGGTTTTCTGCTTGCGGTACGTAGATATCCGTGCAATAGCCATGTCAGAGGTGTCAGTCATTGAAGTTTGGTCTTTCAATGCCGATTCGAACGCCTCAGAATGGCGAACATTTTGTTCGAGAGTTGTAAGTGTTCCAGCTTTGGCCAGCAGGTCTGCTTGGAGGGTATTGTTTGCTATTGTTTGAGGGGAGGGGGGGAGAATTTAGGGTGAGTGTTGACTATAGCATTCTGGACGGACTCATCAGCAGAACTGTATAGCTGTATGTTGGCCTGAGATGTTGGCATACCCGTCATCTTGGTGAATACTTCCCAATCAATCCTGAATTTTCTGAATTGTTGGGGGGTCATTTCAAGATGGAGCTGGGGCAGTTTAGCGGCTGGTGCTTTAACGTATGTTACCTCAGCAGAGAGTTCCTTAGCTTCTTTAAGGATTGAGAGAGCTTCTCCCATTGTCGCGATCCCTAGCTCTTTCAACATGGCCCGATCCATCATTTGCAGGTTCTTTTTTGTCAGCTTTTCACTTGCAAATGTTGCAGCATAAGTTCGAGCTGAGCTAGCAGAGATCCCTGCTTTGAGGAGGTACTGCTCCCAATCTTCAGGATCCATACATCCTGTTCATAGCGCCATATAGAGTCGATGCTTAGGGCTCAACTGTACGACCAGTTGAGCAGCAAGATAAGTCAAACTGTTGAGCAGCAAGATAAGTCAAACTGTTGAGCACATCAAAATGCCTGTTTATAACAAGGCTAGAATGTTCCATTATGCTCAGAAGGGAAAGTCCATTCTCTGTGTTCTGATTGGCTGAAATTCATATGTGGCCATTTTAGTGTATAAATGTTCATTCATTCGAACAAGCACTCCTCCATGAGATGGATACCAATTGAGGCCCTTATGCCGGTAAGTGTTAGTTTAATTCTATAGTTCCATGGCAAACTGGTTCATTTTCTGGAACGTCTGGGTCTCTTTAGTGATGTTCAGTATGGCTTTCGTGGTTTTGTGCAACTGCTGATGGTTTAACTGTTGTAGCTTAGCGGATCTGTCGGTTTATGGATAATTCAGGAGAGAGTAGGGCCATTGCACTTGACATTTTGAAGGCGTTCGACAGAGTGTGGAATTCTGGTCTTCTACACAAACTTCAGGTATTGGTGGTGAGGTTCTTGACATTATTAGATCTTTTCTTTATGATCAAAGCTTGCGAGTAACTTTGTCGGTGTCTCTTTATTCTCTTTTCCTATCAATGCTGGTGTTCCTCAAGGCTCTATTCTAGGCCCAACACTGTTTCTTCTCTATATAAATGATCTTCCAGAGAACATTATTAAAAAAATTAACATCTATGCTGATGATACCACTTCCTATTCTGGTGTTGCTTCTCGCCCATCTCCCTCAGATCAGTTGAAATATGCGGCTGATCTAGAAGTTGACCTGGGTTCATTGTAGGTTGAGGTACGAAATGGCTTGTTTCATTTAATCCAGTTAAGACTCAGCTCGTGTCGAGTTAGATCCATTGCTTTTTCTGCTTCTCGTAAAGTCGGTTCTCCCTATCGCTACAAACACTTTCTCACACCTGAGCCTATTCTCTATCTCTACAAATCTACTATCAAACCATGTGTGGAGTACTGTTGCCATATTTGGGCTGGTGAATCTCTATCCCATTTGAGGGTTCTTGATAAGGTGCAGAAACTTATCTGTAATTTGATTGACCCCACCCTTTCTTCTTCTCTAAACCCCTTCTCTCTCACAGATGTGATGTTGCTAGTCTCAATCTTTTCTATAAATGCTATTATGCCATGTGTTCCTTGGAATTGTGTGATCTATTCCCTGCTTCTTTTGTTCTAGCTCGTTTGACTCATTGGTCTAGTGGTCTCCATCAATTCGCTGTTTTGATACCTCATTGTAATACAGCTTCCTATTTCAGTAGCTTATTTCCAAGAACTGCATACTTGTGAAACCCTCTTCTTGCTGACTGTTTTCCTCCTACCTATAGCCTCAGTCTTTTCAAGATTAAGGCAAATAGGCATCTCCTGCCTTGCGATAATCATCTTTCATTCTTGTTAGCTTCTTAGTCTGGAGCAATTTCCATTAAAAAAGGTGGTAAAAAAGAGGTGGAAACCCTTTGTTAAAATTCCGATTTTTGTGAAATTTTAACGAGAGATATAAGGCATCAATTAATAAATATTCCCAAAATTTTAGTTTCTTTGGAGTATTTTAAAGAGTTTTTAAGGGGCATAATATGAGTACAACCTTCCATTTCAACATTCAAATATTTCAGATTTACATTAAATTTTATCCATAGTCATTAGTCACCAAATAAGCAAAATTCCCTGAATTTCAATTTTTTTCTTAAGCTTAAGTCTTGAATTTTAGACATTTTCTAGAATTAAAATCATGTAATCAAAATTGAAATAAGGATTCTAGACATAAGATTTAGTATCATTACATCTTGATTTTAATCTTCGTAAGGAGACTAAAAGTGATGCAAAACTATTCTGCTATGGAATTAAGGACGGCTATTTTCTAGTTTCCTTATTTAATAGATTAGATAAATTTCTTATTTGCACATAGTTGGAAGTTATAAAAATGAGCTTTAAATATTTTAATTTATAGCTTCTCTAAGTGGAATATTAAGTGGATTTAAAAAGAATAATTCAAGAACTTTATTGGCGAAAGGGCATGCAGATTTTAAATCCAATATACCATCAGTGATTGCTATCACAAGTCCAAGGGGAGTATTTATTTACTCCTCTCCAGGAGTTAGGCACAAGGCCAGTTCCTATCTTACTCCCACAAGCAAGATGCGACCCAAGGTCGGGTCGGGAAAGTGGGGTTTAAAAATTGCCTGGGCAGCCCCGTCGGCATTCCCCGGCAAAGGCGCCTCAGACAGCAAGCAACAAACTCACTCCTCCCCAAAGAGGGAAGGCAAAGCCTGGGAAGGCGGACCTCCCAGAACCGCACAGGACAGACCCATTGACCGGCACAAATCAAGACCCGAAGGCCAAGACAACACCAGTATGGGGTGCAGCATCCATCGGAACAGATACCACACCTTGATCTTAGCCAAAAGGGGAGTAGATCTAAATGTAAAAAAAATAAACGATATCGCAAGAACAAAATCTTAAGTCCCTAATTATGCAAATATACATCTACGCACTTAACTCTCCAACGAACCGAGTTAAGAAAAAATAAATCCAATGGATCTTTATTTACAAAGTCAAGCTTTGATGAGAAAGAGTAAAAAAAAACAACGTATTTTGAGGTCTACTAAAATCACTTTCTTCTCAATTACCCCTTCCCTTTTTGGCAGATGTCACACAGCTCTTTCCTAGATAAGATATTAATCCTTATTTCATCACAATAATTTAATAAAAATAAACTAGTTGCGACCCACTCTTTGAGCAGTGTTAGTACATTATCTGGGTATGTCAATTTCCATCTATACTGAGTTTCTATCGTTGTATTGCTAGTACGAAGAAAAATATTTAAAATTTTGTGGAAAACGCTACTTAGTATTTGTATGAGAGTAAGTGATTTTTATGTTCATTTGAATGTATGTACATAGTTTTTATTGGCCAAAATACATTAGAAATTATGGTTTTAAGCAGACATAATTTGCTTTGAACTAATGCTGAATACACTTTATGTCTACTTTTGTGGATTATCATTTAGTTTAATATATTTATGTTATGTTTTTTATTATGTTATGCTAATTTCTTTAAATGTATAAAACATTCAGTTTAAAAAAAATTAGACTTATGTGAGATTCAAACTTGTGTATTGACAGCCTAAAAACTACCGCTTTAGTAATGTGTACTCTGCATTTTTTTTTGTCAACCAATTTTTTTTTTATGGAAATCGCTCTAGACAAGGCATGAAGCCACTTGATGTAAGGTGCTAAAAAAATACTACTTCAAAGTCAAAAAAAAAAACCAGCCAACAATAAGTGTTAGATGGATAGATTCCGACCCAGAAAATAGCAAATCTTTCCCCTTTGTCAGAAACATCGCTCATCGAAGGTCTACTTTCTACATTTTTGTGTACAAACAAACTATAAAACCACTATAACTTTGTAATAGTATATAGATATGTGATTATTTTGTAAATGTCCATGATGACAAGTAGATGTGAAAACTTACATTTTACTTCTTATTCCAAAGTTTCTATGTGAATTTTTGTATGTTTTTAAACATAAATGATGCAAAATTTTTGTATGTTTTTAAACATAAATGATGTAAAAATTTTGTATGTTTAAAAATATATAAAACTTTTACATCATTTATATCTGCCCTTTTATATGGTTTTCTTGTTTCTCTATTGAATTAACATTGAGGATGAGTTATCCTTACAGAGTCTTACACCCAAACTATTTTTGAACACCTCATTTGGTAATTCTCCCATTCACTCAAAAACCAAACCAAACCCATATATGTTTTAAAATGTTTTGTTTTTTTAATAATTTTTTTATTCAAGAGTTTGTGCAAAATGTACTTTTTTCCTTCCTGAATTTGAATTGTTGGTAAAACTTTGTACACAAATAATTTTGACTGGGCTGAATATCTTGTTAAGCATAAACTTTGTTTGATAATGATAAAAAGATGAAATACTACCTCATCTTCTGATGTACATAACCATGAGTGTCCACCCTCTGTCAAAAATTATGGAAAAAAAATTATCCTTCGCCAGTGTTCTTACTAGCATTCATATTCATATAAAATAAGCCTGAATCGGTGAAGTAAAAAAAAAAATAAGGAAAGAATAAACGTCTGCAACTTGAAAGATTAAAAAAAAAAAAGAAAGAAGAAAAAACGTATAAATCGGTATAGAAAGCAGAAAGGAAAACGTCTCATTATGGAAATAGACTGAAGATGGGGGGTTGTCTGTTTGCTTTCTCAATTTCCCAGAATACTTGAAATGGATTTGTCCAGAAGTTTTTTTACTCTAACTTTTGTATGACGGGATATATATATATATATATATATATATATATATATATATATATATATATAGCTCTTTATTATAGTGGATGATTGTTATGAAATATAACTGTGAAAATAAGTTTATGCTTTAAACCTCTTATTGTGCAAATGCTCTGAATACTTAAGACATGACTCCATGTATTCATGCATACACACAAACGGTGAGGGATAAGGGCATAAATGTTTATATGTGGAGATATATTATCCTGATATGTCACTTCTTATGGGAATTAAAAGATTATATCTTTTTGTGTTGCGTGTAGATTAAAAGAAAGTCTTCTTAAGCCTTTGGCTGTTTCTCTGTCGCTGCATACAAGATACTTTTTCATGATGACCTTCATCAAAGATATTTAGACATTAAGTTTTTTTCTCCCTCTTTCTCACAATCAGCTTATGGTCTTTATGGCCTTCCTTTTAATGTACGTCAGCAGCAGCAGTAGCAACCGTTACTTTTTTTTTTAAAGACATAAGTCTTAAGATTTACGTTTCCTTGAGATTTATAATGTCTGGTGCTAAATGCATTGTTTGCAGGCCTTTAATTAATACGAAAGTAATGATCAGCTCCAGTGTCATTACTTGAATTAATCATGGGGTGATGGTAAATATCTTCATAAATGTTTTACACACACACACACACACACACACACACACACACACACGTACATCTAGTCAACAATGAAATTATTCGTACACCCTTGAATATTGAATATTTTGATCCATTTTTTAAAATTTAATGTTCGAGTTTAAAAAAATCTTTCGTTGTAAATGTTTAAATTTAATGCAATCAGTATTTATAATCATTTTGTTTGTCCCCCTTATTTAGCACTAGTAGGGCGACCCGGCGTTGTCCGGGGCAAAAGTGTAACATCTTTCTATTTAAACTTCTATCTCTTTACATCTCTCTATCCGTCTCTCTATATTTCTCTCTTTCCCCCTCGCCCGTTTTCCCTCTCCCTCCTCTTTCTTCTCTGCCCAGTCCATTCCTCTCTCTGAACGTACACAGACAACTCTCCTTTATATAGATTCCTCGAGGAATGAGTCGGCATAAGAGAAGTAACTTTTTTGATAAAAGATTAGAGTTACTTCCCTTTAGTACATAAAATGGTTGAATAAAATTACTGAAAAACCAAGCCCCCCCCCCAATGAAACCTTTTTTTCCAAGTTAATGTAAGTAAAATATGTTTTAGTTAAGAACATTATTAACCCAAACGTGTAGAAGAAAAATGTGTACAAATAAAGCTAAAAGTTAGTATATTATTTAAACTTTTACTAAAAAAATGGCTCCTAGGTATCATCTTAAAATTCATCCTGAATGAATTAATTTACAAGTTCTTTCCAAGAATTACAGGCTTGTGGAACTCTCTTCCTGATGGCTGTATTCCTCTTACCTATAGTTTTGGTCTTTTTAAGACTAAGGCCAATAGGCATCTCCTGTCTTTGCTATAATCATCTTTCATTCTTGTTAGCTCCTTACATAAAGTGGCTTAATGCCTTGTCTGGAGCGATTTCCATGAAAGAAAAAGAAAAACAATCATTCATATACAAAACATACATTTACAGCATGAATAAATATTTGAAGATATTAAGATCTTGAAACATAATTCCTATGAAAATGACTGGATTCAGCATCTCTCCATTTTCCAGTGCACATCCTTTAAACCGATCAACGTCCTGACATTGTGGTGTGACCTGACTCTAGGAAATGTATTCTTCTGGTGTAGTTAACTGCCCCCTGGGAGGAAAACATGCTGGAGGAACATGAGTGAAAGTCAAATCGATATGAATCGTTTTGAGCCGACTGTATGGAGAAGAATTGAATATGTCACCTGATACCAATCGATGGTTTCATTGGACGGTCAACAACTTCCTTCCTATCAAAAATAGGCATGACTAGCCAGTTATTAAATGCAGCCATCGAACAGATTCAGACCGTAAATCAACAGGCTTTTAACTGGATCTGGTCAAAGACATTTCGAACAAAGAAATAAAATATTATGAAATGTTGGGAACTCTCTCAGGTGAAGATGACGGCATGTAAATGAGACGATCACCATGAAATGCTATCATCAACAAAACAACCGTTTTATCAACGGAAAAGATAAAATGAAGAAATCGAAAACAAAATAATATCCTGTCCTGTTGCTGAAGCTGGCAGTATCGTCATAGCCACTTACACTGTGATAGCACATCTGATTGACGGCTGATCATGACAAGATGTAGCACATGCGATTGTGTGCTGTATGAAGAAGAAAAAAAAAATTAACCTGGAAAAAGTTTATCTAATATATAAAAGGCAAATGTATGTCTGTTTTTATTTCATTTTACTTCAATCGAATTTCTCAGAAATTAAGGGGCCCCTTCCTAGGGCTTACACTTGATCTCTATATGAGATACATAGATATTCAAATATTCCATTAAATTTCTCCTTAACCTGTCAAAAGTTGAGTAAGTAAAGAAGTTAGAACATTAATTTTTCTCTCCCCAATTGACAAGTTAACTATGTTATAGTATATCTTTCTTGTGGTTTCTTGGTCTTACCGGATTCCAGGACAAGAATTCATCTAATCTGGTGGAGTATCCAGCTTAGTGATATTACTAGAGGCAACATCACTTGGAAAAAGTGCACCATTTCTCTATGAGCCAGTGTGGGTAGCCATACCGAGGTGATCTTATTTGGGCTTGAAATACTGTTATATTGAATATTTGGTCAGGGTTTACTTGTAGGAGGAAGTATCCTCACGCCATGATGTCCTGACAAACCCCTGTACAGAAAGACCGTAGACTCTCGAGGACATTGTCTAGTAGGCATTCAAGTTCTCCCCTGTCTGTCTGCATGTATGTATGTCTCGCTAAAACTTGAAAAGTCAAAGGTTTGGGAAGCAGTCGGAGGTTTGTAAAGAGCGCAATAAATTAGGAATTGACCGGGATCATTTGTTCTACTAGGCGTTGTCCGGGATGAAAAATTGTAAGATTACAGTATTACTTTTTGTAAGAGGTATATGGTAAATCTCTTTGGACGATTGACTTCATCAACATTACGTATCCTCGTAATATCATTAAATGGAGTATGTTGACAAGAAATTAGGAATTGATCGGGACCATTTATTCTACCCAGCATTGTCCGGGATACAAAATTGTAAGATTACAGTATTACTTTTGATAAGGCATAATAGTAAATCTCTTTGGACTATTGAATTCATCATGATTATGTATCTTCTTAATATGTTGAAATTGAGGAAGGGACAAGAATTAGGAATTGAGCATTAAAAAAAGAGAAAGGAATGGGCTGGGTGGAGGAGAAAGAGAGGGTTGTGGAGAGGGACGGAAAAATGAGGGAGTGGGGAAAAAGAGAAAGATAAAAGGACGGCTAGAGAGAGAGAGAGGGAGAGAGATATAAGTTTCAATATAAAGATGTTACACACACTATTTAACTAATATTTTGTTTTTATGGCCCTGTGCAAGCCGAATAGCCCTGCTAGTCTAATATATAAAGGGAAGTTGCTAGGAGTAGTGGGATCATAAATACCAACTACAGAAAAGACTTCTCAAACATAGGATCAAGCGGACGCCCACCAAAAAGATGGTCCGACGGCATTAGGGAACAGTGTGGTGTTCCTCTTCAAACAGCTGAGAAATATGCAATTCAAAGACAGAATTTTGTGTTCAATATAGCAAGGGGGCGTTAAATCCTGTGCGATCAAAGTAAAGTAAGTATAAATGTTTTATACATTTGTTGTTAGTAAAACATGCTTTTGTTAGTACATGGAAATGGAGAACGGAGACACGTGTAGACTGATACGGAGGGGGGGGGGTCGCCATCTTGAATATGGCTTCCCTATCTTTATTATTTTATAGAGGTAACTACGTCATACTGTGACATCCCTTTTTTCATAGAAACCGATATCTACTTATGGCTTGTATTTTTTGGAGGGATTTATGACACATCCATACCTGGTGACTATGCTGGTTGGTGTATCGTTATCATCAGATGTGTTTGAAGATTTGTGGAGAGGTTGTTTGGTGTGATGCTGGGGGGTGCTAGGTATTGGGGTTGGTGTATTATTCACATGACCAGAGTCTTTCATCAGATGCCTACTGTTTCTGTGAAGGACTCGTCCGACTGGGGTTTCTATGATGTAGGACCGCGGTTCAGTGCTGGCTTGTCTAACGACTATCGGGGTCCATTTTCGTGAGTCTTGGTTCTGTACTCGAATCTGCTGCCATGTGCTGAGGGTGGAGAGATCCTTTGCATGATTATCATGCTGTGCCTTCTGTATGGATTGTCTCTGGTAAAGGCAATCCTTAATTTCCTCCCTTCTGCCATGGTTATTTATACATTTCGCAGGGAGATTCCTGATCAGCTTTTGACCGCATAATAGTTCTCCAGAAGATGGAATGACATGGTCTATGGGTGTTGATCAGACAGACAACAGACTCATGTCTATGTCCAGGCTGCTCAGCATAGCTGTTCTCATGGCTATCTTGATTGTCTGAATGCATCGTTCAGCCATGCAATTTGATTGGGTACCTGGAAGATGAGGTGATGTGTTCGAAACCCCATTTCTTGGCAAACTTCTTGAAGCGAAGCGAGCTGTAGTGTGACCCATTATCACTGATGAGTCTTTCTGTGACTCCTTGTTCCTCAAATATATGTTTGGTTAGGTTGATGACTTCTTGACTGGAGAAATCCCTTAGTCTGTGGATGAAGGGATACTTCGAATGATAGTTCACAATGAGTTGGTAATTGTGTCCATTGAGGTTGAAAGTGTCAGTGGCCATGATTTGTCATAGTCACACTGGGATTTCATGTGGCGTGAGGGTTTCAGCACTCTGGCACAATGCTGGACTATTTTATCGATGTCACTGTTTATGCCATTCCAAAAAACACAGCTTTTAGCTCTCAGCTTGCATTTTTCACTTCCTTGATGACCATAGTGAATTTTTTCAACTATTTCCGCTTTTATTGTTTCGGTGGTCAGTATCTGGTCACCTTTTTTTTTTTTTTTTATTTATTTATTTATTTTTTTTTTAACATAGTTCACCCCAAACAAGGCAGGCCGCCACTGTAGACGTAAGGGGCTACTGAGAAAAAAGAAAAGGGGAGAAGATAGGGGGTGGTCAACCTAGACTGGGATCTGCGCAACGAGATGTCTGTTTACATTAGTTTTAAACTTCTGCATGTCTGTACTGTCGGGGAAACGGGTCAGGAAGGGAGTTCCAGAGGCCAGCAGTACGAGGAAAGAAGCTATTTGAGTAGAAGGCTCTCTGACATCTGGGGACCTCCACAGTGAATGAGTGAGATTTAGTTGATTGTCGAGTTAGTCTAGTGAATTTTCGTCGAGGGGGCACCAGAGTAGCCAATTCATCGGAGCATAATCCATTGAAGTATTTGTAAAACAAGCACAAGGATGCCACATTGCGGCGATGGGACATAGGCTGGAGCTTGGTTGACAGTGAGGGACCTATTAGGTTGGCGATTCTTTTTTGGACCTTGTCAAGAAGGGAGAGACTAGTAGATGATGCGCCAGCCCAGATGTGACAACAATACTCCATGCATGGGCGGATGGTGGCTTTGTAGAGATACAGGATAATGCCAGGTGTGAGGAGTTTACTAGCACGGTAGAGAGAGCCAACCTTCTTTGCGGCAGCCCTGGCAATGTCTTCAATGTATTTGTTCTAATTCATGTTTCCTGTGAAGGTTAAGCCGAGGAGTTTGAATGATGAACTCTCAGGTAGGGTGTTATTTGCCATGACAATCGGTGGTTGCAAAGCTTCCTTGTAATTATTGAAGGAAAGGAGCTTTGTCTTTGCGGCATTAAAAGTTACCAACCATTTATGGCCCCAATCCACTACAGCCTGGAGGTAATTTTCTAAAGATTCAGCCATTGCCTCAGATATGATTGCGTCGGTTTTACCAACATGGCGAGAGTAAAGGGTGGTGTCATCAACAAATAAACCAATCTCAGACTCTATGCCATCAGGGAGATCGTTTATATAGATCAGGAACAACAAGGGTCCAAGGATAGATCCCTGGGGTACACCAGCATTTATGTCATGTTGCATAGATGAGCGGCCATCGAGGACAACCTGGATTTTTCTTTTGTCTAGGAAAGATCTAATTATATTAAGTAATTGCCCAGTAATACCGTATGAGCGTATTTTCAGGAGAAGCCCTTTATGCCAAACCTTGTCAAAGGCCTTGGATATATCTAGCGTTACTGCTCTAGCTTCTCCTGCCCCGTCGAGTGCATGATACATGCACTCAGAGATGCCCGTTAGGATGTCTGCAGTAGATCGTGCTTGTCTAAATCCATACTGGCGGTCGGAAAGAAGTTTTGCATTAACTAAGTGCCGTACTATCGCTAGATTGATTAGGGATTCAAAGATTTTAGTAAAGATCGGCAGCAGACTGATTGGGCGATAGTTTTGAGGAGCGGTTCTATTCCCAGAGTTCTTGTAGACTGGTACCACAGAGGCAATTTTCCAGCTATCGGGGAAGCAAGATTCAGCTAGACACTTATTGTAGAGTTTGGAGAGGACAGGGGCCAGTTCAGCATAGCATTTCTTTATTACTATTACTGGTATAAGATCAGGCCCACAAGCTTTGGAGGTGTCAAGGTTTTTTATGATGTCTCTGACCTGGGATGGGGTGATGACCAGGTTATCAAGTGTGGCTTCGGTCAGCAAAGGGAATCTGGGGAGGGGGTGGTTATCTGAGTTCAAAGTAGAGTTAGAAGCGAAGCGATGGGCAAGTAGTTCAGCCTTATCAGTGGCCGTGCAAGCGACATCATTGTGGTTTGATAGTGGGAGAATCGTTGATTGACCATTATTCACTACACTATTGTAGATTTTCCAGAAATCACAAGTACCTAGTTTCTGTGACTGGATGCGTTTTTTTGTTAACTCATTATACTTTCTCTTCGCTTCTACTATCACAGCCTTGCAATTATTTCTTGACTCTATTAACTTATTTCTATTAGTAGCTGACTTATGGCGGGCCAATTTACGGAATGCTTGTTGCCTCTCGGAAATGGCAACTGCACATTCTGAGGTGAACCATTGAGGAGAGTGAGGTTTGCTAAAGAATTTTCGCATGGGGACATAGGCTTCAATGCCTGCTTTGACCCATTCAGTTAATTCGTTTGCACACTGGTTGGCAGGGAGTGAGAAGGTTTCGTTCCATGGGGCGTCACTGATGTGATCTGAGTGACTCAAAATCAGCCCGCTCGTAGTATCTTGTTGTTTTGAGCAATGGTTCATCAGCTTTTGGACGACTTCTTAAGGTAATATGTATCATTAGAACAATGTGATCAGCATTCCCGAGTGGGCTATGGGCTTCCATCACACAAGCCTCGGGCATTGAGGTCAAGAACAGGTCTAGAAGTGAGGCTTGTTGGTCTACTCGATTGGGGATGCGGGTCGGAAAATCGACAGTCTGAGAGAGGGAGTGAGCTAAGGAGAAATTATACGTAGAGTGGCCGGCTGCGTCAGTAAGGCTGGAGAATCCCGACCAGTCACTGTGGTGGGCATTAAAATCCCCAAATACAAGTATCTGGGGATTCGAGTCAGTTAAGAGTTCTCTGTCTATGCTTACAGAGACAGAGTTTAGCAGAGTACAGTCTTGGGTCGCCGGGGAGCGGTATAAGAAGTATAAGTAACTGACGCTGTGATGTAAAGTCAATCTAAAGCACATGTAGTCATAGTCATCTGATTCTAGCCTATGTTCTCTAGTCAGGGGGAGGGTGTTCCGAACATAAACTCCTAGCCCATGCATATGTTTGTCAGAGTCTTTACGGTAGAGTGGGAGGTAGTCAGTCATGTCAAATTGGTGAGAGGAGATTGAGGATTGGAGGTTAGTTTCACTTAGAGCTAGGATATCCGGGGAGTTTGTCAGGAGAAAGGATTCTACGTCGTTGATATTGGTTCTAAGTCCCCGGATATTTGTGAATGCGAGCCTCAAGGGCGGAGGCGAAAGTATTTTTTGTTGGGTGTCTGGTTTAGGTTTGCTTTTTTTTTTTTGTAATGACATGTTTGTTTTGATTATAGAGTGGGTTGGCCAAGGTGGGTACTTGTTTGGTGCCAATAAGCTCACACAACCAATTCATTAGTCTCGCCCTGGTCCATGGGGGTTGTGGCCTCGGGAAAGCCCACTGGAGATAATTGCAGGGTCCATTTCCATGCGCGACATGGCACATACAACTACCCACGATATTATGCAACTGATGATGGAGCAGCCGTTCTTGGCTCCTTCTTATCAGTCGGAAACAGCAGCCAGGCAATGACTTCTTCATTCCTCTTGTTGGAAAGTCTGGATAGTTCATCTGCCAGTAACATTTCCATGCCTGGTCGATATATTAGGACCATGTCGTATTCCTATAGCCACAATAACATTCGCTAGAGTCGGTGGGAGGGATTCCTGCTATCAAGTTCTTAAGGTGTATCATCTCTAGGGGTTTATGAACGCTCTTTACTTCGAACAAACACCCGTAGATGTACATCTGAAAACGTTCACAGCCGAACACGACTGCGAAAAGTTCTCGCTCTGGTCAGGGATTATGTGGCAAACGCTATGGGTTTTCCATCTTGTAGCCAAGCTGCCACTAAGCCTTTGGATGATGCGGCCACTTGTATGGTGGCCTTTTTGGAAGGGTCATAATATTGAAGTAGAATTTCTTTGCATATTATGTCCTTTATCTCCTGAAGTGACTTTTGATGGCTGTCACTCCACTTGTATTTAGGAGTTCTCTTAGGTTTGCTGTGAGTTTGGAGACTCTGGGAATAAATAGTCCCATGTAGGCAATAATTCCTAGCACCTTCTGCAGCTCTGTGACGTTTGTTGAGCTGGGAAGTAGTTTAATTTTCTCCACTCTTTTGGAATCTGGATGTATCCCTTTTTCATTAAATTTGGCACTGAAGAATTTAATTTTCTTTTTGTCGACGGCACATTTGTTGCTAATGAACATCAGACCTGCACTCGGTGCTGTTTCCATCAGCCCGTGTCAGTTCCGGTCATGTTGTTCCTTTGTTTTCCCATTAATGATCACGTAATTGATCAGTGCCAGGGCTCCCGTACAGTTTTCGATGATCATGTCCATCTTTTGTTAGAATACATCTTGCGGACCTAACAAGACCAAACAGCATTCTTTCCAAACGGCGAATTGAATGTGGTCAGTAGCTGCGGCTCCTAGTCAATGTTGACAGACCAGTATCCATTCTTTGCATCCAGTTTGGAGAAGAATTTTGCACCAGAGAGTTTGTGCGTTAGCTTCTCCATAGTCGCAATTTTGTGATGGCAATGCATGATCTCTTTATTTAGATCTTTAGGGTCCAAACATAGCCTTAGTTTGCCATTGCTTTTCTGTATGTATACGATGCTGCTAACCCAGTTGGTAGGCTCATTAACTTGACGGATGATTCCTTGTGCTGTCATTTCATACAGTTCTGCCTTGATTTCGTCCCTCATGTGGATGGGACATTTTCTTCTGGCATAAATGATAGGGTGGTTGTTGGACCTCAACACAATGTGGTAATCCCCTGCAAAGTGACCAATCTGGTCGAATTGATCCGGGTAAGTTTCAATCAGGTCCTTCACTGAATTAATCGGAGTATCCTTGTTAGAATTGGCTGGGGCATACTTTATTTGCTGAATGGCATAATGCAGAGTGACCATTTTTAAATCCTTTAGGAAGGGTAACCCTACTATGGTTGGTCCATCGGAGGCCACCACGTAAAATTTTATTGACTTCCATCTACCTTTATATGTGCATTGTAGCAATACAGATCCATGTTGCAATATGTTCGATCTGTTGTAGGCCGTCAGTACTGCTACTTCTGTTTGTGTTGTGTCAGGGAGTGGTTGTCCATATTGGTCCACATGTTCTGGGAACATCTGTTGGAATGTACATAGGGGGAGGAGGTTTCCTTCTGCAACTGTATCCACCTTGGCTTTTAGGTTGTGCACCCCTTTTCTGTTGGGTAACACAATGTCCAGTGTGGTGAATGCGTCAGTCCGACTGACGTTTTGGTCCTGGGTTTGCATCATATAGAAATATATTTTTTCAAAGATGTTTGCCATTTGGTCTTGAAGCTGAATGAACTTTTGATTCTGTCGGTTTCTGTAAGAGTTTAGTTGTGTTTGATGTTTTTTGGTCCAGTGTGTCTGTCTGACTTTCCTTTTTTATTTTGGCACATCTTAGCCCAGTGTTTTTTCGTCCACATGCTGAGCATGTGCTATCTCAAGCAGGGCATTTCACATTTTGATGGGTGAGTCCACATTTGTGGAAAAACTCCTGCCACCTAGGCCTGTGCTTTATTGCACTTATTTGGTGGTCGTCATTTCCCTGTAGTTCGCCCATTTGCCTCATATAATTCCTCGTGACTCCTACAAATGTTCAGAACTTCCTGGAGTGTCATCGACTCGTTATTGCTGAGTAGCTGTTTTTGAAGTTCCGCGTATTTAGTTCCCGTAATAATTTGGTCGATTATATGCTCTTCCATATTCCTTGCATCTTGGAACTTGCATTTTTGTGCATGCAGTTTGCATTGTGCTAGGAAATCGTCTGTTTTCCGTTTCCTTCTGCGAGTATTTTTACAGATAAAGTCGCACAATCTGGAAGTTAGTTTGTGGCTCTAACTGTTCCAAAATATTTTCCCAAATAATTGCAGGGTTGTGCCTGTCGGCTTTGTATCAAATGCCCCCGAATTGTATCGTCTTAGGCCTTCTACTTCCGATAACAAAAGAATGCTGTCAACTTGTTTGTGTTCCAGGATGCCTTTTATGGAGAAATACAAATTACATTGTTGTTGAAAATATTTGAAGGATTCTACAAAATTTAAGGTTTCCCAATACATCAATGGTTCGCTCATATCGTTCGACATTGTTATAAACACTTTTAAAAAACAATCAAACAACTTTGAAAACAGGAGTGAATGCATTCATGATGTCGGGAAAGATAGCTTTTAAAAATTCCGTTGATGTTTTCTCCGTTTGAGTTCGCTGTAGAATCAGGATTCCTTTTTCTTGTTTATCCTACCGCTGCCACCATATCAATGTTTTATACATTTGTTGTTAGTAAAACATGCTTTTGTTAGTATGTGGAAACAAAACAGAGACATCTGTAAATTTATTCTTTTTTTTCTATCTATTTTTAATAGTAATCTGTGGAAATGGTTTAACAGAGATCTTAGAAATGGAGCAATGATTTTAAAATTATCTGAGGAAAATAAAATTTGAAAAGGTTGAAACAGAATGAATAAAATTCGTTTGAGTCCGTTTGATCTAAAGGTTATTTAACCTAAAAATGACCAAAGAAGGCAAATGTTAGGGAGAAAGAGAATAAGCGATTGAAAGACAGTTATTCAAAAGGAAGTTGAAAGATTTATATTCTTGAAAAGGGTAACTATTGAACGGATTCCAAAATAAAATGTTAGGATATGTGCATTGCAAATGATATTAACCGGCGTGAACCGTAGGCGGTCACAGGGTAGGAGGTGTTGGGGGTGGGAGGTGATGTAAGTATTGGCTGGCTTGGATCAATAAATTGGCCTTCAGACCTGCCATTCTTCCTCTCGACATTTTGATGTTACTAATTGCTTTGTATTACTAAGAGGTCTGAGCTCTCTCTCACTCCTGCCTCTCCCTCCTCTCTCCCTCCTCTCTCTTATCTCTTTCTTGCTTCTTCCTCTCTTATCTCTTTCTCGCTTCTTTCTTTCTCTTTCTCGCTTCTTTCTTTCTTTCTCTTTCTCGCTTCTTCCTTTCTTTCTCTTTCTCGCTTCTTCCTCGCTTTCTCTTTCTCTTTCTCGCTTCTTTCTCTTTCTCGCTTCTTTCTCTTTCTCGCTACTTCCTCTCTTTCTTGCTACTTCCTCTCTCTCTCTCTCTCTATTTTTCATTCTTTCTCCTCTCTCTTTCGCACCCCTTGTTTTTTCTCTCCCCACTTTCTCTCTCTCACACCTGCCCCCCCCCTGTCTCTCTTACCCCCTTTCCTCTGTCAATCGCCTCATCTGCCCCCCCCGTTTCTCTTTCTCTCAGTGTCTCTCCCTCTGCCTTTCCCCTTTTTATTACCTGTAATAATAATTGGGCTACAAAGACTCAATTACCAACAGAAAACAATTCATAATGAAACTCATTTTGTCTGTTTGCTTTGTATAAATATTCTATTTTCTGTTTTATCACCAGAATATTAATGGAAACAAAAACAATAGAAAAATGACCAAAATTAATGTTCGGTGCACTTATTTATCTCTTTATGACCCTTAACATATGTACACAACCACAAGTATTTATAGAGGTGAGTTAAGTCTGCGCATGTGTGTATATACATATGAGTTTGTGTGTAATGCTGTATATATATATAGATATGTGTTTTTCTGTAATGCATATATATATATATATGCGTTTGTGTGTAATGCATGTATATATATATATAGATGTATGTATATATGTGTTTGTGTATAATGCATGTATATATGTGTTTGTGTATAATGCATAGATATATGCGTTTGTGTGTAATACATGTATATATATATATATATGTATGTATATATGTGTCTGTGTATAATGCATATATATATGTGTTTGTGTATAATGCATATATATATGTGTTTGTGTATAATGCATATATATATATGTGTTTGTGTATAATGCATATATATATATGTGTTTGTGTATATATATGTGTTTGTGTATAATGCATATATATATATATATATGTGTTTGTGTATAATGCATATATATGTGTGTGTTTGTGTATAATGCATATGTGTGTATATGTGTTCGTGTGTAATGCATGTATATATATATATGTGTGTGTTTGTGTGTAATGTATATATATATATGTGTGTGTACCATGCATGTACGTATATGTGTGCATAATATGTATATATATATTCACAATGTGTGCATGTGTATATATGCATAATGTGTGTATGCGTGTATATATGTGTGTCTGTTGCTCTCTTTATCTCAAACTCCTTGCATACATATATATGTATGCATTAAAAACATGTGCATATATACATACATAGATTGTACACACACACACGTGTGTGTGTGTACAATCTATGTATGTATATATGCACATGTTTTAATGCATGAATATATATATATATATATATATATATATATATATATATAAGTGGTGAACTAAAAGCGAACTTTTAGGAAAGGTAAAACCTATTGTGAAAAGTATACAGCTCAATATCCAGGATAGAGCAGATAGATATGTAGAAGGACGAAAAGGAATTAGAAAAGCAAAAGTCAAATCTTTTTTCAATTCAGTTGCTCATAGCAAGGTATATTCCGCAAAAAGGCAATTTATTCAAGTTAAATTTTGAATCCACGAACGTAACTTTTATTGGACCTTTTACCCTCTGGATTCTACCTATCTTCGCCGCACCTGAAGAGGTGGTTTTTTGGAATTTAACTTTGAATCCTCTCTTGTCACCTCTCGTGCCTTTTAACGACCTACCTATCTACATTTCACTTTCTCCGCTGGACTTTTTGATACCGGACTTTTTTGCAATCGGACATTTGCTTGCGCTCGGGCAGAGTTTTGCCTTGTGTTTCTTTCCCTACAATTTTTATTTTACTTTCTCAAATTTTGACTTTTGGCCTTTGCCAACTTATCTATCCCAGCGACTTCCTCTGATAAGATTTTGATCTTTGAAAAGCCTGGCCTAAGGAAAAATTTAACTTGAATAAATTGCCTTTTTGCAGAATATACCTTGCTATGAGCAACTGAATTGAAAAAAGATTTGCCTTTTGCTTTTCTAATTCCTTTTCATCCTTCTATATATATATATATATATATATACACACATAAATATGCATGTGTATTTGTATCGCTTTCTTTCTCTAAAACTCTCTGGATGTTGCATATATATATATATATATATATATATTGTACACCTACTTAAGAATATACAACTTTATGACATATTCACCATTGAGTATATAAATTTCAAAAATTCAACATCAACAAAGATTTTCTGTACAATCGTTTCTGAGACAGAACACTTGTTGATGTTGAATTTAACTCTGGTTGACCTAAAGTCCTAACCATGGAGCTGATTTTAATACCAGCAGTATTTATTGGTATCTGATGGATTTAATGAACTTCACCTTTTATCTACGTATCTGTTAGGTGTTGTTTTTCTTCATCTAGTTAGGATACTAATCTTAGTCTAAACTTTTGACTTTACTTATTTTATTATATTTGTAGTCAAACTTTCAAGGTTTAAGCTTAATAGATATTAATTCTTAATTCCAGGGCATATATAAATTTAAAAAAATAGAATGCAGATTCCAGCGACTATATCTTTATTTATCAGTGAAGATGTTCATTCTTTATGCTCGTTTCATCATCTATTCAGACAAACAAGGTATACACACGTATCCTGAATTTTCCAGAATGATGATTCACCAAAAGAAAAAAGACCAGAACAGCATCGAAATTATATATATATATATATATATATATATATATGTGTGTGTGTATTTAGGCAGCATTCTTTAATTTAAACACACATTGTTAAACATAACAAAATATATGTCACTAACTTTTTTCATTCTTCATCGAATAATCTTCAGGTGACACAAACAAATGAACAAAAAAGCTGGAGAAAAGAGAATTTCAAAAAGCAGTCGAGAACGCGCACATGAGGTCAGACGTCAAAAGAACAAACAAGTAGAGTTCCAGGAGAAACGTTAACAATTTAAATTCTGGGACGCCAGAATTAGTGTCACAGGATTAATTGTATTACATTAAGCATTTTAAAATGTGGTTACTGGTTTTATCCTTAATGTTATTGTAGGTTGCTGGGTTTTAATAAAAATAGTTTTGTGTATTTTTTATTTTAATTGGTTTCAGGCATGGTTATAAAGACATGTATACTGGATTCTAACTTTCTATTTTTTATACATGCTCTGGAATTAAAAAAATTAACATCCATTGAGCTTTAATCTTGAAAGTCTGACTATTAATAATAATACTTTATATATATATATATATATATATATATATTGATCTAAAGTAAGTTCAAAATGTCCTTTATATCTTTGACTAAGATGGCTTTTCTAATAGAAAGTAAATAAAAAATATTTTGTCATGCATTTCCACCATCTATTGATTTGTGTTTTAAAAAAAAAACAACTTATTTTCAAATCGCTTTTAAAATTATTATTTTTAATCCTGTTCGATAATTTATTTTCACATTTACAGGAAGGCGGAGAGTATTTTACTCTCTCACTGGAAGTCCTCTCACACCACTTATCTGTAATGTGTGCAAAATTTTATACGACACAAACAAATGTAAGCACCACTTCATTTTGTAATAACATTTTGCAAATCATGGAATATCGTATCTGAAACAATATCAACGCTATAGCTAAAAAATACCATCAATACAATATTTACAGTCACTTTCAATATTCCATGAATATATTAATTCTTGCATTATCTGTCTTACTATTCGTTTGCTTCAATATCGAGCAAACTACAATTTTGAATTTCTGTTCTTGGCACTTTTAGTCTTCCATACAAAGACAAGTGCTAATGGTACTTAATTTTTCAGTGTTTTCGTTTGTTTCAAATTATTGTAGACACTTAGAATATGCCATAGGTTGATCATATGATACTTTAATGTGATGTATCATGCATGTAGTCTCTGTGAAAACAGACACTTCTTACCTAAGTGTGTACGTATACAGTGACTTTGTTTTTGCAACTTCTAGCAAAGAAGACATAGTAAGCCAGTGTCCATTTTAGTTGTTGGTCATGTGTACATTTTTAACGTCCTAAAGTCGCTTTCCGACTTCTAACCGGTGATTCTATTTCAGACATTAATATTATACCATAAAATAAATGGAACCGATCAGATAAATAGACTCTTAATTAACCCTTACTTATTTGGAGTTCAAGGCTGGGAGCAGGAATTGCTTGGGTTCTGCAACGACGGGTACTGACAGATGCGTTGTGATGTTCATTATCTTATCTTTTAATCTCTATTTATATAAAGTTAGGATGATAATAATATATTCTAATATCTATCTATATATATATATAAAACTCAATGTCTGTGTGTATGCGTGATGTTTGCGTGTTGCCTATAGAAAGAAAGGTTAGAGAATCTACATAAAATCTAAAAGTGTATTCATATGTAAAATTTACCGGGGAAGACGATGGAAGTGTTCCCGACTTACTAAGTGCTCCCCTAAAGTGGATATGAGGACATAACCCCCTTAAAACTTCAAATATGTATATCCAATTTTTCTTATGAGTGTTATTTTAAAAGTTGACATGACAAATGTCTGAATTGTTTAGTTGGGAAAGTATCAGATTGAAAACGTCGAGTGTGAGGTTTCGATTCTACCCCCCAATTAAAAAAAATTTTTTTTATGAAATAAAAGAATATATTTTTCCTATATCTAAATATAATAAAATATAAGTGAAGAATTTTGGTATATTTAGTATGTAACACCTCTCTGTCTGTTTGTCTGTCTCTCTCTTTTCTCTCTCTCTCTCTCTCTCTCTCTCTTTATCACTCTCTATATACCTAGATCTATCCACTCATAATATGTATGTCTGTCTGTAGGTGAGTCACAATTTTTTAAAGAAATATCTAAACTTCTTTTAGAAATGGAAAATATTGCATTAATACCAAATAATAAATTAATAAATTCCCAACAAATAAAGCGAATGTCATGACCGGAAATCGGAAACGAAATCTTGATATCTTCAGTCTGATATTCTACGAACTGAGTTATTTAAATTTTCTTATACATAGATCTTAAAACATTACCGTAACAAAATAATTATAGGTTTGTCGTGACATCATAGATTTATGATTTACGTCATGTTTCAAAACATGAATTCCAACATAAGTGATAATTAATATAAATAAATGAATGCTTAAACATTATCAATAGCGTTGGAAATTCTCTTAATAGCCCCAAACAATTTATTTTACTTTAAATACGTATTGACGTTAAACATTACTTAATATATACTATAATTTGGGTCCGTATATATATATATATATATATATATATATATATAAGAAGAACACCTCTCATGTTTGTGAGCATGTCTGTCCCTAAAAACGAAGATATTCTATGGAGTGTACCTAAAATATAAGTGTATTCACATGTACAATTTGCATGTGAACATAATGGAAGTAGTTTTCCGCTTCTAGCTGCTCCGTAAAGGAGCTAATGACATTTTCTAGCATGTTACGCAATGAAATTAATATATTTATAATCGTTAGGTTAAGAGTATTAAGATATATCTAAATAGCTTAGTGGGTAAGATATCTAGCTGACAGCATCAAGGTTGCTGTTGAAGTAAACTTTTTTTAATATGATGCTATCTCACACTCTAACCCGAAAAACGCCGGGTAACCCGGATAGTGTTTATATAAATTAGGTAGGTGTATATATTTGTATGCATAGAATTGCCTTCTAAACTAATTAACCGATCATTATGAATTTTGGAACACAGATGTCAGGTGTAAGGGTTCCAAATGTGGGCAATATTTACTTTAATTTAGTTTTATACAAACGGGATAAAAAGGGGGTGAAAGCCCTTCGTGAAAATTTAGATACTTTAGATTTAGTGAAATTTTAACAATAGGTATTAGACACGATTTAATATATATTCCCCAAATTTCAGTTTCATTGGCGTATTTTAAAGAGTTTTACGGTGGCATAACATGGGCTTATGCCCATGTTATGCCACCGTATTGTTATGCCTCCCATTTCAGATTTGTATTCAATTTGATCCATAGTTATTAGACACTAAGCAAGATTCCCTGAATAATTTCTTCTTAAACCCCCTTAAGCTTATATCTTAAATTGTACATATTTTTTAGAATCAAAATCCTGTAATGAATTTTGATCAAAATTGGAATAAGGATTCTAGACCTAATCATTATATCTTAATTTTTATCTTTGTAAGGGGGCATAAAAGTGGTGCAAAACCATTTTGTTTGGGGAATTAATTTTACCTGTCCTGGGACAGGTATTCTTCTAGTCTTGTATATAAAGTAAAGTGAGAATTTCCCCTGTTTCTTTGCTGGTGTTACCAGATCAGGTTGTCCGAAGTTACTGGCTTCCTGACCAGAAATACACCAAACATTGATGTTATTGTTTTTTTCCTTCCCCTTTGCAAAACTCAATCATGTTATGCAAAGCCAAAAACAACAAATTTCTCTACAAAACAACCAAACGAAATGTCATGAATAAATATGTGAAGATATATAGAACTTGAAGCATAAAAACGGTTACCAAAATGGCCGTATTCGGCATTAAATAACCCAAAAAGGGTTGATATGCCGTAAAACAAAACGACCAATCGAAACACCATGAATAAATATTTGAAGATATATAGAGCTTGAAGCTAAAAAACGGTTACCAAAATGGCTGTATTTGGCATTAAATAACCTGAAAAGGGTTGATATGCTGTAAAAAAAAAAACCCCAACAAAACCAAACCAAACCCGGTTTCCTTCAACGGTATACAAAAGTTGCATATCTAATTCTGTTTCATTTTGGTGAGATTATTGGTGCATGTTTTAAATAAATACTGTCTGTTTTTCTTTTTTCTTTTCCTCCCGAATTGTTTTTGCAAAAAGTAAAATAAAATAGAAAGACACAAAAATGAAGGAATGTGAATTATTGCATGAAAATAATCATTATGGACCAATATCCATATATATATATATATATATATGGGCAGAAAATATCCATTGAGACAGACTGGAGAGTGAACTTGTGGAATCTAAAAAAACGTCTGACCCCTGGACAAGGGAAAAGTAGCATTAAAAAAAATAGAAGAAGAAAATATTGCTGAAAAGAGCATACAACTCATATAGGTTGCCTTTTTATCATCTTTTATTTCTCAATTCTTGAGTAAAGGGAATATCGTAAACTGATTCATTTATATCGAAATCTTTCGACTTACATTAGTTAACTTCAGTAATTTTGGGTATCTTTTGACCTGTATTCTTGTTTTTTAATGAAGACAATAAAAAAGATGGAATTTAGTCTTAATCAAATTATATTTCTTTGTTAATATTTGTCTATAGATACATCTTCAGTCTCAACATTTTTAGAAACTGTGTCCATCTTTCTGTCACACTTCAGTTTTAACATGGATGTGAGTTCTCTGACTTTTACCGGAATTCTATTTTTTTTTTTAATCTAGAAAAAGTGGATATTCCGCTTAAATCGCTAGAGCCTCTCATATACGTGAGTTCTCAGTTTTTTAATCAAAGTCCGCTTTTTTTTTTCTTCTTTTTTTTGTAGAGGGGGGAATAAGAAAAAGCTGATTTTCCTTATGACAGTTCTCTCTGAAAACTAAAAATGTCACTTTTGCCGTGAAGGCCAAGGTTTCAAGTAATTGATGAATAGCATAGGGGAGTTAGATGACTTTGTTTCATCAAAGAATGACTTCCTGTTCCTTCCCCCCCCCCCCTCATATACACACTCAGTATCTTTCTCTTAATTTTGACTTTCTTAGTTGAAACTAATTGGAGTTATTTAGAAAAAAAGGTTGTTTTATTGTGCCGTCCTCTGTCTCCACACAGGGTTGGGGCATGGCCCCCCAGGTTGGGAAATTCATCTTCATTTCAGCTTTTTTGCCATTGGTTACTCACATCCGTGTTTAAAATAGAATTTTCAGCAGTAAATACACGGATTGAATGTGTGCATCTTAAGGCACATCTGAAGATGCATCTTAACACACCTCATCGATATTATAGTGTTGGAAGATTTTTTTTCTCCCAAACGTCTTACTTTTCTGCAATGTCTGCAAAATGCAATCACATGTTGCTAGTGTCGGTCTCTTCCAATGATGTTGATGATGCAATCATGCTCTCTCCTGCTTGTGTTTGCTACTTCTTGTCTTGGTGACTCTGTGCTGTAGGATTAAGCAGTGGAACACTTGACGAGAGGGGGG
Source organism: Sepiola atlantica (assembly GCA_963556195.1). Taxonomy (NCBI): domain Eukaryota; kingdom Metazoa; phylum Mollusca; class Cephalopoda; order Sepiida; family Sepiolidae; genus Sepiola; species Sepiola atlantica. Next base: position 198,587,911 of record OY744521.1, on the reverse strand, counting down.
GGGTATACAAACGAGGGAGAGAGGTAAGAGAGTAATGCACACGTGTTGATATATACATAGGGGGGGAAGTATTATTTTATTATCTCTATATATAAAGCAAATTTGTGTGTATGTGTGTCTAGCATTGACTGTGGGCTAGGTGTGCTATGTTTAAGTTCTGAAATTAACTAACATGCACTTTAATTAGAGAATGCAAGCAACTTTCACATGGTCCACTCAGTGAGAATCTGATACTAAACAGGAATCAGAGAAACTAATGCCAATGAATGATATAAGTAAAAAAAAAAATCATAACTTGCTGATTCATACGGATATATATCTATCTCTATCTTTATAAAGTTAGGTATGTTTATATTTTTGTGTGTAAAGGAGATATAGGGAGATGTGTTCAGAACAGGAGACTTCGATAGTATGGTCACGTTGAAAGAATGGATGCAAGTTCTTGGGTTAGTAGATGTCTAACAGTTGAGGTAGCAGGTTCAATTCCCAGGCCAAGGAAAAACATGGACGAAATGATAAAAATGGACTTGAGAGAGAGGGATAAATGAAGACCCATCCAGAGATAGGTTAGTCTAGAAGTCAATTTCTAAAAGCCGTAAAACTGATGTTTAAACCGAATATGATGATGATGATGATGATGATGAGCCACTGGAGGATATGGGTTAATGTGCTGGAATGATTGTCAACCGAAAGATGAGGAAAAATTAATGGTATGAACTAAGTTTGATTACTTATGGTGCTGTATAATACTTTCTAAACTCTTTATTTAAAAAAAAAAATTTTCTTATCTTTTTGCTTTTGCTGGGAATGGGGCATCCTACCGGATGCCAAACATTATTCACGCTATTTCAAAAACTCTAACTGAGAGAGCTTTTTAAGATTCTAACTATCACTTTAAGCATAATTGTTTATATCTCTCTTGCACTTGGTTCACCGGGTATATTCGCCAGGTAGTTTTTAAAATTCTTTTTCATGAGTCTGGTTACTCTTATAATTACTGGAATGATGGAGATCTTCCTAAGAATCCAGTTTCTTTTCATGTCGTTCGTAAGACATTGGTATTTCGTTATCTTTTCCCTTTCAGCTCTGTTTAAGCCAGCATCATTAGGGACACTTCAACTAGGGTTGCTACTTTCTCCCTCTTGTCCCATATCACTATGTCAGGTTTAACAGCTCCGTTTTCTAGGTCAAAACGTGTGAATTACCTCTTCCTTCTTCTCCGTCTGTATGCACCCCTCTCCCCAAGTGTTTTACTCATCCTCTTCCCTCTCTTCACCTCCGCTGCTCTCGAAGTACAGACTAAATTATTTGCTTGGGTGCTGTATGTACCAATTAACTTTGGCTAGTGACACCCTTTCATATAACAACCAAGATGAGAATAGTAGTTTAGTCTAAATAATCCAAGTACAATCCTCATCTTAAAATTCTGAAACATTTCTTTCTTTCTTTTAAGTTGTTAATAATAATCATCATCATCATCATCATCATCATCATCATCATCATCATCATCCGGGTTAACGTCCGTTTTACAAGCTGGCAGGCTTTTAGAAATTGACTTCCAAACTAACCTATCTCTGCCAGGTCGTTATTTATTCCCCCTTCTCTCAAGCCCATCCTTCTGACTTCCTCCATATTTTCCTTGGCCTCTCCCCGGCCAACTTACACTGCTACCTAATCTGTTCTACATCTGCTAACAAAAAAACTCTCATCCATTCTTTCAACGTGGCCAAATCATCAAAGTCTCCTGTTCTGCACACTTCTCTCTATACTGTCTAGATTTAACCTTCCACTGAAGTCATCAAAATATGATAAAATAATACTTCTCCCTATCCTTGTATATATCAACACGTGTAAAATAACTCTCTTTCCTCTCCCTCCCCCTGTCTGTATAAACCCCCTTCGCCAAATGTGTCACTCCTCCTCCTCCTCGCTTGAACTACACAGACCATTTGCCTGGACGGTGTAAGTACCAGG